>OW203769.1:4062539-4662539 GCA_934045905.1 Leuctra nigra | reverse complement strand
GGAAATATATTTAATGTTATAGGATGTTACAGAAGTGGGTCAGTAGGAATAGAATTTTTGAAAGAACTTCATGACAAAATTAAGATGTATGGTAAAAATGAAAAATTGATTATTGCAGGAGATCTAAATTTTCCCTTTTTGGTATGGGAACAAGGGTTGAATTATGGTGATAGTAAACAAAGTGTTGTGCATCAAATTATGAATTTAGGATTTGAAATGGCTGTCAAGGATGGAACGAGAAAAATTGCTTTTGGTAGAAGTAATATATTGGATATTGTACTAATCAAACCTGAAAGAAACATTATTAAATCTGAAGTGTTAGATGGAATAAGTGATCATGGAATTGTCCTCGTAGACATTCAGAATACATGTTGTAGTGTAAAAAAAGTTGATACACACTATGAATTTTGGGATTATAAGAAAGCAAAGAAAAAAGAATTTATAATTGAGTTAGAGAATAAATATGAGAAGTGGGTAGAAGGAAGCAATTCCGTAGAAAGTTTGTGGAATGCTTTTTGTATCATACTTGATACAGCTATGAATAATCATGTAGTTAAAATTAAAATTAAAAGTAATGGTGATACAGCATATTATTCCAAACCAATAAGAGCTCTAAAGCGAAAAGTTAGAAAACATCATAACAAGTATAAAAATACTAATTCTAATGTCATAGCTAATGGTGTAAATAAAAATCGAATTAAAGAATTAAGAAAAGATTTAGACAATGAGAAGAAAAAGGCGATGAATGAATATATGAAAGGACTGTTCAAAGAGGGAGATGAGGGTGGAGGATGGAAAAATTTGTATAGGCACATTAAAAGTAAAAGCAGCGTAGATAGGGATATCCCTAATCTTTTAGATAGTATGGGAAAAGTATGTAGATTAAATAGAGAAAAAGCAGAATGTTTAAATGACTTTTACTCTAAAGTATTTAATAGATCGTCCAACGCAAATTTAAATATTATTAATGGTGATGTAAGGGGCAATTTACCAATAAAATGTGACGTAGGAATAGTATGGAAAATTATCACAAAACTTAAAAATAAAAAAGCCCCAGGTCTTGATGGATATACAGGTGAATGCCTTAAGCTTGGAGGAGTCTCAATATCGAAGTATTTAAATCATTTGTTTAATGTAATTTTAGCTAATAAAAAAATTCCCGTGGATTGGAAGCAGGCCGTAGTTATTCCGTTGTTTAAAGGAGGTGAAAGGAGTAAAGCCTGTAATTATCGGCCAATTAGTTTAACATCTACAGTATGTAAGGTCTTTGAAAGAATAATTTCGAATTACTTGAGGAGTGTCCTGGAAATGGATAAATGGTTTATTGAAGAGCAGCATGGCTTCAGATCAGGTATGTCCTGCGAGACTCAATTGACAATTCTTTCTCACGAGTTGTCAAGTATATTAGATAATAAAGGAGAAGTTGATGCTGTGTTCTTAGATGTTCAGAAAGCATTTGACAAAGTTCCATATCATGCTCTGATCAATAAATTAAATGAGATAATAAGTGATAAATTAGTTGTTGAAATAATCCAAGACTTTTTGAGAAATAGAACTCAAAAGGTAAAAGTGGGAGACACATTTTCGTCACTTATTAGGGTTGAATCAGGGGTTCCGCAAGGTAGTGTTTTAGGCCCTTTACTATTTATAATTTATATTAATGACATTTCGGAAAACATACAATCTAGTATAAAATTATTTGCAGATGACTGCGTTGTATATCGATGTATTGAGAATAAAGGAGATGAGAAAGCACTTCAAGATGATTTAAATAAATTAATGGAATGGATGCATAAAAATGAAATGACATTGAATTCAAGTAAATGTGAGATGGTACAGTTTTCAAGAAGGAAGATTAGAAGGCAAGTAGAATATAAGTTAAATTGTGAAAAAATTAAAGTTGTTCATGGGTATAAATATTTAGGGATTTGGTTTGATGAAAAATTAAATTGGCAGGAACAAGTTAAAAGGGTTACTGGGAAATCGATTAAAAATACTAACTTTGTCATGAGAAATCTAAAGCATGCTGACAAATATGTCAAAAATCAAGCATATAAAACACTCATAAGACCCATACTAGATTACGGGAGTGCAATTTGGGACCCATATAAAATAAATGAAATAACTCTTTTGGAGAAAGCACAGAGAATGGCTGTAAGGAGAGTGACGAATGAAACCAGGAAGTGGAAGGTAAAGAGAAATGAAAAGGGAGTGGTTGTGAGAGAGTGGGTGAGTCCGACAGAGTTGATGAAGGAATTAAAGTGGGAGAAGTTGGAGGAAAGGAGAAAGGTAACGCGGTTATGTAATTTTTTTAGAATATATAAGCAAATTGGCGGGTGGAAACATTTTGGACAGCTTTTGAAATTGAAAAAAAAGAAACGAACAGATAAGCATGAACATCAAATTATAGAATGGCCCATAAAAACGGATATTGGAAAAAATGCATTTTTATTAAGAACAATTAGAGAATGGAATAATTTGGAAGGTGTGTTTGACTCCGTAGATATTGAGGAATGTAGTGTAAGAGAATTTAGGAATAAGTTAATTAGTTATATATTAGTAGAGTAATGAGTTATTTGATGTATAGTAGTAATGTTTAAATGTTAAATTTGTTGTAGTCTTAGTTTTGTTTATAATATTAATTAATATTCCTTGCCACCGGGGAAACCCATTTGTAAGATGAAAAATAAAATGAAAATGAAATGCTCTAACTACCTTGGAACTATAAAGAGTCGAAAAAGCCGTGATCAACATTTTCGAGAAATTTAACAGATAACACGCAAAATGTCAGTAAAATGTCAATAACTTTTGGATTTAAACACAGATAAGTCTGAAAATTGTCAAAAATACAGATAATGTTGGTCCCAATGACCATGCAAAGTTTTAAGTTGATCGGTCATACGGTTCTAGTTTAAATTTCAAAAATCATATGAAAGATTTTTTTAAATTTTAACCAATGGGAGGATTTGGCTGAAACTTAGTATGATTGGGTAAAATGTTGGTGGTAATGACTTGTCAAAATTTCAAATTGATAAAACAAACCAATCGAAAGATAATTTTTTTTAAATTTGAACCAATCACGAGATCCCGTTCAAAAACGATCCCAGGGACCGCATAGAGTACGTTAGTATGTGAACAAAATTTCAGATTGATTGCTTGAGCGGTTTGACCTGGGATGTGACCACAAAAAAAACAAAAAAAAAACAAACACACAGAGAAAGTGCCATAAGAGTACCGTGGTGACGCTCGCTACGCTCGCTCAACTAATCAACAACCTGCTAAGTCCTTCAGCGGCTTCTCTGCTCCTCCGTACTCCAGCGGAAGAAGTTCGGGGTCGATGTGCCGGTGCAGAGATTCGAGTGTCTCGTGAACATGGAGCCTGGTATGAAGTTTGATCTGAGCAGTCTGGGCAAAAGCTCAAACACACAGAGAAAGGGCTGATGTAACAACCTGCTAAGTCCTTCAGCGGCTTCTCTGCTCCTCCGTACTCCAGCGGAAGAAGTTCGGGGTCGACGTGCTGATGCAGAGATTCCAGTGTCTCGTGAACATGGAGCCTGGCATGAAGTTTTATCTGAGCAGTCTGGGCAAAAGCTCAAACACACAGAGAAAGTACTAATCAACAACCTGCTAAGTCCTTCAGCGGCTTCTCTGCTCCTCCGTACTCCAGCGGAAGAAGTTCGGGGTCGACGTGCCGGTGCAGGGATTTCATTGTCTCGTGAACATGGAGCCTGGCCACGAGCTTGCTCGACAGAACTGTCTTCAGCAGCGACACAAGCAGGCTGATGGCTGGCAGTGGATTCACGAAATGCATTGCTTTCACAGACATGCGATATCCTCCCTGAAACAATGTCGTTATCTTCATATCTCCGGAAGTTTTACTAGGAAGACACTCAGTGTAACACGTTGATGAGCGAGCACCGATACGGGTAACATCTTTACCCGAACTGGAACCCCTCAATCACAGATTACTTATATATACCATGAGCGTAGTGGACCCCCCCCCTGCTGCGGAAGGTCTGAAAGTGGTTTTGGGTACCTCAAGGTACGCACTTAACACTTTCACTTTTTGACATGCTCGTTGGTGGAACAACCCCCCCCCCCCCCCCCCCCAGAGGGCATAAAGGATGATTTTTGGGCAATTTTTGAACATGTTTCATTTCGTTATGGGCTATTCGAGAAAATAAGGAACACGACTGATCTCTGGTGGATTCTTTGCTACTATCCATAAGGGGGTTAATGGAGGATATTATAAAGGGTTTATTTATGTAAATAAATGATATTAAAATTTGCTTTAGTTGTTTGTTATGGATGAAAAAGTAAACTTTGAACTAAATCTAAATTTCATTTGTTTCTCCTTTTTCACTGCCCTATGACAACACGAACATCAAAATAAAAAAAAACATCTAAAAAGTTTCCTGCCAGAAGTGGCTCCGTCACGTATCGCTTATTTGTTCGAATAGTGCAAGATAATTACAATATATGTGCATATTTGCATATGTAATTTACATACGAAATTGGGTCCATACATTTTTGAATTTCTCGTGGTCGAATTAGTAAGTACACAAATTGGCATGTTTCTATCACTATTTGCACAATTGTTGGGTTCATGGACTGCACTACAAACAGAAAGAAACACAGGTCCGTGCCAAGCGAGGGGAAAAGAGGACGCTCGCTTCCCTCGTTCAATCTTTTTAAAAAAACTTTCGAGTAATAGCTTGCAACATAATTTATGAACTTAGAGCTTTAATATTCATAAGATATTTGAATCCCCAGTATTCTCACAGAGAGCCAACATTCCAAACTTTCAAATCAATTACTATAGCTGCTTTACTCACCGTCGTGCAAACCTCAAACTCCTTCAGATGAGACAAAGATATTGTTGACACGTGCGCAAACGTAATGTTTTCGCAGTCGAAAATAGCAATATCACCACAATTGACAGTCTGCAAGAAAAGTTGATATTAGTGGGATAATGGAGGACATTGAGACTACCACTTAGTCTAAGTATTTTGGTTTTATTTACAATGGGGTTTTGTGAAAAATGGTGAGTTGAGTATAATCATACACTAGAATCCAAAAGTCCACAGTTTTAAAGGAGAGGCAACATTTTTTTTTATATGATGGTATATAGGAACCCTACTCCTATGTAGAGAATAGAAATACAAATTTAAGTTATTTTTTATTTCCTCATATGCACTGTTAATTTTTTTTAACAATATAGAAAAATAGACACATTTAAAAAACGTAACAATAATATGGATAAAGATACAGTGATCAAATATTTTCTTAATTGTTTATAATGAAGTAACTTAGGGTATGAACATCCAGAACAAAGTATGTCTATTAGTTATTACACAACAATTAAATTACAAAGTGTTATTTTTAATTTGTTCAATAAAAAATTATTAAACAATATTATTTTATAAATTATCTAAATACGCAATAATTGAGCGAGCGAAGCGAGCGTCTACTTTTGGCTCTTTTGGCACGGACCTCTATTTTTTATTTTTTATTTTTTTTGTAATTCTGTTACTGCCGGTATAAAAGTCACAGTTTTTCTTCGATCGAGCTGAAATTTTGCACACATGTAAGGACCATTTCTGGGCGTTGCAGACCATATTTTTTTTTTAAATCCATTGATTGGTTCAAATTTTAAAAAAAGTATCTTTCGGATGGTTGGTTTTATCAATTTGAAATTTTGACAAGTCATTACCACTAACGTTTTACCCAATCATACAAAGTTTCAGCCAAATCCTTTCATTGGTTAAAACCTTGAGTATAGACCCCGTTAAAATTTAAAACCATCTTTACTGTGATTTTTTAAATTTAAACTAGAACCGTTTTACCGATCAACTTAAAACTTTGCATGGTCATTATTGGGACTAACATTATCTGTGTTTTTGACAATTTTCAGACAAATCTGTGTTAAAATCCAAAAGTTTTTGACATTTTACGAACATTTTGCGTGTTGCTATGGATCACGGCAACATTGACGCCTCAGTTCCAATGTTCCAAGGTAGTAAGAACAGAAACTTTCAAACGCATAATTGTGTCACTAATAATCAACAGATCGATCTGATCTAGTGGAGCGGTCGCTCCACCCAGCCAAGTCGTACCGTACACTCACACTCACTCAACATACCGTAAATGCCTAATAAACTGAGGAGCAGACCAAACACTTTTACTGTAAGCAACAACATGGCATTTTCGGCCTACTGGATCTCAAAATTGGGAAATCTCACATTGTTGGGGAATATCTTAATTTCGAGCTATGGCCCACTTGCCAACATATACCAAATTTGGGAACAAAAAGTTATGCCATTTGCGAGCTAGAGGGCCGTGAAAACAGTGAAATTACAACCCTTTTTAAAAGGTATTCTTCTTCCGCTTCTTCAGATATCAGGGAACGTTGCTATCACCGCCACAGCCTAAACGGCTGATTTGATCGATCTGGAATTTTTACCACATATGCACTTTTGGCGTCTAAGGTGCCTTTTGTTATGACCGTTTATTTGCCGCCATCTTGAAACTGGAAGTGACGTCATATCTCAAAAACGTCTGGGCCGATTAGAACGAAATTAGCGCCATTCGATTGAGATGGTCATCTATATGAAGTATCAATAATTTTTTTTTTTATTTATTTTCTAAACCGGAAGTGACGTCATAAATACGCAATATTTAACTTATTTCAACAAATTATACTTAAAATAAATACATAATTTACTTACATTGTAACATAGACCAAACAAATTATAAATTCAAGGTTGCAGTGTTCTCGGCCGCCATTCCTGAAACCGGAAGTGACGTCAAATATCTAAAACGCCTGTACCGGAAATGGCGGCAGGAATCACTAAATGAAACCGGAAGTGACGTCATATATTACAAACGGCATGACCGATTTTACGGAAATATAGGGATTATGAATTCAGATGGTCGTTCATGAAGTATCAACAGATTGTTTTCTTTTTACCTATATATGCACTTTTGGCGTCTGATGATACCTTTGTTCTTATAAATTTTTTGTGCCGCCATTTTTAAACCGGAAGTGAAGTTATATCTCAAAAACGGCTGGACCGATTAGAACGAAATTAGCGCCATTCGATTAAGATGGTCATCTTTATGAAGTATATGAATAAAAATAAATTTTTCTTGTTATATAAACCGGAAGTGACGTCATAAATACGCAATATTTAACTTATTTCTTCAAATTATACTTTAAATACATATATAATTAACTTACATTGTAACATAGACAATAAAAAATATATTGTCAAGTTGCAGTGTTCACGGCCGCCATTCCTGAAACCGGAAGTGACGTCATACATCGAAAACGCCTGTACCGATTGCCACTGAACAATTTCCTGTCTATTCATTCTGCATTCTATTTGATAAATCAATTGGGATAAATGCATATACAAATTACCGGTACCGGAAATGGCAGCTGGTACCACTAAATGAAACCGGAAGTGACGTCATATATTGAAAACGGCATGTCCGATTTGACGGAAATTAGCGCTAATGAATTGAGAAGGTCATTCATGACGTATTAACTAGATAAAACCAGATTGTTTTCTTATTACCTATACCGAAATTGACGTCATAAATATGCTAAATGACGTCATTAATATGCTAAATTACACTAAATTCACCACTTTGTATTTTTAAATAGTTATTAAGTAAACATACATTGTTAATAATTATAAATTCAAGGTTGCAGTGTTCTGAGCCGCCATTTTCTAAAACCGGAAGTGACGTCATATATCGGAAACGGCTGTACCGATTGCAACCAAATTGTGGAATTCTGTAGGGCTAATATTGATGAATTCAAGACGACATTATTTTCGGCCGCCATTTCAAAACCGGAAGTGACGTTATATATCGAAAACGGCTGTACCGATTGCAACCAAATTTTTTAATTATGCAGGACTAATAATTATGAATTAAAGACGACATTTTTTTCGCCCGCCATTGTCAAAACCGGAAGTGACGTTATACATCGAAAACGGCCGTACCGATTGCAACTAAATTATGTAATTATGTAGGACTTATAATAATGAATTAAAGACGACAATATTTTCGACCTCCATTGTTAAAACCGGAAGTGACGTCATATATCGCAAACGGCTGCAACAAAATTATGTAATTATGTTGGACTTATGTTGGAATTCAAGAAAACATTATTTCTGTCCGTCATTTTTAAAACCGGAAGTGACGTCATTTATCGAAAATGGCTGCACAGATTGCAGCTTATTTATGCAATTATGTTTCACTTATAATTATGAATTCAAGGGGGCAGTATTATCGGGCGCCACTTTTTAAACCGGAAGTGACGTTAGATATCGAAAACGGCCGGACCAATTATAATGAAACTTAGGCTATTCTTCTGGGATAACATTTTAAGCTTACACCAACGCAACTTTTCTTAGTAACCAAATCGGTTGAGGCGTATTTTTTTAAAGTAATCAGTCCTTCTTCCTTCGACATGTGTTACAAGCTGTAGTAATAAACTAACAAAAGAAGTGATATCCCAGAAAAAACACTCCGTGTAAAAAAGGCAGTTTAGTTTTTAGGGTTTTTTACTTTAAAAAAATCAGCACCGAAAAGGAGTGATATCAAAAAAGGAGCCAAGTCAACAAATTTTCAAAATTTTAATCGTACCATTGAAATAAAAATATAAACTCTCGAGTAATACTTAAAAAATGGACTTGGCGCATCGTTTTTTTAAAGACATTTTTCTATTCTTAAGCTTATGCCACTCACATACTACGTAGTTCTGAAATGCCTAGAAAAATTGGGACAAAGCTGTCAAATTAAATATTAAACATTCTGTAAAATATTTAATTTAAATATAAGTACGCAAAGAAACATATATTGCATTTGTCTTACAAGCAATAAATACAGAACAGTTGTGTTTGTGATTGGTAGGTACCTAAATAGTTTCGTGGTACATCAACATACCTACTACAGCATTATACTTTGAACCTTCTCGTCGTGTAATTAATTGCTATTATTTAACATTTTATACCAATAAATTTCATAAATTACATAACGTATTACTTTAGATAAAAATCTAGTTAGTAATTATTTGAGCAGCATGGCTCAGTGCACTAGTCACTTATACAAATCTCATTGACGGCCTTCTTGTAATGAGCGCTTTCGTTATTTCCCTCAGTCACGATGTTGAGAAGTCTTCTATTAATATGACCCTAGAAATAGTGGCAATAACGAATATACTAGGCCGCTTCCGTGTTAAACAAATAACGACATCACCAAGAAATATTTCTTCTGAATATTAACAAAATACCAAAACTGCCAGTAGGTAAGAGTACTAGTTATAGTGAAACGTAGTATGATTCTTCGAAAATGAATGTGATATACTCAGGAAAATATACTTGTAGAGTTCTCCTACTTTTAGGATAGAAAAATGTATTAAAAAAACGATGCCTTTTTTACACGGAGTGTTTTTTCTGGGTATTGTATACACACACTTATATCATATGAGTGGTCCCAGGTATATTTTTGGAACAAGATCCTGTGGTTTTTGAAAATTAACAAGGAATCGATCAACTTAAAACTTTGCATGGTTATTTGGACCAATATTTTAGGAATGTTTTGAGATTTTTATACAAGTCTGTGACGAAATTCTAGAATGATTGGCTTTTAATGACATTTTCGATAGAAAAAATGTCGGTTCGAGGTGTTGCGCGTATCCGTGCTCGCTCATCAACGCGTTTCACAGAGCGTTTTCATAGTAGTTATAATGGTTCATACCCCTTGTCACAAAATTACAATTCTTTAAAAAAAACTGTATCAAAACCGCTCACTAAAGTATTTTTTTATTTTTTAAGTTGCAATTATTTACACGATTGATGTTCTGAGAAATGAGCATTTGAACTTTGACCAAGAACCACAAATAGTGTACGCCTTTCTCACTAACAAATTTGTTATGATAAATAGTTAACCTAATAATTACCTATAGATAATTTTACAATACAATTTTTTTTTTTTTTTATTTACATAAAATTGAGTGAATGATTGTACCTAACGCTTACCTCGATTTGTGTGAGGAAAAGATCCTCCATCATAAATGCAACTCTGGTTATATGTTGGATGTTCAATATTTGCGGGACGGCGTCGGTTAGTTTCTGCACAACAATTCTGTACCCGTCCTTGGTTCTTCTTGGAAGTACAGCCCAATGACTGAAACAGGATTTAAGTAACAACAGGGAAAACGCTGGAGTAATCGAGGCATGGTCTCAGATCTTCATAATTGTGTGTGTACTTATTGATATTCATGCCATACACAATCCATGAAAAAATAGTCCACTTCTCGACACTTCTCTAGACACTTCTCGTGTCTACTTTCTGAGATAATTTGAGTTTTCTCCCCCATGTTATCTTATGGCAGCCGAGTAAAATCGATACATTTTAAATATTAATTCAAATAATAAATCATAAATATTTATCAACCGTTCCATTAATGGAGCAGTGGGAATAAATGGGTTAAGCTATAATGAAGTTCTAATTTTTTGTACCGAGAGATTTCAACAAAAAACTTTTTTTCTTGTAAATCTATCAGGAAAAAATTTAAAACTATACCAACGTTTGCTTTTTTAAAAGTTAGAAACAAAATTCGATATGATTTTACTCTATCTACCATGTTAAAGCTTTGCTCATTCTCTAATACATAAAATTGAAACCTCACTTTTGGACTGGAATAATCGTTTATACTTAAATATAGTTGAAATATTGAAAAACGGGTTTTGAACTTAAACTTTCAAGAAAAATATTTTTGTTGTATACATCGATCGCTCCAGCCACCTTAAAGAGTTGAAAAGCGAGCCTTCGTATCGTCTTGCATGCGAATTAAGACGGCTGAGTAGTGAGCGTGAAGAGTTTTTTAATCGATTTTTATCAATATCTTTTACCAATGTAATTGTTAATAAAATAAGACTTTGTACGAGTATTCAGAACAGTTCAATGAAAATAATTTCATAGCTTGGAATAGAGTATTAATTTTATTTTGTCCTACACACATTTAGTGCCTAAAAATTAGTAAAAATACGGCACTAAATGTCTGTTGGACAAAATAAAACTAATAAACCATTCCAAGCTATGCAATTATTTTCATTGAACAGTTCTGAATACTCGTACAAAGCCTTATTTTATTAACAATTACAATTATTATCTAATCATGATTAGATAAAATAAAAACTTAGGGTTATCACTTGATACATTTTTATGTTTTGCTTTGTAATTAGTAATAATTAGTTGGTTTTGGGTGAAACATTTTATATTTTCTCTTCTCAATGGGTGCTGTATGGAATTTAATTTTAAAAATGTGCCGAGTGATGTCCCTAAGTTTGTCATTTATCTAATCATGATTTAAATTTTAGATCAATTAGTTAATGGGTTGGTCTCAAATCGTATCGGAAATTTCATCGTTTTGAGCGGTTTTGTTGAATAACCGGCGTCTAATTAATAATGCAAGAAGCAAAAAAGAAAAAGTGCTGCTAACATATAATCAGAATGATCATGTGAAAATCCTATAAAAGTTACACCCACTTATGTAAGAATTTTTCTCTCTCAATTTTACAAATACGGCCGAGCTCTTGCGAATACCTTAAAGGGCGACAACAGTCAGAATATGAAAAAATACCATCATTTTATCTTGTCATGTTAATAGATAATTGATGTGCAAATGTGCCAACGGTATTGTAATAATTAATAATAATTATTGTCTGTATTGCATATTAGTTCACATGGGATTTGTCTTATGGTATCAACATTCTTTGAGCATACTGTAATAGATATTTTATGTGTTGTGTTATGATGATGCATGAAATTGTTTAGTTTATGGCTACTTTATTACTATTTCAAATGTCACCATGGCACGTAGTGTAAACAAACTGGGTCCAGTTACAGAAAGTGGGAGGGAGATCTGCAGGAATGTACATTCTGTACAAAAAATATGGAACCTTCTTGGTGTAAAAAACAGTAGCGATTTGTTTTTATATTTATTTGCAGCTAAACGGTTCAATTCACAGAAAATTTTGGAAGAGATGAAATGAAGAAAACACTCCTATTTATATGTAGCAGAGCTTATTTTATATCTATCTATTTTGGTTCTCCTACGTTCCCAATATACATTTTGGGTACAGCTTATTCCTTATGGGACTAAAATTCTTTGGATACTTTCGATTAAAATCACGTTTTTTGATTTGGTGCTCTCACTTTCACAACCGGATTGGTACCTTCTCATATGTCTTACAGATATTAATAGTTTGATGTGTAATTATGGTAAAATTTTAGTTTCTGACCGTTGCCCCCCTTTAAATATCAATACAGTCCTATTAATTGAGCAAGCGATGTGTTTGAATGACGTACTACGAGGCCATGGTTGCCTGCAGGTCACGTGACAGTGGGTCTCTGTCGGTGAAGATAATGGGAAGCGCTGTTCTCAGTGTGAAGTAACTGTCCAGGCTGCGCTTTGCTCGCTCAACGATCATCTTCGAGCGGATCAACAGCGTCTGGAACAGCAAGTCTCCTGGAACGAATCACACGCTCGTCAACTAGTAGTCCAGTAATTGTGTGATTATACCCACCGCTAATTGCAACAGAAGGTTTCAATACATGAATCGATTCAGAAAAATGTCCTTTACAACATATCCAAAATCGACCAAAATCGCTATATGGAAAAGGGGGTTTAATGACTTTTTAAGATAATTTCCCATGTTAATTCCATCTTTAAAAAAAACTTTTTTTCATGTAACTCCGATTTTGACGAAACTTGGCAGAATTGTTCACCATCCTAAATGAACACAAATAGCTCTCTGAGTGTTTTCCTCGTAATCTCATCGTTTGGGAAATATGGCCCATTGAAAAGTCATGTGTTCGAAGATTTAAGTCACTTTGAGTGTAATTTGACGTTTTGCGAGGTCCATATTTCCCAAACGATGAGATTAAGAGGAAAACGCTAAGAGAGCTATTTGTGTTCATTTAGGATGGTGAACAATACTGCCAAGTTTCGTCAAAATCGGAGTTACATGAAAAAAAGTTTTTTTGCAAGATAGAATTAACATGGGAAATTAACTTAAAAAGTCATTAAAACCCTTTTTCCGTAGAGCGATTTTGGTCGATTTTGGATATGTTGTAGAGGACACTTTTCTGAATCGAACGGTACCAAAAACGCTTCTGTTGCAATTAGTGGTAGGTTATGCTGATTTTTTCACTATAATTACTGGACTATAGTTGATAAACCCGATTGAGACGGCTGGGCAGTGAGTTGACCCTGGGGAGTTTTTAATTGATTTTTATCAATATCTTATATCTTAATATCTTAAGTCTTCAGAAAAGTTCAATGAAAATAACTCCACTGGTTTTAATGGTGTATTATTTATATATTGTCCTACAGACGTTTAGTGCCTGAAAATTAGTACAAATATGGCACTAAACATCTGTAGGACGAAATAAAACTAATAGCTAATTCCAAACTATGAATTTATTTCATTAAACAGTTCTGAATACTCGTACAAAGCTGTATTTTATTAGCAATTACATTGGTTAAATATATTGATAAAAATCGATTAAAAAACTCTTCAAGGTCAAACTCACTACTCAGCCGTCTATAAGAAGAAGGTTTTAAACACAAAATATGTCAACATTGATGGCATGTTCATGAACAACTTTTTATTACGAATAGATTGACTGTCATGCAAACTATTTTGGTTAATCCCCCCCCCCCCCCCCCCACAGTCACACTAAATTATTAAAATTCCAACATTTTAAAAATGTGTGGATAAAATTACATGTGTCACTCATGTGTTAACAAACATTCAAATATACAAATTGATTGCAATTATCTTGCCCCGTTAGCCTACAAAATAATGGAACTTGTTCAAAAATTCACCCAAAATCACCCTTTGCGCCCCCACAAGAGGTTGTCTCCCGAAGGGCAGATGACGAACAAGTAAAAGTGTAATGTGCATCGTACCTTCAGGTACCCAAAATCACTTCCTGACCTACCGCAGTAGGGAGGGGGGGGGGGGGGGTCCATTACGGCTGGCTCTTGGTCTATAGTTGCCATAAGGTTCAAAATACACGCGGATTTTGTTCAAGATTACCATAGACAATTAAATATTCCAAAAATAAATAAGACTGTGTAACCGCGAATTACCTCATTTGCTTAGAAAATGATGAAAGACAACGCTATGTTGCCTGCTAATAACACTTAAGTTGTAATTGCGATCAATACACGCGTGATATAAAATACGTATAGGTTCCTTCCTTGATTTCATTATTTTCTGGGTTATTTTTTGTCTGCTCTAATCTAGATCTTGTGAGTGATTACTTTTCTTATATTGTGTAACTTCTACATATAATTTTAAAGTCCATTAAAAAAAATTATGTGTTTTATTTTACTATACATACATTCAATGTACTTTTCAATGCAATTAAACTAGGAAAACGCTCTGTGTAACGCGTTGATGAGCGAGCACGGATACGCGCAACACCTCGAACCGAAATTTTGTCCATGGAAAATGTTATTAAATTTAAAAGCCAATATTTATTCTTGAATTTCTTCACAGACTTGTATAAAAGTCTCAAAAATTTCTAAAATATTGGTCCCAATAACCTTGAGAAGTTTTAAGTTGATCAATTGAACCTTTCTAATTAAACGTTCCTTGATAATTTTCAAAAATCACAGGATCTCATTAAAAAAAATATACCTGGGACCACTCATATAATATTAGTGTGTGTACACAATATTAGATAACTGTTGAACGGTCATCAGTTTCATTAAAGATAATTAAGGTGGCTGGGTCGATCGACCATTTTTTCAGATAGTGTTCATTTTTGCTGTACTCACTCACTGGTATCCCAAAAACAACACTTTAAAATATGAAATACTTCCCGTGTCTAGTTTTCGAGATATGCGAATAAGAAAGCAGTTTTTTCCCCATGTTATCTTATGGCAGGTTTGAAAAATTTGCTACAAATGAAGATTGTATTTAATTGGCTCGATAGATTTTGAAAAAACCCAATAAGATTAGAATCTTTAATCAATTAACTTTCATTAAAAAAATATAAACCAGTACCATCGTGTGCTAAATAAAAAGTTATAGGCGGTTCAATTCAAATTGCGAATCAAGTCAAAATACTTTTGGCAACATGGGAGTGCTCAAGGTAGTTAGAAGGCGCTAAATGCCTACTAAAGATACCTTGACTTTTCATGAAAGTAAATTCTAGGTGTAAGCTCAGCAAGCTCAGCCATCATGATTCCGCACTAAATGCAAATTTCGAAAGTACGATGTTGCCATATTGTACCGTATTGTTAAAATTATTGAAAAATCTTCAATTTCCAATTCCTAACTAACTTCTTTGGGGCAGTAATACTGCTCTTAATAATAAGATAACGTATAAACACCATTTAAATATTGTCTATTTCAACTAACCAGTATATAATAAAAGTAAATTATGTGCTAAAAGAATTTATAAACGTGTATTATTTACACTTAATAAATTCGTGAAAGCTTTCCAAAACTTCAGAAAACCGATCGATCCAGCCACCTTAATGCTTTAATTATCTTTGGTTTCATGCGTTTGAAAGTTTCTACTCTAACTATAGGCTGTTCAATTTACGCTTACAACGCCGTTAGGGTGTGTCTAAGAAGCACCATCCAGACCTTCCACCTGAATTCACACTTTGCCAACCTAAACTCCGCAAGTTGATTCCGCTAACTTGAATGTGCCACCTAAGTTCTAGCTGATTTCATTTTGTTGTGTTGGTACTAGCGTAGTACATCATTTTCGTTGCCATCTTCACCACCATAGTCATTGTAAAGAAGATTTGAACAAACTGTACCTTGAATTAGAACTGAAGATTCGAAGATGCCGTGAAATATGAAATACGAGAAATTTGACAGCCAACACACAAAATATCCGTAAAATGTCAATAACTTTTGAATTTAACACAGATTAGTCTGAAAATTGTCAAAAATGCAGATAATGTTGGTCTTAATGACCATGCAAAGTTTTAAGTTGATAGGACAAACGGTTCTTCTTTAAATTTCAAAAAGCATATAAAATTTTTTTTTTAAATTTTAACCAATAAGAGGATTTGGCAGAAAATTTGTAAGATTGGGTACAATGTTGGTCGTAATGAATTGTCAAAATTTCAAATTGATCGGAACAACCAATCGAAAGATATTTTTTTTTAAATTTGAACCAATCACGGGATCCCGTTCAAAAACGATCCCAGGGACCGCATAGAGTCCGTTAGTATGTGTACAAAATTTCAGATCGATTGCTTGAGCGGTTTGACCTGGGCAGTGAACACAAACAAACAAACAAACAAACAAACAAAAAAAAACACACACAGAGAAAGTGCCATAAGAGTATCGTGGTGACGCTCGCTACGCTCGCTCAATTAGCAGAACTGCTGTCAAATAAACAAATGAAGGGTACAGGGAAAGAACGCTATAAGTCACATTCGGATGAAACTGAGATAAACGAAGTTTTATGTTGACACTTGTATCTTTCTTCCATGCAAATAAATATTTCAATAGAGTTTTTCAAGACATTGTGTCAATATTTTCAAAAAACCAAGGGTATATTCTGAGAGCTCATAAAAGTCCCTGCAAGATTACACCTTAAACTATTTTTTTTATTGACTCATAACGTTATTCCCCTGTACTCTTCATCTAATTTTATCTTAACATTTGAACAGGTCAAAATGTGTCGTTCCACCGATGAAATACAATGATACATTACCTTGAGTAATCTGTGGCAGATGCGGCTGCTGATCGAACCACTGCTTGAGCAAAGCCACGTCTTCACTTATCCGCTCTCTGGTGGTGTTGAAGTGTCGAAGAACATTCTGCCAATCCTCCGGCGTCGGTGGCTCAACCATCTCACTCATCTGTGCAATGACGTGGACTGAAACACCGACACTCATTCTAGAACATTGCCATGAACGGACAACTACATATATTCGAGATATGTTTACCTATCCATTTTTAGAGTATTGACAAATTCCTGGTCCGAGCATTATATTTTATTAAGGTGATACTAGCGCTCGGCCGTTTTAGAAAATTGAGAGAGAAAAATTGTTTCATAAGTGAATGTAACTTTTACTGGATGTTCACATGATCAGTCTGATGGTATATTAGTAGCACTTTTTCATTTTTGCTTATTGCATCGTTAATTAGGCGCCGGTTATTCAACAAAACCGCGCAAAACTCTGAAATTTGCGGTACGATTGGAGACCAATCTCCATCAAATGGAGATTTGATCTCAAATTTTAATCATGATTAGATGAAAGACAAACTTAGGGTTATCACTTGACACATTTTTGAAGTTTAATTTTTTACGGCACCCAGGGAGACAAGAAAAAAGCTAATTTTTCACAAAAAATCCACTAATTATTACTAATTAACGAAACAAAAAATTAAAAATGTACCAAAGGATAACCCTAAGTTTGTCTTTTATCTAATCACGATTAAAATTTCAAATCATTTGGTCTACCCATTTTGTCTCCAATCGTATCGCAAAAAGTGTCTACAAAAGGCAGCAAAATCGCTCGCGCTTGCAGCACCTTAATTATGGGTATTATTAGTGAATTAGCTCATTTTATGTATAATAATGATCTATTCTAGCAAGTTTATGTCCATTTTTCCATCGTAGGAGTATCAAATTAATAGGTAAACATGGGTAAACCATGGTGAACAATGCACAAATCTGCAGGTTGACATAAAATGATCATAGTCGTCATTATTATCATTTACTTTTTTAAAAAGTATTAATAAGGGGTTGATATTGACTATTTTAAATATTTATTGCTAATTAAATATCCAACAAGCATTAATAATTTTTTTCAGATTCACTTTTGATAGGTAAACATATCTCGAATTTTAGGCAGACTTCAATGAACGACTGGGCTTGACTCCTCCCTATGACGACATTGAATGTAGACTGTGTGCTGCGCACAAGGGATGCGCACTGACCATGCGTAAGCCACAGACCTGACTTTGCAGAATATACCAGCTTACAATCTAGCAATTGCAAGTATTAATACACTAGACACTAGAAAATACACTAGAAACACTAGAATACACTAGAAAAAGCTCGGCCATCGTATTGCATGCGAATTATTATGCGTTTGCAAATGTCTGCTCTGAAGACCTTGTAACTGTACAGTCGATGTCGCGGTGATAAAATATTTGAATTATCATGTAAGAAATTTTACAGCAAAAACGCATTAAATGACCGTAAAAACTTGTATTGTTCAGAACATTTTCAAACGTGCAGAGAATGTGGTCCCAATGATCATGCAAAGATTTAAGTTGATCGATAAAATGGTTACATCTTTAATTTTCAAGCAATCACAAAAATCACAGGATCCTGTTCAGGAACTATACACTAGGCCACTCGTATGACATTAGTGTGTGAACAAAATTTCAGACCAATCGGTAGAACGGTTTATCACAAAAACACACAAAAGAATACAACAAGAAGTGCCGTAGGACGACTGTGGTTACGCTCGCTTACTTAAAATATCTTATTGAATATTGAGTCTTACCTAACTATTGTCTTCTTAAAGGAGAGTTCTTTGATAGTTGAACAGTTCCCAAGATGTCGAGCTCTAATGTTGAAATGAGTTGTATACACAATGAGTTCTATACACTGCAAGTTTATTACATTGTTCTTCGTCAAGTGTAAAATACGACGAATGTAAATGTGCTATAGAAAAACAATTACAGGATTATAGGATGTATAATTTAAGAGTTCTTGGGACTTATCTAATGGAGCGGTCGCTCTACCCAGCCAAGTCGTACAGTGCGCACATTCCCACTCAACATATCTACCGTTAAAATGTCTCTTCAATATAAAACGGAAGAGGAGCTGGAACAACACTTTTACAGTAAGCAACAACATATTCGGCCTACTGGATCTTAAAATTTAAAAATCTCACATTGTTACGTAATACCTTAATTTCGAGCTATGGCCCACCCCACCACATATACCAAATTTGGGACGGTGCGTGACCTGCCACTCCCCACTCACGTTACAGGGATGAAAATTTCCAAAAAATATGCAAAGTGTCAAACCTGTACGCCAGGAGTAACAAAATAAAATGTATATATTTGTGAACTGAACTCTATCAAGGATTCAATTTTAAACATTAACGGACAACCATTGAGCATTTTTTCGTAGAATAAAGCAGCGCCAGTTAAACAACTCTCATTTGATTATACTACTGCATACGTCAGAGACTAAGTAGTGACTGCGTCATTGCTAGTGGTTTCCTAGAACATTTCCTCAAGCGTAAACAGCGTGTTTGTTGTGTGGTAATATGATACTAATAAAACTATAAATATTAAGAGTCGGCTGTACTAAAAAAAAAAAAAAAAAAGTGTGAAAACTAATTGAGCGAACGTCTCCATTTGGCCTCTTGGCCTTCTCCGTTTTTTTATGTTTGGTCCGAAGCCACGTCACAGGTCACATTGTTTTGCCGATCGAGCTGAATTTTTGCACAATATCGTTCTATTACTTAATCGTATTCGTTAATAGTTTTTGAGAACTGACTCCGATTTAAAAATTAAAATGGCCAGTGGTTCACACCTTATGAATTTTTTTATATATCTAATTCTTGAGGTCATCTTTTAGGGATATAAATTTCATACAAATCCTCCAATTGTAGGGTACAGTGGAATAACTAGTTAAGTCCATGAGATAATAATTTTGAATACACAGTACATAAAATTAAATATTTGGTGATTTTTTTTATATTGTGCAAAAAAATATGTTTCCAGCCATTAGAGTCAAGTGGATCCGCTTTATCAAAAAGAAGGGAAAGAAGAAATTTAAAAATTCATCACTAAAAAGTAGCAATATCAACAAATTGGTCTAGTCAAGACTTTTCAAAAAATACTTGGCGCATCGTGCATTAGTAGTGATATGATGTATTGACTATTGGCCAGATATAAAATATACCCATCTATAAATGTAATTTACCTATCACCTTAAAAGCGATGCGTCAGGTATTTTTATTACATTATTTTTTATTTTTTTAAGTATTTATCGGTGTTTATATTTTTATTTTAAAGATACGATGAAATATTTGCAAATGTCATTGTCTTGTCTCCGTTTTTGATAATATCAGTGCTGATGTTGATGAAGTAAAGAGACTTGGCTACATTCTTTTTACAAGGAGTGCTATTTTCTGGGATATCTATATAGTTCAACATGGCATGACAGCAAAGAAAGAAAATCATTGCTCTACTAAAATTTTAATGATTCAAGAAAATCCATTGAAACACTCAGCTGCTAAAAAAGACCAGCCAGGTCTCTGTAACTAAAAAATCGAGTTTTAAATTTCAGGACTCATAAGTGGGAGGTTATATAAAAATTGGATCATGTCATCACTATTATAAAATAAAAAAACATAAAAAAACGCTAGTCATATATAAAATATACATTATAATTGACAGAGTTATACTAAAAATCTATACTGCCGTAGAACTGGGAATGAAATTTTTTGATATTACTTCTTTTAAAAATTGTGATTTCTTGTATTTGCATTTTATATTTTTTTGTTACAAAGATACTTTTCTGCCCGCTTAATATGAAGTGTTTTTAGGAGAATATCAATAATTTTAAAGTTTATTTACTAATTAATAATTTTGACATGCATAGGATTGACTTTGGGATAGATGACGCCTACTCGACGTTTACTGTGTCGTTGAAGTCGATTTAAAACAAACATAAATTGGATTATTGCCTGAATTTTATATGGAACCGATTGGAACTAAAATTGAACCGGAACCGGAATCTAATCAATTATTTAATTTTTCCATGAACCGGAACCGGAATCGGAACCGATATATTTAAAAACCTGTAACAAAAATCGGAATCAGAACCGAAATTTAGGTTATTGTCACTGGATTTAGTGTAAAAGTGTTTGTAATCGCTCGATGCTTTGTTCATTACAGGTAGGCTTTTAAAGAGTAGATTACCCGCAGAAATTTGCGATTCGGTTGTAAAAAATTTCCTAAAAATTGATTAAATTGCTTTAGCTATGGATTATGGATGACATTTGTGGCATTTAATCGTGTGTTGCGTGTTGCATACACTGCTGCGAAGTAAGTTATTTTAATTTAAATATTGAAAACTAAAAAAAAACATAAAAAGGCGGCCACTACTTTTTCCAAAAAGACTTGTGCGATTATCTCCAAATTTTTACTGGTTATAGATTTAGGATAATTCTGAATCTCCATTTTTCTAAAATTTAAAAAAAAAATGTTAGCCCTGTTGCAGGGGTTTAAACTGAAGTAATTTAAGGGTGTTTTGCATGCAGGTTAAAAAAACAAAAGAAAATATCAATAATTTATGACCATGGGGACACAGATTTACTATTTATCTATAATCTGTGAAATTTTGAAGACAATCGTTCAAGACGTTTAGAAAAATGAATGTCATCAATAACGGTATGTGTGCACCGTACTTGGCTGGCGTGGAGCGACCGCTCCCGATGGGAAAAAGAATCTAGGCTCTCTTAGAAAAAGCACCCGATCGATCCATCACATGATAATTTTCTTCGAACACATTCTCAAGGACTAAAGCTGGCAAGTAGACGACGACTGTTGACAGAAGATAGTTGGCAAACACTCTGCTCGCTGTTCTTCATTGCCTGTGACGTCAGCGGCCAGCAATGTCGCAATTACCTTGTGTTAGACGTGATGTTAATGGAGTTTTACAACCAATCATGAGGGTTATGGACTTATTGGGTAACGTATACATATACGTTCTGCGTGAAAGTTGCTGCTCTTAATTGACCTTGGAGTTGGGGTTGACAATAGCGTTATCGAGTAGTGATAAATATGCATTTTAACTTATTTTAATAAATCTGACAAATATTTTAACATACTAAATGATTACTACTGAAGTTTTTGAAGTTTTGAAGTTTTGAAGTTTTGAAGTTTCGGAAGTTTTCTGAAGTTTCTGAAGTTCAATCTCAAAACGTTTTCTTCGTATCTCAGGGGACCTATTCCAGAATTATGAAATTCCCAATTCCACTAGAATTCGATTCATGCAATGTTAATCCTTATGGCTGCGAGCCGAATTTCATCAGAATGGACAGATTTCTTGAATAGGTCTGTTTCAACGGTTTTTCACATGTGAGAAAAATAACCTGGAAGCTCATGGAGCAAATCTGATTATTTAGTAACGGAGTAAACATTTCTGAATTGAAGGGTTCATGAAAAGACAATTTTTTCAAGCGTCGTTTCAATTGTTCATTTTTAAGACATACGTCAATTTTTGACAAAATGATTTTAAGATGTCATCTTGCAGTGATTTTTATGAGCTTTCAGAATATTTTCTTGGTTTTTGGAAAGGGTTTTTAATACTACAAAGTCTTAAAAAATTTATTATTATTTAAAAAAAATATAATATTGTTTTTTTTTTCATATAAAAAATTAAATAAAGCTTTTTTCATATCAAGACATCCCTTACTGCTCACTTTTTCTAATTGTAATAGGGATGCGGTTATAGAATCTAATACCTTTATGAAAAATTGTATTGTATATACTGTTGTATTGCTGATATTAAACAAAAGTAGTTCGTGCAAACTATGAATTGGAAGCATCTCCAACCGTTTCCAATTCATTTATCGTGATGAAGATATAAATTAAATTACGAATTACTGTTTAAAGATTTAGCATTTTTATGATATTTTGTTCTTATGCCCCCCCCCCCCCCCCCCCCCTTCATCAACACAGCTTTGAACTATTTTACTGAAACCATGTAAGGTTTGTTGCGTGACAGTAGATAAATATATTATTTTGATCTATTTGTGCGGTCGCTCGCTCCACTCAGCCAAGTCGTACAGTGCGCACACTCCCACACATGCCTAACTGTAATATAAAAACTATGAGGAGCTGCCCAACACTTTTACTGTATGTATCAACATGGCATTTTTGGCACACTGGAACTTAAATTTGGAAAATGTCACATTATGCTGAAATATCTTAATTTGTACCAAATCAATGAACCAAATGTACCAAATTTGGTAAAAATAGGTTATGCCGTTTGCGAGCAAGAGGGCCGTGAAAACAGTGCAATTACACCCTTTCTAAAACATACAGTTCGTTTTTCCTATGTTTGAACTCTCAACATACGAAGCCACCGTCAGTTGTTCTGTTAGGCCGAGAAAGACAACATTGCAAGGTGAGCGCGCAATGAAGTCTTTCTCGGCCTAGCAGAACAACTGACTGTGGCTCCATCTGGTGAGAGTTCAAACATAGGACAAACGAACTGTATCTTCATCTGATATAGATGATTATATCAGTTGATGTCATAAATTTACCAAAAAAATATACGATTAATAAAGTACCTTGTTGATAATATGTGGTTTTCAGAAAAGAAATGCAAGGGTCGAGAATTGTGGCTGAATTTCAACGAAGATTTGGAAATGTAACTCCATTAATGTCGTTGGACGAAAGTCGCATAAATGTTTTATTCAGTACACATAAACCCAATTAATATACCTACAATTAATTAGCACAGATGTATTAAAAATTAATTGATGCTAATTTATAAATTCATAGGTATGAAGCATAAAAACATTCAATTCTTACAAAGTAACAGAAAATCAATCCTTCAAACACGTAATTTCGTCTGTTTATTCTGTTTCATCAACTGTTTTTTCACATTCAATAAATATGTTTAAAACTTACACATATCATATTTTGGTGAACTCGTTACAAATAACTACTACTATTTCTAGATATTAAAGAACCCTATATTTAATAGTTTTAAGATAGTGACATCTCAAACTGGGGGCATTTGTTTGCGCCACCCGGTATAACACAATGGATGAAACATTTTTCTTCTTGGTGTAGGTACTTTCAAAATCGATAATTTTCATTGTCAATACATCTCGCGTGCATAAAAATGTCGGCTATTCAGACTGGAAAAACGGAGTTTATAAAACAAATAATTAATCATTGAGCGAGCGTAGCAAGCGACTAGATTTGGCACTGTCGGCACGGACCTCTTTTTGTCATTAGCTTCCGATATTGGTTAAAAAAATCTCCATAGATCTGAAATCTTGCACACATCAGTTGTAAATACTTCAAAGAAGGATGTGTTTGTGCATACACTTTTGAAATTTTTGAAATTTTTACAAAATCCTCCGATTGAATAAATATATTTTTTAAATGTGCCTGATTGTGGTTAAAACTCCAAAATGGCATGATCAAGTTCACATTTTTAAGATCATTAAGATCAATTTATTTATGTGAGCCGTTTAAGTTTGAGCCAAATTACTGATTGGGTAAACTTAAAAAAAAATCTCATTGTTTGAAAATCTAGATTCTTCCCAACACATTGAAATTTTGCATGGCCATCAAGATGAAAATGCAGTCAATATGAAAGCTCAGCCAATCTGTAAAGAACGTATCGACTTAATAACAATTAAGTCCATATTATTGTTATATTATATTATTGTTTGTCCATATTATTTAAAGAATGCACCTTTACCTACCATCTGCAGCATCAATGCATCTTAGATATTTTCTCTGCCCAAAGTCTATCGATGACATATCAAGCAAAAAATCACGTATCGGTTCTCGCTCATCAACGCGTTACACTCAGCGTTTTCTTAGTATTACAAGTTCCACCAGTGGCGTGCCGACCTATGTAAATTTGGCGCAAATGCGCCGGAATTTTTGGGGGTGGGTGGGTGGGTACCTGACCGGGGTGGTGGTGCTGAAGGTAGTTTGGAGGATCGCATAGGAACCAACATGAAATGCGTTCAATTAATGTTAATGAAGATGTTTGGATCAGAAAGAATACGGCCTAGAAGCACTTATTACAAGTTTCAAGTTTCAAGTTTATTTTCCATAACATGGTATACATACATCTAGTGGAGCGGTCGCTCCACGCCAGCCAAGTCGTACGGCGCGCGCACACTCTCATATAAAGGCTGGAGCAAACCCACTTTTACTGTAAGCATCAAAGTGGCATTTTCGGCCTACTGGATCTTAAAATTGGAAAATCTCACATTGTTGCGAAATATCTAAATTTCGAGCTATGGCCCACCCCACCACATATACCAAATTTGGGAACAATAGGTTACGCCCTTTGCGCGCTAGAGGGCCGTGAAAACAGTGTTTTAGGGCGGTTTTCATAATAATCTCAGTAGTAGTAGTAGGGTGGAGCTAAAATATGGTAAACAGGCCACAGCCTAAACGGCTGGACCGATTGATTTGAAATTTTTACCACATATGCACTTTTGGCGTCTGAGGTGCCTTTTGCTATAACTGGTTTTATGCCACCATTTTAAAACCGGAAGTGACGTCATATCTCGTCAACGGTTGGCCCGATCGGAACGAAATTTGCGCCAAACGATTCAGACGGTCATCTATATGCATTATAAGTAGCAAAAGGCTAAACATTATATTAAAGAAACCGGAAATGACGTAATGAAATTTGAAATACATTTATTGGCTTTTTGGCAACAAAGGTTGATCCGATTATTTTGATATTTATGTAACGTATGTACTTTTGACGTCTCATGTGACTAGATATAAATCAACCGGAAGCCGCCATTTTGAAACCGGAAGTGACATCATATCTCAATAACGGCTAAATAGATTTCAACGAAACCAGCGCAAAACAATTTAGACGGTCAACTTCATGTATTATCATCAATAATATTTGCAGTTTCTCATACCTAAACCGGAAATGACGTCACACATTTTAATAATCTCACAAATTTACATGTTGATGCAATAAATATACTTTTTCAGACAGCTTATAATAAAATGTAATCATGTTTCAAATATACTTCAAGGGGTCAGAGATTTCAGCCACCATTTTTAAACCGGAAGTAACGTCATATCTCAAAAACTGGTAGACAAATCGGTATGAAACTAGCGCCAAACGATTCGGATGGCCATCTCTATGGAATATGAACAGTACAAATAGAATTGTCCTATTTATGAGACCGGAAATGACGTCATTCAAATTTAAAAAATTATTATAATCCCCTCCTATATAATAAATACGTATTCAGAAAGCCTAAAATGATACACATCATTTATAGATATACATTCTATGTGGCAGTGCAGTAAGTTCAGCAGCCATTTTGAAAACCGAAGTGTTTCCATATCTCGGAACTGGGTTGACTGATTGGAATGAAACCTTTGCTATTCTTCGTGAAAGATCATTTAAAGCAATTATTCAGGACCATACGCTGCTATTCATTAGTGGTAACGAAATTGTAAAGGGTGATGATTTTTTAAAAGAATTTAGTAATTGTTCATTTCATATGTGTCACAAGTTGTTAGAATAAACTAAAAAAAGGAGTGATATCCCCATAAAAAACGCTTCGTGTAAAAATACCAGCCAAGTCTCTTCAACTAAAAAAAAAAATATGAAATCTAAAAATTCTGCACTGAAAAGTAATGATATCAAAAAATTTGCCAAGACAAAACTTTATTTGAAAATCAAAAAATACTTGGCGCATCGTTTTTTTTAGGGCATTATAGGTATACTATGTATGTATATTTCATGTATAATTTATAATTGGCTTATTCTTCCAAGCTATTTATGTACACGATGCGCCAAGTATTTTTTGATTTTCAAATAAAGTTTTGACTTGGCAAATTTTTTGATATCATTACTTTTCAGTGCAGAATTTTTAGATTTCATATTTTTTTTTTGTTGAAGAGACTTGGCTGGTATTTTTACACGAAGTGTTTTTTATGGGGTTCTATTTACATCAGAAGTAAAACCGTGCGCGTAAGTGAAGTCATTTAGCTGCACAGATGCGTTTAGATCGAAGTTTGGGGTCGTGACGTATGACCCTGGCCTAATTGCATTGATTATTGTTCAGTTCCTACACTTTTCAAAACGTCACGATCCTTCTGCATTAGTATAAAAAGTCTAAATAGGCTCCGGAAAACAGCTGTTCAGAGGACGGCCATCTTGGAGTGAACTCTGGTGTACTCTGGTGGCAATAGAATTTGAACCCCTTGCGCAATCGGCTGCCGTGTTCCTATGAATTCCTATTCTATTTACACCAGAAGTAAAACCGTGCGCGTAATTGAAGTCATTTAGCTGCACAGATGCGTTTAGATCGAAGTTTGGGGTCGTGACGTATGACCCTGGCCTAATTGTATTGATTATTGTTCAGTTCCTACACTTTTCAAACCGTCACGATCCTTCTGCATTAGTATAAAAAGTCTAAATAGGCTCCGGAAAACAGCTGTTCAGAGGACGGCCATCTTGGAGTGAACTCTGGTGTACTCTGGTGGCAATAGAATTTGAACCCCTTGCGCAAACAGCCGCCGTGACTAGACCGTGAACGCTAGAAGGCAATGTTTTACGAAGTGAAAACTACTATTATAATTGTATGACGCATTTAATCTTATATTAAACAATAAAATACATGTCAAATGACCAGTAGATTGTAAATAAAGTTAATTACAGAAGTAAAAAAGATAATCCCTGACGGGGAATCGAACCCCGATCGTCTGCGCTCTAAGCCAATGGGCTAACCAACCGGCTATTGTTGCCACTGAGGAATTGTTGCGTTAGATGTCTACTTAAGTTGCTATATGGTGTCACTCTAGAATTTGAACGAGGTATCTAATGTGTTCGCAGCTCACTTGCACGGTCTACTACCGTGTCGTGTTCATAATACAAGGCCGTTTCCACACACGGTTTTACTCTGGTGTAAATAGCATACGCCTTCTTGCGCGCACGGCGAACTCTGGTGTAAATAGCATACGCTTTCTTGGGCACACGGCGCACTTCTGGTGTAAATAGCATACGCTTTCTTGGGCACACGGCGCACTTCTGGTGTAAATAGAATTTAAACCTCTTGCGGGCACGGCCGCCGTGTGAATAGACACGCCGAAGTAACTGTTGGCTTATGCACATTTGTTTTTCCCGCCCTTCTTTCTTTTGACCTTGTGTCATATTCCCGGGTTGATATCTTCATCCCTTAGATTCTTTGTTCAGTTTATTTCGCATTTGGCATTGACCATGACCTTTCACGTCCAGTTCCTTCTCGTTGTTCGATGATGCACGTATAGTGAGTCTCGAGTGGCTTTTCCTGCCGGTTCTCGGGGCATCTGTCTGTACTGTATATCGATACAGACAGAGCATATTATTTCTAGTTCATATCAAGTGTTAGTTCATTTCAATAAGTGAAGAATCATTATTATCTTACCCGAGGTGCGACGTTCCAAACCAGCTACTTTCCAACTCAACGATTGCGACGTTAACCACCAACATTGTCTGGAGTCTGGACGACGTCGACCAGGGTAAGCCCTAAAATACTTTACAGTCCACCACCTCTATTTCAGGCCGTAGATCCAACAATAACAAATTCATTTATCACACGCGAAATGTAAAAGTTTCATTCACAAAAGTAATATTCATACTATAGCGAACCTTGAACTGTTCGACCGACAAGGTATTGGAACTTTCCTCAGTCGGTAATAGGCGAGTGTTACCCGGTGTTTCATTTTATACATATTTGTTTATTGTATGTTATGTGCTCTTCCGCTCGGATACAAAACATTTAGGTTACACAGTATGTACTTGTTGTAAATTAAATTAAAACCCATCATCACATCATTAACGATTCACATAATTAACACGTCATAGTAATAAATACAATTCACAGTACATATAGATGATTATCATTTATCACACTAACCTCTTTAAAAAAAAATACGGTTAATACACTTCTTTTGAGCTGCGTATAATCAAATTTCGAAAAAAAATTCAAACAGTGTAATGATTTCCTTACAACAGCAATGTTATTGAAAATTGCACACATCGAACTATGTGGTTTAAGTTTCGTGAAATATTCAGCTCGATGTACGAAGTAGTATCATCACGGCGATGTCTCTCCAATTGTGTGACTTTTTGCGCCAAAAGGTAAAATTAAACTCGTAATGATAATTCTTCTGCTACCCTCGAAGTAAAATGCAAGGAAAGTTCTTCCAATATAAATATTTTGCTTCTAAAAGCCGTGAAATTAACTGTCAAAACTTGTTGTTTTGTATATATATTATTGTAATAATGAAACCACCCGTATTGAAAAGTCCATTATTATTTTTCAGTATTTCCAATTGTTGAATTTCCAAGGATACCTTCTCGATCTCCTGCTAGCCTGATACAAAAATAAATTTTATATCGATATTGATAGAATTTAGAGTTTAAAAAGGCGAGAAATTAACAGTTAAAACTTGTCGTTTGGTTTATATTATTGTAATAATGAAACCACCTGTCGATCATTTTGAAAAGTTCATTATTATTTTTCAGTATTTCCAATTGTTGCATTTCTAAGGAAACCTCCTCGATCTCCTGCTAGCCTGATACAAAAATAAATTTTATATCGATATTGATAGAATTTAGAGTTTAAAAAGGCGAGAAATTAACAATTAAAACTTGTCGTTTGGTTTATATTATTGTAATAATGAAACCACCTGTCGATCATTTTGAAAAGTTCATTATTATTTTTCAGTATTTCCAATTGTTGCATTTCTAAGGAAACCTCCTCGATCTTCTGCTAGCCTGATACAAAAATAAATTTTATATCGATATTGATAGAATTTTGAGTTTAAAAAGGCGAGAAATTAACAGTTAAAACTTGTCGTTTGGTTTATATTATTGTAATAATGAAACCACCTGTCGATCATTTTGAAAAATCAATTATTAATATTCAAAATTATTTTTTACTGTTGTAGAGCGAATACACCTCATAGACATCATTTTGGCGGGAAATTCTTTAAGTAAATAATGAGAACGATGATGTAATTTCCATGTCTCCAACAATGTATTTCCATCGTGAATGCTTTGTTGCCATTCAGTACAGAATATTTAGATGGCATTATCATTTTTCCTGTTATAATATTATACCTTTTTAGATAAATTTCTTGAAAACTATTCGTACCACAACAAAAATAATATGTACTATATTATTATTTAGGAAAATCTCCAATTTCATAAAATATATTTTATTCAGAAAACCATCTTTCACGAGACTTCCCTATTAAGATAAAGATTAATTAAGATGCATAGTTGTGACACATCTTCAAGAAAGGGCATCAGTCCATTTGTTGTGATTCAGAGAAAACATTGATGAACTGTCCTGGACTGATGCCATTTCCTGCAAAATGTCATAAATTAAGAGCGGATTTTAAGCCGTAAGGAGTACTTACTGGGACTGACGCCCCTTGCTAAAATATGTCTACAAGAGGCGATTTTTTTTAAAAGTCAATTTCACTTTTTTTGGACTAATGCATTTTCTTGAATAAGTTATACATTTATTATTTCCTACGTTTCACAAGGAATTTGCAACAGCGAAAAATCTATATTCTATTAAGAATTCCTATTTTCGACACTAATTTTGGCTAGATTTCTGGCACTACCTCGTCCTCACCTCATAACAATAGAGGGCCAAAGAAAATCCACATTTCTGAGGTGTATACAACGTTTTATTGGCGATTGTATTTTGGCATTTGCCCTCAGGCGCTGAAAGGGCCTTGTAGAACATCATGTAATCTGAAACCCCTTGAATAATCAAGCTATTGAATGACTTAAATTTATTTGGATTCTGTGAGGCTCATTTGCTTGTTATGAATTTATTACGTAACACTTTGGATTTATCAGGCGAGCATTACTTTGAGACTCCATTGCTCCTCTTTCTCCGTTTCTTTTTTCTGAGTTGACCTGCACTGCCCAGGTCAAACCGTTCAACAGAAAGGTTCAATCTGAACATTTGTAGCCACAAGTCACAAGAGCGGTCCGCTTTGAACAGGATAATCAGATTATTTGACAATTAAAACTGAAATCGTTTTACTAATCAACATCACATTTTGTATGGTCATTGGGACCAACATTTTAGTTAATTCTGTCACTCTTTTTTTATTTGTTTGTACATAGATGCATTTATACACTAAAAAATAAACTGAAGCCTTACAAAGCCAAGCATTGGCTTGAATGCATCTGTTAATATCTTCAAACGTTATTGACGTTTTACGCGCAATGCAATTTTATGCGTGATTGTAAATATTGTCAAATTTCTTGAAGGATATTTAAGATATTTTATCAGTTTGCTTTTAACACATTTCGTTTGGCTCTTTCCAAGGTCAGATCAGAAACTTGCAATCGCATATTAATTCGCATGTAGTACGAAGAAGCCTCGCTCATTAACGCGTTACACAGAGCGTTTTCATAGTATTTGAATTGATTTTTATTATCCTGAGTAAAAAGTAAAATCACTGTTACAATCCACGGTAATTATATAGTTAGATAAATCTACGATGAGTCAGAAAGTAGATTTTTTCTATATCAAATTCTAGGATTTATATTTATATTGATTTTTAATATCCAGAGTAAAAAAATAAAATCCCAGTTGCTCTGCTTGGATATCTCGTTTGCATGGGTCCAATACGTGTAGATAAGGTTAGTGTATATGAAAATTCAACAGATGTTACATTGAGAGCCATTCCGTTCGGTGCTCCTTGTTTACGACGATTCTATCTACAAATCAGCTTCATGTTCCTTATTTTTAGAGTGAGTTAGTTATAACATCATATTATCAAGTGACATAAGATTTCTGGAAGACTCAACAAATCCGGGGCATAAGCAAATGTGTAAAATGCATGTTACATAGCGTGAAATAGACTGGAAACACAGTTTGTCTAAGAGTGACGGAAAATGGAATGAACACGTATTATGTTGCATTGGTAACAATAAATATGACATTATGCACAGGCTTACATTTTCTTGCCAAAAAAACCCACTAAATAATATATTTATGAATGAAAATATATGCATTTTTGTCTATGAAAATAGTGTGTTTTACCTGAATATGTAAAATTTTATTTAAAATATGAAGATCCATTGAATACATATTTCAATTAATTTAAGTCAATGGATGCAAAATTATATTATCTTGAACTTGAGCTTAAAAGCAGAAAGAGAAAGGAAATTTCATTTCTTTATATTTATGGTATTGAATAAAGCTTGAGAACTCATCACGTATATTTTACTAAAAGCTCAACTTCAAAATCAATAACTTTATATCCATTGATACAAATAACACAAATGATTACAAATACAATTTGAGTAAATTGATATAAATTTCATTTTCAGCTTGATATCTTAAATAGTTTTATAGAAATAGTGTATTAGCAATTGGACGATTTCAAAACGCGCGCCTTTTGAGCTGCGTAAAATCGAATTACGACAATAAAATTCAAACATAATATGTAACATTTTTCCTGCATTAGTACTGTTTTTTAAAATTGCACACATCGAACTTTAATATGTGGTTTAAGTGAAATATTCAGCCCGATGTATGAAGTAGTATCATCCCAGCGAAATCTCTACAATTTTGTTATTTTTGCGCCAACAGGTATAACTAAACACGGCATGTTAATCTTCTGCAACCCTCGTAGTATAGGCTGTTCAATTTACGCTTACAACGCCGTTAGGGTGTAAATAAGCAGCACCATCCAGACCTTCCATCTGAATTCACACTTTGCCAACCTAAACTCTCCAAAAAAAAATCCGCTAACTTGAATGTGCCACCTAGTTCTAGCTGATTTTCATTTTGTTGTGTTGGTTCTAGCGTAGTACATCATTTTCGTTGCCATCTTCACCACCATAATCATTGTACAGAAGATTTGAACAAACTGTACGTTGCAAGGAAAGTTCTTCCAATATAAATATTTAGCTTCTAGAAGGCGTGAAATAAACAGTCAAATCTTGTCGTTAAATTTGTATTGTAATAATGACCATAAAAAAACACTCCGTGTAAAAATACCAGCCAAGTCTCTTCAACTATAAAAAAAATAGAATAAATCTAAAAATTCAGCACTGAAAAGTAGTGATATCAAAAAATGAGCCAAGTCAAAACTTAATTTTAAAAACAAAAATATACTTGGCGCATCGTGTATATAAATAGTATAGAAGCATATGCCAAAAATCAAATGTACCTAAATATATATAATATACCTATAATGCCCTTAAAAACGATGCGCCAAGTAAATTTTTGTTTTTAAAATTAAGTTTTGACTTGGCTCATTTTTTGATATCACTACTTTTCAGTGCTGAATTTTTAGATTTATTCTATTTTTTTATAGTTGAAGAGACTTGGCTGGTATTTTTACACGGAGTGTTTTTTATGGGGTATATGTTTACTCAAGTCTTGACCCATAAGTACAATGAAAAATTGACTTTTTTAGGGTATTTGGAAGTTACATTGATACAATGTAGGTAAATATTTTTAATACTAATAGTAGACAATTTAAATGAAATTGATAATTGTAATTAATAATGAGTTATAGGCTACAACACAATCATAGTTAAGTAAACAAAGGTTTATATCCCCTAAACACTGGAGTGTCCAGCAATCTAGGAATGTTCAGGTGATGGATGATGCAGCTCCCTGCTCCAACTGTTGAGGTTTAGTCATGTGAAAGTAAATAGATACAGTTATTGTAATACGTATAACACGTTGTCACCTAAATTGATGACCAAAATGCTATTTGCTGGGCGAAATTAAAAAATGCATGTGCTTATTTATCTATATTGCAAATTTCTCACACGTCCGTCAATTCATACATCAAAATCAAATTATACTTTTAAAAAATATCGCTGAGCGGCATTATTATGGTAGACATTTTCTCACAAAAATAATTTTTGACTACGTTTTTTCATTTCTTTCAATATATTTAAAGATAATGAACATTGATTTTTATTTAATATGCACCAAAATAATTTGTAACCTCTTCAAAGGGGTCTGGAATTAAAAAATTTCGCTGCGCGGCATTATTTTCATGGCATTTGCCAAATAAAATTATTTTTTTCTGGTCTGTTTCCCGTTATTTTATACACACTAAAATTATTTTTAACCTCTCTTAAAGGTCTAAAATTCAAAAAATTTCGCTGCGCGGCATTATTGTCATGACATTTTTGTATATAAAATTAATGCTTTATGGTATGTTTCCCGTTATTTTAAACACACCAAAATAATGTTAATATCTTCCTTGCGCGGCATTATTTTCATGTCCTTTTCCAAATAAAATAAATTTTTCTGGTCTGTTTCTTGTTATTTAATATTTTATGCACACTAAAATTATTTTTAACCTCTCTTAGGGCCGGTCTTTCAATACTTTGCTACAGACTCAATTAGCTGTTACCAGTTAGTTAGTACAAAACTCTGTCATTCAATTGGTTGTTGCCATGACAATACAGTCCTAATCAACCACTTAAATGTTAGCAGCGCGGCATTATTTTCATGACATTTTTCAACTGAAATAATTTTTTCTTGTCCTTTTCCCGTTATTTTATACATATTAAAATAATTTTTAACCTCTCCTAAGAGGGCCAAAATTCAAAAATTTCGCTGCGCGGCATTATTTTCATGTCTTTTTCCAAATTAAATAAATTTTTCTGGTCTGTTTCTCGTTATTTTTAACACTTCTAACTCTCTTAAAGGTCTAAATTCAAAAATTTCTCTGCGCGGCATTGTTTTCATGACATTTTCTAACTTAAATAAATGTTTTCTTGTTTTTTTCCCGTTATTTTATACATATTAAAATAATTTTTAACCTCTCCTAAGAGGGCCAAAAATCAAAAATTTCGCTGCGCGGCATTATTTTCGTGACTTTTTTTAAATAAAATTAATTTTTCTGGTCTGTTTCCTACTAACGAGTATTTTATAAACACTACAATTAGGTACCTCTCTTAAAGGTCTAAAATTCAAAAATTTCGCTGCGCGGCTATATTTTTATGACTTTTTTCAACTAAAATTAATTTTGGCATGTCTGTTTCCCTTTATTTTGTACACAACCTCTGGCCTGAAATTCAAAAATTTCGCTGCGCACTTACTTCCCGGTCAATACTCATTTTCTAGCACAATCGCTTGACAGGTTCAAGCCTAACGCCTGGAAGGGGTGGGTGGGTCCCTGTGAACCGAAATGCGCCAAATGTTTTGGAGGTTCGGCACGCCACTGAGTTCCACCCTGTTGTCTATTCACAGGTATGAGACCATACTCTACCGAGGTGAAGAAGAGCAAGATGAACATGGTGAGGTTCTTCCTCCCCCGCTTCGTTGTTCTCGAGATGATCTACGAGGCTGCTTTCAATCGCTGGATCTACTTCTTCGTCTTCTGGAACCAGATCACATTTCAAGAGTGGACCAAATTAGTCTTTCTGGAATTGTGCGCCATTTTATTATCAGCGTTTCTCGGCTCAAAGTATTTTAATTCGGAAGGGTTTCGCAAATTATTTCTGGATCTTGAGGATATTATCACCTGTTACTCATCGCAAAAGAATCGCCACAAATTGAGAATCAAAAAGGTTGCGAAGGTCACAGACTTTCTGGCACAGAAATTCGTACAATTTATATATGCTGCTACGTTAATTGTTTATTGCATATTTATTCCTCCATTTATCTCACATGATAAAGAAGGGTAAGAATACCATGGCGATGACTAATTACCTAACAAACACAAATCACTAAAACGCTGATGACATTACAAAAAAGGGAGTTTCAATATTTTTCATCCATTGTATTTGTAAGTATTTTAAATATCGACACAAATAATAATGAAAAATAATATAATAATTATATTATAATTATAATCCTAAAATATTATAATTCCCACAATTATAATGAAAACCATTTTTACCGACATTTAAAATTTCATAAAAATCGGTTGGATACTTTTGCAGGAAAATGTGTATAATGTGTGAAAATATGAAAAAGCGAACAAACGGCATTCAAATTCCAGTAATATATTCACAGCCATAGATTTAGGTAGCTAACGAAAAATCAGCTATATCTGTAAACCACTTTGTGAGAATTTATATGTGATAGTTAATTTATATCTTTCACTTATAAGATCAAAAACATATTTTAAAACATTATTTAATGATAAAAAAAATTATGATTTTTTTTTAAAATTTTCTTACAATCTCCCCTGAAGAAACCAATTTGCAACGCTAGCTTAATTATTTCCAGGTATTATTTCATCAACGACATGTCTACTTCACCAGCCAAAGAGATCTCAGTTCTCTGCGTGATGACCATCTGGATATTAAACCTATCATTGTTATCCATCGATTTGGTAATAGCATTAATCTTTATTATACACCTGATCTATCAGTTCAAAATTCTACAAGACAAGCTGTTGAATATCCGAACTGACAGTCTCAAGCAAATCAAGGCCAGACGTCGCCAGAAGACTGAGAACAGTCGAACACCAGCTGAGCGAGGTGTGATGGAGTTAAGTCAAGGAGGAGCTGACAGTCTTGAGCACATCATGGCCAAGCGTCGCCAGAAGACTGAGAACAGTCGAACACCAGCTGAGCGAGGTGTGATGGAGTTAAGTCAAGGAGGAGCTGACAGTCTTGAGCACATCATGGCCAAGCGTCGCCAGAAGACTGAGAACAGTCGAACACCAGCTGAGCGAGGTGTGATGGAGTTAAGTCAAGGAGGAGCTGACAGTCTCGAGCACATCATGGCCAAGCGTCGCCAGAAGACTGAGAACAGTCGAAAACCAGCTGAGCGAGGTGTGATGGAGTTAAGTCAAGGAGGAGCTGACAGTCTCGAGCACATCAAGGCCAAGCGTCGCCAGAAGACTCATGGTCGAGCTGGGCGAGGTGTGATGAAGTTAAGTCAATGTGCAGGACATCCAATTGAGAGAGCTAAGGAGTGGAAGGTGATTGGAAACTGCAGATACCGACTCAGAGACAAAGCCGAGGAAGAGAAGCTGCGTGAACTAGATTTGGAAATGCAAAGAAGCCTGGCTGAATGCATCCAGCATCATCAAGCTCTCCTTAGGTGGGAATGAATGAATGTTTGGGTTTTACGGTGCGTCGACATCTAGGTCATTTTGCACCGAAGTTACTTTTAACTTTGTTGAATATAAGTGGAGAACATGGGGAGGGGTCGACCTAACGGGCCCGATCCGGGGGAGTCCAGCACTGGTGGGAAGGCAAGGCCGGAATGGGGACGGACCGGGGGGTGTGAGGATTCGGGCCAGCGGAACCCGATTTCAGGGGGATCACCATCTCGAGGGGGAGAGGCCGGCCCGAAGGGACCGCAAATTCAAGGGAGATGGTTAGGCCGACCCAGGCTGCTCTTTGTCTGGACCTCACCACTGACCTGTCCGGCATGGGTAGCCCTTACATATGAGCATATGCTCGCCGGCCTAGCTGCAATGGATCATTGGCCAACACAAACCCCACCACCGCGATAAGGTGGCAGCCGTCGGTGGGGGTATATTTTAAGCGCTAGCATTTCCGCTGCTTTTTGTAGACACTTTTTTGGATACGATTGTAGACAAATTTGTTTGTCAAAATAATATGAAATTTTAATCATGATTAGATAAAAGGCAAACTTATGGTTATAACTTTGTTTATTTTTAATTTTTGATTAGATAATTAGTAATAATTATGATAGGGAGGTTACCGTATTTTTATTTGTGTTTTTTATAATATGGCTACTACCGGCGTCGCGCCCAGAGTTGGGTTTTTATCATTGAGCGAGCGAAGCGAGCGTCTCCTTTTGGCTCTTTTGGCACGGACCTCTGTTTTTTTTGTGTGTGTTTTTTTTTTTTTTTTTTCTGTTACTGAGGTTACATAGGTCACAGATTTTCTTCGATCGAGCTGAAATTTTGCACACATGTTCGGACATTCTCTGGGCGTTGCTTACCCTAAAATTTTTTGAAATCCATTCATTGGCTAAAATTTAAATAAACATCTCCTGATGGTAGGTTGAAAAATGGCAATGGTCTTCTATAAAACTGATCAAACTCATATTTTGGCTATACAGGTCAGTTTTTCTTCGATCGAGCTGAAATTTTGCACACATGTAAAACCAACCTTCTCTGTTTACAGACACTAATTGTTTTGAAATCCATTTATTGGTTAAAATTTAAATAAATATCTCCTGATAGGCTGAAAAATGAAAACGGTCTTCGATAATTCTGATCAAACACATATTTTGCATGATCATTAAGACCAACATTGTCTCTTATTTTACAAAATGTCATCCCAATCAGTTAAGAACGTATAAACTTATTGACATTTTTCAAATCTGTCAGATATGAAGTATCGAAATGAATGTTTTCCAGTGCCACTTGAATTGAATCTGATTTGCTATATTTACCAGGGTGCTTAGATGCTATTTTCAAGTTTCGATGAAAAGCATTAAATACTTTTATGTTCATTTAGTGATCATATTTCTATTCAATATGGATGTAGGTATATGTTTTCTGTGCGTTGTGTACGCATTTCCGGTTCGAGAATTTGCACGTACCCGTGCTCGCTCATCAACGCGTTACTCTGAGCGTTTTCCTAGTATACATTCCAGGTACACTCGGCCAAACAAAACTTGAACGTTGACCAAATTTGAATGACTGCTGGTCATGTCCCATAACCAATCAAAGCTTGTTATTATCAATGAAATGTGAGGTCACCTACTAGAGTGAGGCAATGAGATCACTTAGACTGACTTCTGATGGTGCGATCTTACTTTTATCAGACTATCAGATTTATTGAACGTTCAAGTTTTGTTTGGCCAAGTGTACATTAACGTCTTCGTTTTATTATTATAGTAATAAATTAGTTAATTTTTGGTGAAAAATAAGCATTTTTTGTCTTGCTTGTTGCCGTATAAAATTTAATTTTAAAATGTGCCAAGTAACAACAAGTTGATGTTGAACAACACAAAAATTTTAGATCTATTGGTTCACGGGTATGGTCTCCAATCGTGTCCAAAATGTTATAGTTTTGCGTGGTTTTGTTGAATAACCGGCGCCTATTAAATATGGCACAAATCAAAAAATTAAAAGTGATACAACAAGACTGATCATGTGAACATCCTATCAAAGTTACACCCACTTATGAAACCATTTTTCTATTTCAATTTGCTAAAACGGCCGAGCGTGAGTATTTGTGAATATTGCTGGTGTTCAGTCCTAGCAAACAGCTGCAAAGTAGAACCTAATGATTGGTATCAATGTGAAGTGTTTTCATTCTTTCCCAATATAAAAAATTTCAAAATAAGATTGAAAGATCAGTTGCACATCCAGAGAATTTCTCGACCGGTTTGGCTGAATATTTGAATAACAAATAATGCCATGCCATTGATTTTTAATACCTAAGAATTAAATTAAATATTCAATGCCAATGTATCTATATACATGCAAAATGTGAACTTACAAATTGATTTACGATACACATTTTTCTTTGCAGGGTTTACGGCGATCTGGTGTCCGTATTGCAACCAGATTTGACAAGTGGAATCTTTTTCTATGTCGTGGGAGTGGCTTTAGCTATTGTTTACGTAACGAAGGTAACTGTTCGACCGACATTTGAACATCTCTTCAATTCAATTGATTTTCGCAACAACGAACTCATAGACATAATTATTTACAGGTATCTTTATATGATACTATATCGTTTATTATATTGAGTATAATATCAATTGGAACCATCGCGGTTGGAATTGGTTGCATCTTATTCGATTTGATGTCGAAAGAGGTAAGCATGGAAAGCCGGGTTAATTCAGCGTTCCAGTTTGTATACATTTGAAGCGACGGCTTTACCGATTGTCTTCAAATTTTCACACGTGATAAAGAGTAGATCTGTGTCTCTAGTGGCCCCAGAGTTATATTTTTTGTTTAGTTATTTCAGGGAAAAAGTGCCAAAAAGACTAATATATTGCCCATGTTAGCACTTCCTCAAACGGAGAAAAAACCTATTTTTATTATTTTTTGGATCACTAGAGACACAGATTTACTCCTTATCTCTATGCTGTTAAATTTTGAAAACAATCGGTCACTAGCCGTTATAAGAAAAAAGTACGGACCGCGTTTTTATGTATTTTTTTGTGTTTTTCAATATTTGAATTAAAATAACTTACTTTACATCAGTATATTATGCAATATTCAACACACTATTAAATGTCACAATGTCACGTACAGTACTAATGCAGAGCTAATGCATTTTATACATTTTTTGTAGGATTCCTTTTACATCGGAATCAAAATTTTCTGCGAGTGGTACTGTTGACTTTTAATATATCTATATCTATCTTTTAATATTTTAATATATCTTGTTTATATATCTATGAATTATTGATCAGGACCAGAAAGTTTGCTAGTAGACAAGTAAAGATTTGTAGCATCCATAATTATGAAACTAGGAATAAGAACAATTTTATTATAACAAAACACAATACAACTTTATTTGAAAGAGATGTGTCATACATGGGTTCGAAATTATACAATAGTCTACCTCAATGCATCAAGGAAATAAAGGGCGATCAATTATTCAAATCTACAATAAAAGCCTTTCTAATAAAAAGGGAATCTATTCAATGGATGAATTTTATACAATATGTGATTCTCATGTGTGTGGATTTTGAATAGGCTAGTTGGTATAATTATTTTATTGACAAATGTATGACTTTTTTGTCTCCATGTGTAATTGATTATTGTTGTTGTTTGTAATGTTTTAGATTCTGACTTAACATATACATTTTTTGAAAAACATTTAAGCCTTGTGTGTGCGATGTCCATAAATGCCCTTTGTTAGAAAAATAAAATAAATAAATAATAATAATAAATAAATAATTACAATGAAATAAACATGATGTCGATGGCTAATCAACCTGTTGTCCCGTGTTACAGAGTGAAGCAGTGAGAGAGGCTGTCTACGGTTGTGATTGGTTCGAAGCGTCGGACAGCTTCAAGCGATCAATGCGGATCATGATGTCGATGGCTAATCAACCTGTCACAGCTATTGCATCCGGTTTTATACCAATTACTTTGGAAACGTTTTTACAAGTACGTAGGTTTCTTTTGGATCCGATCTAAAGACAGATTAAGCAGGTCTGTCATCTGGGGTGATTTGGGTCTAGAGGCCTTAAAATATACATTTTTATACGTTTAGTTTGCAAAAGCTTAAAAAAATTACGAAAAAAATTGGAGTAGGTAGTTGTCATCTTTTTTAAATTTTAAACAATAAAAACGTGAATGGTTTCAAAACGTAAAATCTCTAGAATCGGCCTCCTCCATAATGACGGTTTTACTGATTTGGGGAATAATTTCCAATTTTCGCGCTATTTCATAAAGTACGGTATTATGACGATTCTTTATGCATACATTTAAATTTGTGCAAACTGTCTTCATCGTAAGAATTAGTAAGTAATTATAAAGTAGGTATATATAGCATTTTGTGCTTGTTGCAGGCACTTTTTTGGATACGATTGGAGACAAAATGGGCTGACGAAATGATTTGAAATTTTAATCGTGATTAGAGAGACACTCTTAGCACAAACTTTGTGTCACTTTTTGGCACATTTTTAAATGTTCGATTTGTTTATAGGTAATTAGTTGATTTTAGGTGAAAAAAATCTACTTTCTTGTCTCTCTGGGTGACGTATGTAATTTAATTTAAAATATGTGCAAAGTGATAGCCCTTAGTTTGTCTTTTATTTAATCATAATTAAAAATTAAGATAATTGGTTCAAGGGTTTAGTATCCAATCTTATCGGAAATTTCATTTTGAGCAGTTTTGTTGAATATCCGGCGCCTATTTAACAAGCCATGAATAAAAAATAAAAAATATCTATTAATATACAATCAGACTGATCATGTGAACATCTAATCCAAGTTACACCCACTTATGAAACAATTTTACTCTCTCAATTTGCTAAAACGTCCGAGCGCTCGTATCATAATGGCTAATCAACCATTATGTTTTTTAATAATATAATCAATCATATATATATTTGAAGTTATAACTCATGTTTTTGTTGGTAGACATGGATTTCCTAATATCAACACCTGCTTTGTTGTTTCAGATGCTGAAAATGTCTTATGACTATTATAATATTTTCACAAAATTTGTTCCACGAGTTTCACAAACACCAAGTCCAAAATAATCGTAACTATGTTATCATAATTCGTAAAATTAATAATAATGTAGACATTCATTTATCATTGTTCATTTAATTGTCGAGCATTGAAAAAAGACGATTGAAAATTGGGCCACGGGTCCTGATTCTACAACTATTTTTGATTGCAAGCGGAATCAAAATGTGTATAATGCTCATTACCAAAATTATCAATGCTATTGCTTACCGGTTTGCGGTTATAGAATAATATGAGAAATACGGTTGCGATTGGATTGAAACTTCGGAGAGCTTCAAGAGGTCAATGCGGATCATGGATTATCAACCTGTCACAGTTATAACAATGTTATTTGATCCGTTTAATTTAAAAACAATTTTTAGCGTGAGTATATCTTGAAGTTTCCTACTTTTGAACTTTTAAGGAAATGTAATGATCCATCTATATTCCGATTGCTTTTTATTTGCTTCTAGGAGCTGACAACTTCTCATGAATTCTACTCGGTTCTGGGTTCACGAGGATAGTCACTCCCATTTTTCAAGTCTACTACTTCGTTGTTTCGATGTACTATCTTCGGATCAATGGAAAAACTTTGAAAACCTTGATTGTTTGACTCGGTAAGTTAATGATTTATTTGAATATTTGAAAGTGTGTGCTATTAAATATTAATGTTACGTCTTCGAAAAAAATTATAATTAACAATAGACTTGATTTGTCCATAATCTGCTCATTCATAATCATAATCCAATTAGTTGGTATGTTTATCCATGTTTATCACTATTATATTAAATTGTGACAATGTTAATTGAGCGAGCGTGTCCTTTTGGACACTTTTGGTCACTTTTTGCCCCCTCCCGACGACACGGGTCACATTGATTTTCCAATCGAGATTAAATTTTTCACACATACTAATATCATTCTAACTTAACGTGTATAGTTTTCGAGCTCTGCCCTCTAATAAGTTCAAAATGAACATTGCCTGTAGCTCATTCCGTTTGACCTATCAAATCGATAGTTTTCACATGTTTTGAGGCCTCCGTGAATTATTAAAAAAATTGAATCCGTTAATTGATTAAAATTTTAAAACAAATGTTCATATTGGTTTATCCGATATATTTGAAATTTTGCAATGTCATTATGATCAACATTTTATCACTATTTACAAAGTTTCAGCAAAATCCTACTATCGATTAAAATTTTTTTAAATATCTACCGATTTGTCGGTAGACAAAGTAGACAATAAGACAATATGACAAATTTTTTATTTTTTTACAAGCTTTCAGCCCAATCTGCGAGAATGAATGTACACATTGTCTTTTTAACTCCAACTGTTTTGAAACAAATGTCAGAAGAAATGGTGGGAATTCCGCTGAAAGTTATTTCTGTTTCAATACAAATCATGAACTATTATTTTGTTTGAGTGGATCAAACAATGTTTGGGTGTATCTGTATCCGGTTGGAGATGCTGATCGTATTGGTGCTCGCTCATCAACGCGTTATAAAGAGCGTATTCCTAGTTTACCATGATTTATCTTGTGGTACAGATTGTAGATAAGATAACATATTCATCGATATCTAAGCACCTTGAACGGAGTTGGACACCGCTTTCTGGAAATGCTCATCTGCGAACCACCGTCATCTGTATTAGAATATTTACATTCCCAGTGAAAACAAACCACAGTTTGACAGATCACAGAACTGACGTTTGCCCTAAGTTTTAAGCATCTTGTGTGTAATAGTCGATTGAGAAGATGTGTTTCAAAGAATTATTGAAAACAGTGGTAAGTTGCACTGTCAATTGCTGCTGATATGTTGGTGCATCACAGAAAGTGCAATATTTCAAGAGAATCGGTTTCGTACTGAATATTTTCTATGACGATATTATGAAGTTGAATTGTGTTGACACCAGTCAAATTATCCCTCTTCTCTAGAAACTGCATCCTGAGATCTTGTTCGTGACATCTGTCGAGGGGCTCAAGCAATTTGCACACATGGGCTTCCAGAGTAAGTTGTTACACAGAAACATTTTGGAGAGACATACGAGCATGGAGAGTAAGATATGATTTGAGGGATGTGCGTTGTGAAAATTATACGACCGAGCCGGGGCTCGAACCCGGGATCTCTCTCTTGCTGGGCGAAAGCTCTACTAATGCAGAAATTTAGAATCATTTTCTATCCTTAAAATTGCGTTGAAACATTGGCATCTCTCAACCTTGTCTGAAGGTTGAATGCTCAGATTGTTATTATTTATGTTTTTATTTGGGTTATGTTTTCATCATTTCGATGGGTGTTCACTTTAGAACCACTTTTGAACCTATGCTATTCTCAACCTTGTATGGAAGTTTATAACGTATGGTGAATTTTATTTTTTTTGATTATTTATGTCATTATTAGGAATTATTATAAATTCACTTTTCTTTATCTTGAGTTAATTTATACATTCTTTTTTGTGTTATTGTATTCACTTTTTCTTATTATTCAAGAGTTATTTTTAATAATTCTCTTTAATGGTTGTTACTATAGAACCACTTTAGAACCTAAGAATATTTCACCCTTATTTGATAGTATATAGCAAGTGTTTGAATGTTCATGCTATGTGATTATTATGTAATATTTATTCTTTATCTTATTATTTTTAAGTTACTTCATTAATTCTTTTTTTTGTATTGTTCTCTTACGCTCCTAAAACATTATCTGTTCTTTCTTTTCATATTGTTTTTTCCCACAGATGAGCTCCCTGAGCTTTGTGGATTGTGTGATGTTTGTGTGTATGTGTATTAATTAATAAAGGAGTTAAAAAAAAAAAAAAAAAATTTGAGCTATGCTGATGCACAACGCACTTATGAGGGTTAGAGATCTTCGAGTAGTATGGAATGAAGGTAGTGACGGCTCACTGCGAACTTGACCCAAGAATGTATTGGCTTTTATTCTCAAACACAAATTAGAAGGGCGTTGAGTTTACGTTGGAACGCAGTGTTTTGCTAGATTTTTAATAATTTAGTCTCGGATCATGAAGCTGTACATTTCTTCACTATGCAAATTATTAGAAACTCATTTCAGTTTGAAGACCATCAGAAAATTATGAATATTACATCATCTATGGATAGAAGGAAATAGTTTTCTCAAAAGTCTCAATGATTCTTTTAATGTCTAGTTAGCTATAGCAATTGTTAGCTTGAGTACTCTCACTTTGCGTGATCATCTTGTTGCAGCCCAGACCTTCTTGTTCCTGAAGCACGAGTTGAAGTTCTCGCTGTACTCGGCAGTGGCGCTGTACCACCTGTTCCTCGGGTTCAGTCACGTGGTCTCGCCGCTGTGGTCGATGTTGGCCGACGAGAAGACGAACAGGAAGCGCGCGCTGCTGATGGCCACTCTGCTGGGTCTCGTAGGTCACGTGATGGTCACTCTAGCGGCCGGCGCGCCCAAGTTCACCGGTCTGTACACGTACAACCCGCCGCCAGAGGGCTGGGTGTCGCTCAAGCCGCACCTTGTGTACGTACAGATTCATGTGACTTTAAATCCTCATTAGTGTTAGCTATTAATGTTGGCCAGACTGTATGTCGATAAAGTAGTTCATGTGTTTGTTAGGTTTGCAAGCTGTAGTAATTAAAAAGAACAAAAGAAGAGAGAAAAGTTAATTGTTGGAAGTTGTCTTGAAATGGAAGTTTGATAAGATGTAATGTCCTTGTGAAATTAAACTATAATAATTATATAAATACCGATGTAATTATTATTCGACGCCCCAAAAACCGTAAAGGAAACTGTAGCCCGATAGTAAGCCTTTAACAATTCAGAAGTGTGGGATTATAAATTTATCTAATTCGGATATTCAAGAGAAGACAAAACTCGATGTCTACACCGTTGGAGATTCTGGCAAATGCAGCCGCTTTGCAACATGAAAATGCTGATGATCAAGAAGTAAATGAAACCTACGATGAAACTACTACCGACAACTATTTGACCGAAAACATCAATACACCTGACAACAACATGAATGCCACAGATTTCATCAAGATTATGTTGGAAGAGAACAGACGACGAGATGAAATGTATATGAACATTCTCAGCAAAACTGTAAGTTCGCAATCCACTAACTATCATGTAATGCCAGATCTTACAAAGAATATCAAAGTTTTCGAAGAGGGCACGAGTTTCAAAGCAAAGAATTGGCTAGAGTCAGTTGAAACTACTGCAATGTTACACAAATGGCCATCAAGTTTTACACTAGAAAATGCGAAGAGCCATTTAACAGGATCCGCCCTGCATTGGTATAATGCACGAAAAGCTGATATTCCTAACTGGGAAGAGTTTAAAATCCGTTTCCAAAAAACATTCATAACATCAACTAGCAGTAAAGCTGATCTTTGGAAAAAAAATCCAAGAATTGAGTCAAAAGAAAGGAGAAAGCTCATCTTCGTATTTTCACAAAAAATCACAATATTGTATGCAATTAGAACTATCCTTTGAAGAATCTAAACACCAAATCTTAGTAGGACTGTGGTCTAAGAGTGTTAGCGCAATGCTAATGAGTTGTAATCATTATGATATTGACGAATTGTATCATGATCTAAAAAAATTTGAGAAACTTGAAAACGACAGATATGACAAATTTGCAAAACCAAGAGATTTTAAAGCACCATCGCGAACAGAAAATCCGCAAACTTCGCAAAAAAATGATTCTCAAGACAGAGCAAAGACCGAAGTTCCGTCACCGACTAAATCGAAACAATGCGATAAAAAGCAATTACCCCTTAAAAATCAATCAGGAGAATCGCTTTGCTTCAATTGCAACCGGAACGGACATTTTAGTAAGGACTGTCCCGATCCCAAGAGGACCCTTTTCTGTGTGAAATGTCGTGGTACGGGACACACGCGGAAACACTGTCAAGTCACTTCATCCGGAAGCGCATCAGTTAAATCGTCATCTTCCGCAAGCTCAGCTAATGACGTAGTAAGCCAAGTTAATAATATGCAAGATGGTAACACTTCAAGCAAGTACTTGAAGAATGCTATCATTGATAATCATCAAATCACGGTATTTATGGATTCAGGTTCTTCTAGTTGTATAATGCGTGCAACAACAGCACTGAAATGTGGTATGGTTCTAGAAGAATCAACATCGTCTTTGTATGGTTTCGGAAATATTGACAAAGCAACGCAGCCTTTAGGAAAGGTAACACGTAAAATTACAATTGATGGTGTAACTGCAGAGAATGTTACTATTTTAGTAGTGCCTGACACAGCGCTCTCTGTCAGTATGCTGATTGGACGAACATGGCTTGACCTGCCGCACATTGCGTATGCGAAAGTCGACAACGATTTTGTCATCGCATATCGAGAAGATGAAATGTTTCGCAACTTCAATCTTTCGATTACGTCAAACCGATTACCATTGAAAGCTGTAAATGATGAACTAATTCCACGAAACTCGGTTAGTTTTATCAATGTACAAGCCCCTGCATCAGATTATGATAATTCGTTCATAGTCTGTGGTAACGCTAAGTATGACACAAGTCATGCTTTATTTGAATTGAAATACGGTAAAACTACTATTCCTGTAGTAAACATGACAAATGAAGACCAACAAGTTCGCAAAGATCAATGCATGACGCGAGCCGACATAGTAGAAGATATTTATACGATAAGTGAAGACGATGATCTTCCCGCTGATCTTCCCGAACCGATCAAGATTGCAGACTTGAAAGTAGGACCGAAGATTACTGAAACTGAAAAATCAGAACTTTTGGAACTAGTTAATACGTATCGTGACTGTTTTGCTACAAACATGCATGAACTAGGATGCACAAACATTGTAAAAATGGAGATTCTTGAACAAGAAGGAAGTAAACCCGTAGCTTCTAGACCGTACAAGACTACTGCACAAGAACGCGACGAGATAAACAAGATCGTAAAGGAGTGGAAGCAAAACGGAATAGTTACCGATACTCGTTCCCCGTATGCTAGTCCTGTTCTATTAGTCCGAAAGAAAACAGGTGAATATCGTATGGTAGTTGACTATCGCCGTTTGAACCTCCAGACCGTCAAGATGAAATTTGCCCTTCCGAACGTAGACGACATGTTGGAACGTCTATCGAACAGTAAGATGTATGCTGTACTTGATCTCGCACATGGATATCTGCAAATTCCGTTAGCAGATTCTGCAAAGGAGAAAACCGCCTTTGTAACGCCAGATACAACCGGTCAGTTCGAACGCATGATGTTTGGTTTGACCAATGCTCCTAGTGAATTTCAACGTGCCATGAACATAGCGTTAGGAGATTTGCGTAACACGATTGCTCTCTGTTATCTGGACGATATATTGATCCCTGCGTCATCTTGGACCGAAATGATCCAGCGTTTAACACTTGTTTTTGCCGCATTGCAAAAAGCCGGTTTGACTTGCAAATTGTCAAAATGTGAATTTGGAAAGGAAGAGATTGACTACCTGGGATTTGTAATTTCGACGAATCACCTTAAGCCAGGCAATCGTAAGTTAATCGCAATTGAAGAGTTTCCAAAGCCGAAGAACGTTCACGAGATACGGCGTTGGTTAGGTTTGACAGGTTTCTTTCGTCGTTTTATTCCGCATTACGCACGAATAGCCGAACCGTTATCAAGACTAACTCGGAAAAGTGAAGCTTTTGTATGGAATACTGAACAAGACCAAGCATTCGATGATCTAAAAAGCGCATTAGTATCGAAACCGACTCTGATGTTGTACAACCCTGCAGCCCGAACGGAAGTTCACACCGACGCTTCAGCAGATGGCTTGGGAGGGATGCTACTTCAAGAAGGCACTGATGGAAAACTGCATCTAGTGTATTGTGTCTCGAAGAAGACAACGTCTGTAGAACACAACTATCATTCGTCAAAACTAGAACTCATGGCAATAGTCTGGACATTGGATAGACTGCGTCAATTTCTGTTGCCCCTCGAGTTCACAATCATAACGGATTGTCAATCACTTGTCTACATGAATACTCACAAGACCCTGAACCCGCAAATTGCACGTTGGTACAATCTGATCCAAGAGTTTAATATTCGAGAGATTCGTCATCGCCCTGGTATTAAAATGAATCACGTCGACGCATTGAGTCGCGCTCCGTCCGAAGAAGCAACCGACACAATGGAGAACATTATTGAATCACGATTCGATGTTTTCTTGACACTGAACACAAAAGACCATGTCCTTATGATTCAGCATGGAGACGCCGATCTGCAAGAATTGATAAGAATCTTGAAGAAAGAAGATGAAGAACGAACATCACAAGAACAAGATCGCGTGAAGCACTTCAAACTACAGAATGACCGACTGTACAGAATCGTAACGAACAAAGATGGAACAACTCGATATCTTTACGTCATGCCTAAATCGATGAGAAAAAGTCTTGCTGTTAAATTTCATGACCTTTCTGGACATTTTTCAGTAGATCGAGTAGTCGCAAGAATCACTGAGCTGTACTGGTTTGCCTACATCCGCAGATACATCCGACAACACATCCACATGTGCGCGGAGTGCACACTGTACAAGAGTAGAGGAGGTAAGACACCAGGACTTCTGCATCCGATTCCACCTGGTAAGCGACCATTTGCTACAATCCATTTGGACCATTTAGGCCCCTTTATCAAAAGCTCAAAAGGAAACCAAGAACTTCTTGTATTAACTGACAATTTAACAAAATTTGTCAAGCTATATCCACTGAGAGACACTTCAGTGAAGAATGTTTTACGTTCAATGGAAGAATTTGTCATGGACAAAGGTTACCCGACCAGAGTAATAACAGATCGAGGATCATGTTTCACAGCTCAGAAATTCACAGATTTTTGTGAGCACAATGGGATTCATCACACTCTAAATTCGCCGAGACATCCACACGGAAATGGTCAGGTAGAGCGTGTTAATCGTACTCTAATACCACTGATCTCCATCGCGATTGAGGATCATGCTCAACGAGATTGGGACAAAAGCATCAAGAGAATCGAGAGAGACGTGAACACCGCCGCCAACAAAACCACCGGTAAGAGTCCCTTTGAACTCCTGCATGGTTATTCGCCGATATTTCATGATGGGCTTCTGAGGACCCTGACGACTGATGATCAGTACGACACCTGGCAAAGTTCCGCTGAACTACAAACGTCAGCCCGAGCAAGAATTATTGAAATGCAAGGTGACATGAAGGATCGTTATGACAAGCGACATTTCGTAGGAATCAAGTACGTACCGGGAGAAATTGTATTTATGAAGAAAGCCCCAACAGCAACAGGACAACCGACAAAAACGCAAGCAAAGTATCGCGGACCCCTAGTGATAACAGCAGTATTGCCGGGAGATACATACAAAGTTGCGGATTTGGAAGAAGGAAAAACAGGCTATTTTTATAGTTCAACTGCACATGTTTCTCAGTTGAAGCCTTGGAAGAATGAATGTATGGAGGAAGAAAATGAAAGTGAAGAAGAAGACGACGTAGAAACTAATCCAGTAAATGAAAAGCGCGTTCGTAGACAGCCAGATTATTTGAAAGATTATGTTATTGATTAATTTGATTATTTTATTGTGTTTAACTTCATAATTTGTAAAACTGGACATGTTTTCTTGATCGAGGTCGATCAATTTCAGGTTGGCCGAGTGTTAGCTATTAATGTTGGCCAGACTGTATGTCGATAAAGTAGTTCATGTGTTTGTTAGGTTTGCAAGCTGTAGTAATTAAAAAGAACAAAAGAAGAGAGAAAAGTTAATTGTTGGAAGTTGTCTTGAAATGGAAGTTTGATAAGATGTAATGTCCTTGTGAAATTAAACTATAATAATTATATAAATACCGATGTAATTATTATTCGACGCCCCAAAAACCGTAAAGGAAACTGTAGCCCGATAGTAAGCCTTTAACAATAGGAATGCGTCACAATTCGTGAATGTGTTTAATCCTAATAATAATAGCTTCATAACCAATCAAGGTGTCCAAATCCGTAAAGATACAACTTTGAAAGATTGCCGCCTGAATGGGGAAGTTCTGAGGGTGGTTGCTTGGAGCGCCACGCCTAGGGAGGAGCTACGATGGTGAACATGTCCAAGGACGACCAGAGTTTAGCTGTGGTATGCTCATGTGCTGGCTGCATCCCTACCGATTAAGAACTATTACGTCGTTTCCTATTCTCTGTTGTAGAGCTTCACTTTTATAACTTGGTCAGGGAGGAATTCACGTTCAGCCTATTTACTGCAGTGCTTCTAGAGTAGCGAGAACGCATCGATGTTATGTGTCGTGGGACGCACCCAGGCAATGACGAGCGGACAAATGGAAGGCAATCCTGACTTCTCCTGACGAAAGATACCAAAGGAGACAACGGCTTAACGTCCCACCGGAAGGACGGTGTGACATTTACAGCACGGGCCTCCACAAATCCTCACTTCATGTCCATGTCATGTCCAAGATCTTCTTTTTCTCTGACCCAACGGCAGCAACTAGCACGGCAGAGTTGAATGGTCACCTATCCAACTACTAACTGCAACCAATGTAGCTTTTATCCTCAGCGATCTGACGAGAACCAAGGTATCCATTACACCAGTCGTTGGATTAATTTTAGGTATTCAGAATTCTATGACTAGATTAGATAAGTGTTGTTTAACAGCGCGTCGACAGCGAGGTTTATTTGCGCACATTAAAATTTGTTTTAACTTTGTTGAATAATAAGGGAGGTCTTCGGGAGATTTGCCGTACACCCATTTGTTTAACTTTTAAGACGGCATTATCTTGAGCGACGTCTGTTATATCCCACGCTGTGCAACAGGTATTGTGATCGTGTTGCCAGGTGGCTGATGGTCGTGGGAATGGCGCTGGTGGCTTTGGGCCACGGCGGACCACGTGAGATCACCCGAGCTCTGGGAGCCGACCAGTTCCTGTTGCCGGTCGAGGAGCGCCGCCTCCGCAACTACTACAAGATCTTCTTCTACTTTACGGCGTTTGGCGCGTGCGCGGGAGTCCTCATCGCTCCGGTGCTGCGCATGCAGGTCGAGTGTCTCGGACAGCTGTTTTGTTTCCCGCTGAGCTTCGGCGTGCTGGCGTTTGCCATATTCCTGGCGGCAGGTACAAGAATTAAAACTGTTGTATAATGTGTATTCACAGTTGTTTATTTCTTTTATAAAATCTGGTCGCATGTTACATAGTTGTGCTGATTTGCGGCTGGTCTCGCCTTCACAATGAGTCGCCATCTGGTAGCCCCCTGCTGGAGACGTTGGTGTGCGTGAAGACCGCTTGGAGCGCGCCGTCCGACGTGCCCGGCTCGGGGCTCGACAAGGCCAGCGACGTCTTCACCGACGAGTTCGTCGCCGAGGTGCGCCAGACGCTGCGCACTCTCGTGCTCTTCATCCCGCTGCCGCTCTTCTGGGCGCTGATGGAGACGCAGTTCTCGACGTGGATCTACCAGGGCTCGCGCATGGAGTTCCCGCTGCTCAACAAGTGGCACGTCGAGCCCGACCAGATGCCGATCGTCTCGATGCTCACGATGTTCGTGGCCATGCCGCTGTTCGAGCACTTCATCGTGTGCTGCAGGCTGCACAGGCGCCCATTGCTGCGCATGTTCTTCGGCGCATTGCTGGCGCTCGCAGCGGCGGGCTGGGCAACGTACGTGCAGCTGCGCATTGAGGTAAACACTTACCTCCTGTTTACTCTATGAAACTTCTCAGCTTTTCGACTATGCTTCTCCATACATCGACTCCTGTCTTTGAAACAAAGTTCGTATTATTGTTGACTCATATCTCAATATACTCGAGCGTTCTACAGGGATAAATAGTAACCCTCGTGCTGTTTACAATAGTTATGTGAAGCACACTCCAGCTGTTTGCCACTTATCTCATGTTCTCTTTAAGCCTACTCTGCCCTACATGCCGGGCAAGGGCAAAGCGCGCCTCTTGGTTTGGTCACCCATGGACGAACCGTGTGAAAATGAAGCGACGATAATCTACAACGATAGCAAAGGCCTGAACTACTCGCAGACTGTCACAGTCCCGCCAATGGAACTGATCGATTTACGAGAACTGCCAGTCGTGGGGTTTCAGCGGGCTCTTCTGCAGCTCAAATCGTTGAGTAATAAAGGTACAGTTTATTACATTTCAAATAATGTGAAGTGGGGCCGTGAAAGATGACAATTCGTTTTACACTTATATTAGGTACTTAGGACACTGTAATTAGATTTTTATGATGTTTTTAGTTAGAATATATGCTATTCTACATTACAGTTGTTATTACATTTTCGATCACCTTCAATATTCACAAATACATCACTTATTATGCGTTTTAAACATTGATGACATGTCACATAGAACTTGAACTCATTACAGTCTTTAAATGAGTTTTAATGAGTTTAAATGACCTATTTAGGTATTAATATCCTTTGGTAGTCTGTTGTACTCTCAAATACATTTAAAAATTTAAATTACAGTGTCCTAGGTGTATAATATCATTGAAAAACGAATTGTCATCTTTCTCGGCCTTTCCCAGTTGCCCATTTTAATAAGGTAATGAAAACCACGCCCATTCCTACCACATCTACCACGCTATTGGTTGGTTAGTTAGTTGGAGGCGGGAAACAAATTCAAATTAGACAAGAGAAAAAACAGCCCTGCCAACTTAGCGGAGAAAATACTTACATATTACAACATAATTAAATTAAATTTTAAATGTATTTTGTTAACCAAGGCTATTAAATAGAGGATTTTATGGCAACTAGTGATACATTATTTATTTTATGACTTATTTAAAGATCTCGTGGTCCTTCCAACACATGAGTGATAATTACCAAAGCAAAATTTTTATGGTAGTGGTACTGCAAACCATGCCATCTGTGGGAGAATAGACAACATTAAAAAGCACCAGCGCCATCTATAATGGCGCGCATTGCATTCTGGGAGGCTTATTATGAGAATGGCGGGAAGTTCAAACTCAGCACTGTTTCCCTGCCTTGCACTGCTTGTGTTGGCAGCTGCAAGAAGACATAGATAGCAGTTACCGATGTCAGTGCAATGAATATAATGGAAAAATAGTTCCTAATTTAAGTAATACCTACGTATTTAATATTATTTTTCAGGAAGCAAGGAACTTTGCCATGTTTTTACAATGTACATTTACTGTCTTGTGAAGGAAAGTAGGGGAGAAACTGGAAAGAGATATTTTTAAAACAATTAACTATTACAAGTAAATTTAGTGTTCATAACAATTACTTTTTTTTATTACTTTTGCCAATGCATGGAGTTGAGAATATTCATTATTTTGTACATAATAAAATTTTGCATAATATCAGCAATAGGTACATTTGAGCTGTGAATGACTGTGACAGTACAAACATTAGACTATTGTTGGTACTATTGTTGGTTTGTTGGTTTATTAGACCACCATTGTTGGTAATTACTTTATCAGATACTCGTCCCGATGCCAAGTCTGATACAAGTGAAACGAAGCCAGTGGATGTTATTCCGATCAAACCTTTTGCCGTATTGTGGGACTTGTACGACGAATACGTGTTGCTTTGAACTCTAAACTCCAATGGATTTTGCCAAATTAGTAGGTATTTGAATGAAATATTGCGATATAAAGTTTACCCAAAATGCCGAACATTGTTCACAGTAGTTACACTAACATGAAAGCGGTATGCCAAATAAGTCTCGAGAAGACCAAGTCGGAACCGACACATCATCAATAATATTTCATCTTCAATATCAAGCGCTTTTTTTCTTCCGATGGATTGCTCTTATCAATATTTTGTTGTACCCATTGATTATAAAATTTAAAAATATTATAAGTCTAATATTTTTCTGAAAACCGGTGTAAAACCATATCTTCGTATCATCAGTTACTACCTCTCGAAGTGAAAATGGTTTGTCGCCGGTGGTGGCTTTGATTTTTCTTTCTTCAGCTTTGCAACCAAAATCTTGCATTTTCTTTGTAAATGTAATGAGATGTAATTGTAATGAGATCTTCAACTTATGAACTTGTTTCTTTAATAACTTATTATCGGTATCGAGCCCATCATTGGAGGAGAGGACTGCATCAAGATTTATTTTCATTTCATAGACGATAGACTATCGACTATCAAAACGATAGTGTGCAGGTAAAGCGTACGAGTGCACTGAAAACCAAGAATGAACTTAGACCAGTTTGTTCCAAAGAACTAAAGTGAACTGTATAGAACCTTCATGAACAAAATTTAATCAGCTTTCAGCACACATTCATAACATAATCATAAAAAATTATTGACACCAGGAATAATATGAATAAAGGAATGAAATGTGCAAGGCAGCTCATTGGAATATTATAATAAATTACCATTTAAGTGGTAACTCAATGTTTAATTTGTCAATGTTTAATGTTAGACACTTGCGAACAAGTGTGCCAAAGTAAAGCTAAGCTTACATACAATTATTGGAAAGCACTCAGATTCCCTCAGATTCGAAAGCCGAGTTGAGTCCACTCGACGCAATTTTTTTTCTGTTGGTCGATAAGTTGTGGTAGGTAGGTACTTCTGTGCTGAACAATGACACTGGCTCCTAAATCAAAGTCTGCCATAATATGTGGCATCATCTTTAACATTGTTGAGGGACTGCGACCAGAAAGACGGAGATGCATCGTCGAACTGAACCGTGTAGATAATGCGATTGAGTGCATTCCGCTAGAAAAAAGTAAAATATTTGGATTTTGTCTTCTTTAGATTCATTTCTTTAAGAGGACATTTTCTAAATTACCTAAACCTACTGATGACACAAGTTTTTACTAAATATAGGAAGGTACATTAAAAAGTACCTACCTAAAATAATATTTGTCAACATAACCTATTTCCAGCTGTCAAACTACGCTATTTCCTAGTACGCAGTATTTTGTGTGTAGGAATGTAGTTAACTAGTTGGAAGCTAGTTATTTCTATACAAATTAATATAAAAATAATACTAATATTATAATAGCGCATTGTTCTAGGTTGAAATGCAATTGCAAACTAAATGTCTTACCTTTGTACTTGGCTGACTTGGGTCTGACAGCAAGAGTGGTGTTTAGATATTTGTTTGAATTCACTTTATTTGGGAATACACACGGCGATTTGTCTTCGTATTTCTTCCATCCTGTTGTTTTGAAATGGGCTCATAACAACATCATAAATGAAATGAAACAGTAAAGAATACACTTGCAACACACGTACAAGACCATCTGTCAAAACACTCCCATAATAAGGGTACCAGAATGCACTGCTTCGCTGCGCGCATGCGTAGTACGTTTATAATGTTGTCTATTGCGAACTTCTTGGAACATCCATTCCCCTTTTGAAATGGAATAAACTGTAGGTGGGACAAAGACGAAGCATATTACAAACGCAACGTATTCGCAAGTAGTTGCACGATTTTACAATTTTTCAAAATCATAAGTACAAACTATTTGGTTGATGTTCACAAAGAGACTACCCATAAAAAAACACTCCGTGTAAAAATACCCGCCAAGTCTCTTCAACTTAAAAAAATAGAAGAAATCAAAATATTTAGCACTGAAAAGTAGTGATATCAAAAAATTTGCCAAGTCAAAACTTAATTTTAAAAACCCAAATAAACTTGGCGCATCGTGTACATATAAATAGTATAGAAACATATGCCAAAAATCAAATGTACCTAAATATATATAATATACCTATAATGCCCTTAAAAACGATGCGCCAAGTATATTTTGGTTTTTAAAATTAAGTTTTGACTTGGCAAATTTTTTGATATCACTACTTTTCAGTGCTGAATATTTTGATTTCTTCTATTTTTTTTAAAGTTGAAGAGACTTGGCGGGTATTTTTACACGGAGTGTTTTTTATGGGGATATCACTTATTTTTTAGTTCATTTACACAACTTGTAACACACATCGGAGCAACATTGACTAATTCCTTTAAAAAAATACGCTATTTCCGAATTGTTTAATACGAAAAATTGTGTTTGGTGCTCAATATAAGCTTAAAGTGATATTCCATGAAGAATTGCGAAAGCTTCGTTTCAATCAGTTCAGCCGTTTTCGAGATATGGTATCAATTCCGGTTTTCAAAATGGCGGCTGAAATTACTGCCACCTAGAATTTAATTCCATAAATGTTATGTATCATTATAAGCCTTCTGAATATGTAGTTATTGTAGTAAGAGGTGAGTCAAGTACAATTCTTTAATTTTATGACGTCATTTCCGGTTTCGGTAATAGTACATTCTACTTGAACTATTGATATTTTATGTAGATGACCATTTGAATCATTTGGCAATAGTTTCAATCCGATCGGTCTAGCCGTTTTCGAGAAATGACGTCACTTCCGGTTTCAAAATGGCGGCTTCCGGTTGGTTTTATAAAAAGGCACCTCAGACGCCAAAAGTGCACATGTGGTAAAAATTTCAGATCAATCGGCTCAGCCGTTCAGGCTGTGGCGGTGATAGCGACGTTTCCTGATATCTGAATCTGAATCTGAATCATCATCATCATCAGATAGCTTTTAAAAGGGGTGTAATTTCACTGTTTTCACGGCCCTCTAGCTCGCAAATGACATAACCTGTTGTTCCCAAATTTGATATAGGGGGTAGGGTGGGCCATAGCTCGAAATTAAGATATTTCGCAACAATGTGAGATTTTCGAATTTTAAGATCCAGTAGGCCGAAAATGCCATGTTGTTGCTTACAGTAAAAGTGTTTGGTCTGCTCCTCAGTTTATTAGACATTTACGGTATGTTTAGTGAGTGTGAGTGTACGTTACGACTTGGCTGGGTGGAGCGACCGCTCCACTAGATGAATGAGATGTTGCTGTTTTATAGACAAGTGTTTAGGCAATGTTATATTAGCCACGTATATTTCAGTGCTCAGCGGTAAGCAGCTGAAATATCTTGCACAACACAAGTCCGTCGTTGAAATCATCCAGTGGAGTCGGACGATTGTAAGGGATGTGTTCCATGCCTCATTGGTTGAAGGCCCGATGTCAATTGTCTTGATTATTGGTCCCAGCAAACACAGGAGCTCCCTGGGAGGTCCTAATATTAGGATAATGCTCCCTAAATAGGGATATCCTTACAAGGATGTACTGGGGATCTCATCCTAATAAGGAGGACTCTTCCTAAATCAAAACGGCTAATTCTAAAAATGGCAACTTCCTAACTAAGGGAGGGATATCCTAAAAAGAGGCAGATACCATTATCCTTTTTTAAGGATATAGCTCCCTAAATTAGGCAATTGCCTTTAAATGGTTGCTATTGAAATAATTATATAGGTCTCATTAGCTGTCAACAGATAACTCTGCACCTCGATTTTAATATAGATTTATGATATACTCAGATATCTTTATTGTTTGTTTTAAGTTATATCCCCATAAAAAACACTCCGTGTAAAAAGACCAGCCAAGTCTCTTTAACTATAAAAAAATAGAAGAAATCTAAAAATTCAGCACTGACAAGTAGTGATATCAAAAAATTGGCCAAGTCAAACTTAATTTGAAAAACCAAAATATACTTGGCGCATCGGGTATTAATCTAGTATAGAAGTATATGCCAAAAATCATATGTACCTAAATATATATAATATACCTATAATGCCCTTAAAAACGATGCGCCAAGTATATTTTGGTTTTTCAAATTAAGTTTGACTTGGCCAATATTTTTGATATCACTACTTTTCAGTGCTAAATTTTTAGATTTCTTCTATTTTTTTTATAGTTAAAGAGACTTGGCTGGTATTTTTACACGGAGTGTTTTTTATGGGGATATCACAATTTTTTTTAGTTTATTTAAACAATTTGTAACACATATCGAAACAACAATGACTAATTCCTTTAAAAAAATAAGCCAGTTCCAATTTGGTTACTAAGAAAAGTTGCGTTTGGTACCAAAATATGCTTAAAGTGATATTCCATGAAGAAAAGCGAAATATTTGTTCCAATCGGTCCAGCCGTTTTCGAGATATGGCATCACTTCCGGTTATCAAAATGGCGGCTGAAAACACTCCACGTAGAATTTGATAATATAAATGTTTTGTATCATTATAAACCTTGTGAATAAGTAGTTATTGTAGTAAGAGGTGATTAAAGTCTGATTTTTCATTTATATGACGTCATTTCCGGTTCAGTAATAGTAAATTTCTGTTTAGACTATTGTATTTTCATATATATGACCGTCCGAATAGTTTGACGCTAGTTTCGTTCCGATCGGTTCAGCCGGTTTCGAGATATGACGTCATTTCCGGTTTCAAAATGGCGACTTCCGGTTGGTTTTATAAAAAGGCACCTCAGACGCCAAAAGTGCACATGTGGTAAAAATTTCAGATCGATCGGTTCAGCCGTTTAGGCTGTGGCGGTGATAGCGACGTTTCCTGATATCATCATCATCATCTGAAGAAGAAGAAAAGAAGATGAAAGTGATGTAATTTCACGATTTACACGGCCCTCTAGCTCGCAAATGACATAACATGTTGTTCCCAAATTTGGTATATGTAGTGGGGTGGGCCATAGCTCGAAATTAAGATATTTCACAACAATGTGAGATTTCCCATTTTTGAGATCCAGTAGGCCGAAAATGCCATGTTGTTGCTTACAGTAAAAGTAGTTGGTCTGCTGCTCAGTTTATTAGGCATTTACGGTATGTTGAGTGACTGTGAGTGTACCGTACGACTTGGCTGGGTGGAGCGACCGCTCCACTAGATTATTTCCCAAATCTGGAAAATATTATAAGAAATTGTAACAAAATGAGACATGTTCCTTTACATGATAGGACAATTGTCCCCTGCAAGTTGTCCCCTGCACTCCGAGCCATATTATTTGTATGGATGCATGCAAACTATAAATGAATATTGAAATATATTCGTCATTATAATTGAATGATTGCAGCTTATGCAAAGTGATGCAAAAAGGTTTCACTTTTTTGGTGGAGTGAGCCTACCGCTGTCAGAGTGTTTGTGTATATCTAGTCCTTTTGTAAAGTATTTCTCGGTGTTTATACTTTTATTTCAAAGATACGATTAAATATTTGGAAATGTCATTGACTTGGCTCCTTTTTTGATATCACTCCTTTTCGGTGTTGAATTTTTTTAAAGTAAAGAGACTTGGCTGGTATTTTTACACGGAGTGTTTTTTATGGGGATATCACTCCTTTCTTCAGTTTATTCTTATAACTTGTAACATTGTTTCACCAATGACTATAATTCCTTTAAAAAAATACGCCTTTGTGGTTTGGTTGCTAAGAAGAATTGTATTTGGTGCTAAATGTAAGCTTAAAATTATATTCCATGATGAATTGCGAAAGCATCGTTCCAATCGGTCCAACTGTTCTCGAGTTATCGCATCACTTCCAGTTTTCAAAATGGCGGCTGACATCACTGCCACCTAATATCTGTATCTTAAATGTTATGTAACATTATAAGCCTTCTGAATATGTATTTATTGTTATAAGAGATGGTTTTAGTCAGATTTGGCATTGTTATGGCGTCATTTCCGGTTTTAGTAATAGTGCATTTCTATTTCGACTATTGATGTTTCATATAGATGACCGTCTGAATCGATTGGCGCAAATTTCGTTTCGATCGGTTCAGCCGTTTTCGAGATATGACGTCACTTCCGGTTTCAAAATGGCGGCATAAAACCGGTTATAGCAAAAGGCACCTTAGACGCCAAAAGTGCACACGTGGTAAAAATTTCAGATCGATCGGTTAACCCGTTTAGGCTGTGGCCCTGTCAACAGTGTTTCCTGGTATCTGAATCATCATCATCATCATCATCATCATCATCATCATCATCATCATCATCAGATAGCTTTTAAAAGGGGTGTAATTTCACTGTTTTCACGGCCATCTTGCTCGCAAATGACATAACCTGTTGTTCCCAAATTTGGTATAGGGGGTGGGGTGGGCCATAGCTCGAAATTAAGATATTTCGCAACAATGTGAGATTTTCCAATGTTGTGATCCAGTAGGCCGAAAAAGCCATGTTGTTGCTTACAGTAAAAGTGTTTGGTCTGCTCCTCAGTTAATTAGGCATTTACAGTATGTTGAGTGAGTGTGAGTGTACCGTACGACTTGGCTGGGTGGAGCGACCGCTCCACTAGATTTGAGTTTCGTGCTAAATATATGCTTAAAATTATATTCTATGAAGAATTGCGAAAGTATTGCCCCAATCGGTCCAGCCGTTTTCGAGATATGGCATCACATGCGGGTTTCAAAATGGCGGCTAAAAATAATATCACCTAGAATTTGTTTCTATAAATGTTATATATCATTATAAGCCTTCAAAATATGTATTTTTATTGCATGAAGAGGGGTTTCAGGGTGTTTTTCATGTTGATGATGTCATTTCCGGTTTCGGTAATAGTACATTTCTAATTCATCTTTTGATATTCCATAAGATGACCGTCTGAATCATTTGGCGCTATTTTCATTCCAATCGGTCTAGCCATTTTCGAGATATGACGTCACTTCCGGTTTCAAAATGGCGGCTTCCGGTTGGTTTTATAAAAAGGCACCTCAGACGCCAAAAGTGCACATGTGGTAAAATTGTCAAATCGATCGGTTCAGCCGTTCAGGCTGTGGTGGTGATAGCAACGTTCCTTGATATCTGAAGAAGAAGCGGAAGAAGAAGAAGAAGAAGAAGAAGAAGAAGAAGATACCTTTTAAAAAGGGGTGTAATTTCACTGTTTTCACCGCCCTCTAGCTCGCAAATGGCATAACTTGTTATTCCAAAATTTGGTATATGTTGTCAGGTGGGCCATAGCTCGAAATTAAGATATTTCGCAATAATGTGAGATTTTCCAATTTTAAGATCCAGTAGGCCGAAAATGCCACTTTGATGCTTACAGTAAAAGTGTTTGGTCTGCTCCTCAGTTTATTAGGCATTTACGGTATGTTGAGTGAGTGTGAGTGTACAGTACGACTTGACTGGGTGGAGCGACCGCTCCACTAGATCGATCTATATATATCGCTCTGTCGTGTATTAAATAAGGCATTTTGAAAAGGCATTCATCGTAATATCGTGAAAAATTATCTACCTAATCTAGGAAATTATGTCATAAATAAAGAGACGGATATCCTTAAAAAAGGCAGTACTTCCGAAAAAAAGGCAGGTCTTCCTTTTTTAGGATGGTCCTCCCTCCCAGGATGTACCTAAGCTGTGGGGAGGCTTTTAGGATCATTTTAGGAAGGACTGGAGATATCCTTGATCCTAAATTTGGAGGGACTGGGGAGGGACCAGGTACAACCTTGTGTTTGCTGGGGTTGCACGCTTTTGGAATCACGGAATCAAACTTTAGCAATTGAGGCGTTCTTTTTTTACAAATACCCAATTCCAAATATCCATAATAGTGATTTCGGGATAATTAGAAAATACTTTATATTATATTGTATACATTTGAAGGAAATAACATTTTATAAGTTGAAAATGTCGTGATTTAATTTTTAGTTACGCGCTGTCACTAGAAAGGGCGGCCGGGTAGATCAGTTAGTGGAGCACTCGGCCGGCATAGGTTCGAAGAACATGTTTCACTTGACGCATGCGTTGTTGCAGAAGGTAAACAGTGGAAGTCTTGCCGTTTCGATCGATCGGCGTATCACCGTTCGGAGATGCTACTCCTCGAGAAGACTCCCCTCTCCGTCTATCACTTACCCTTCTTGGACTTCAGCATAAATCTGACCACCAATATGTTCAATTATCTCCCCCGCGACGATCTGCCCTTCCACGACCTAGACAAGTGCGACCTTCAGCTGCCCAAACTATAGTGAGTCGCCTTTTAGTCCTTGTAAAGATGATGGGCGTTATTGAAGACATGATGTAACAGTACTCCACTCTCTTCCAGCATCACCTACCAGGCAAGTCGTTATAGGTTCTACTCACAGATGCCCGAAGACCACGCAATGCTGACGGAGAGCAAGAATACCGACAACAACATGACGATTTATCTTCCTCGGCAGTTCAATGGGGCCGGTCCGTTGCACCTGCATCCAACCACGTGCGTATCCACATTCCAACATAACGGAGAAGGCGTAATGGAGTTGTGAACTTCCACAAGTCAAGACGTATCGATTCATCACTGAAGTTGTAAGGGTTGCTTGCAGATACGACTTCGTGAACGAGTGGGGTGCGAAGATCAAGGTCAGACTAGAGAGGGGTGGCGTCTACTGCATTAATTCTGGAGGCCCGACCGTAAGTTCGAAATCATCTTATCGAATGTAGGGTCGAGAGGAAAAGTCGTCTAAGTGTCATTGTGAAGTTCTGCATATTTCATAGTTGTTGGTACACTTTATTCGGGAATCTTTTAAACAATACCGAAGTTTAGACATAAGTGTTTTCAATGCCAATTGGCATAACAATTTCATTTGATATTCAAACTCAACTATTCTCACGATTAAGGCTAGTTTCAACTACACGCACAACTAAAACTTATAGGTGACACGATATATTGTACTACTTATCATCATTTCTTGAAACATTTCTTCAATAATATTTCCTCTAACTAAATTATACTCTTAGCTTTCTGTGAATGCAAATATCATATCATTTTGTGAAAGTGGAAATACCAGGAAAGCCATTGATTGTTGCCATATGGAAACAATATGGCAACAACAGAAGTTGAGTATGTACTCAACTTCTAACCTTACACAACCTATAGCTACTTGCAATCCTCTGCATCCGCAACAATCTGTTACTCCGTTGACGACAATGCGTTTTACAGGAGGTGCAGATTGTTGGGGGTTCGTAGCTGTCAGAGTTAGTCATTGCTGGCATAACGTCCCATCCGAAGGACGTTGTGACATTTACATCACGGACCTCCACAAACCGTGCCGTTGAGAGACTGATAACAGGTGGAGGGAGGTCGTCACACTAGCCCCCAAACACCCCAGTCCCTCTGGCCCAACGGCAGCAACTAGCAAGTCAGAGTTGAATGATCACCAGTTCTCTCGGTAACTGATGAGTGACGGGAGCAATTGTTGCGAATACTCCAGCAGTAGGATAGCCTGAATGTGGGGAATACTTTTTTTGAAAATACGTGCTTCTGAAAATGCTCTGATAATGTTGCAGCCAATGTTGCTGGTCAAAGTGGTGAACGCGAGTTCTGCGCACGGCTCCTGACAGATCAAGCAGTTGGTCTTCCTCGGCGCTGCCAAGTTCTTCCTTCCCATCACCGCTCTGGAATACTCCTACCAACAAGTAAGCAGACACGAGAGATGAGGCGTGAGTCGAGAGGGGGGTGCTGAAGGGAGTGTGACGCTTGCGCAGGTGACGCCGCGCATGAAACCGGTGCTGCTGTCCTTCTGGTACATCAGCGTGGCTCTGGGGAACTTCCTGGTGGCGGGGCTCGCAGTCGCCAAGATGTTCGAGAGAGACGTGAGTGTTTCAGTGTTTACTTTTAGCTTTGATGTCGATCGAGTTCTAGAGCGAGAGAAGTAACAAACCACATTCACTTTTGTATCTCATGCATACATTTGGAAGGTATTTTCCAACTGGTGTAGAAAAGGTAGCTAGTGTTGATTCTTCTATACTGATCAACATTTTAGCAAATGAACGAATATTTTCATGACAAAATATTACCTCAGAAAAGTACTTGAAATGAGTAAAGTCCATATTCCACCGTACAATTCAAATTGGACAATTTAGAGTTTCACTCAAAACATTATTTCATTGGCGATAATTTCAAGTTGTCCAATTCGAATGGACCACTAGTCATTATCTTGCTATGTGACATCACGAATAAAACAGATGACAGAAGGATGTGGGCTGTGACAGCACAGTAATCAATAGAAATCAAATAGCAAATGGATCCATTTGGAAATTCAACTGCCTTTCCCCCAAAAGTTTGATTAGCTCTTTCTCCCACTATATGGACAGTGCTGCTCTAGTGTGAGTAAAGAGAACTGTTATTCTACATTGACTCCTCCCATCACCATTGGTCCATTGTTTAGTGGAATATGTATGTACTTACCTATCCTCAATATTATAATACAATAACAGTTTACCACGGAGGCCGTGGTTTGACACAGTTGTGAGGTAGAACTGCTGCTGAATTTATTGTATTTTATGGAAATGCAGCTTTGTTTGTGATTTGAAGTAACAGCAACATTGTAAGGAAAGGCAAGAGGAACAATCTGAGGTAAAAATCGTGAAAATTAAATGTTGTTTGGTTATATTTTAATGCCAATATAAATTCATTTAGTTTCACTGATTAGAATTTCTTGTGAGATAAAGGAACATTGTTTTTCACGGTGACGTGGATTGCGATTTCTAAAGTCAAGGTCACTAGAACATGGAGAGGAATTTACGATCTAAAGAGAAGGGAGTTTTGAGTGCGAAGAAGGATAAGAACAGCAGAAGAAGCAGAAAGATGGATACTTCACCAGGAAACGAAGTGGACAAACAGCAAGTGCGAGTAAAGCATGTGAGTAAATCGAAATCGTTGTTGTTAGGACCGCAATATGATCATGATTTCTTGGTGACAGAGGTTAAGGAAATGAGAGAAGAAATGAAGGAGCTTAGAAATGAGGTGAAAGAACTTAGGAAGAAGTCAGAAAGGGAAGAGAATGAAGTTTGTGACATGTTTGGAGAAGTAATAGTATGGGAAATGGAAATGGAGGAAAAGGTTAAACATTTGAATGAAATGTTATGTTTGAATGAAAGAGAAAATCGAGTAGCATGTGTCCAGATAGCAGTTTGGAAAGAAGAGATTGAACATAAAAACCACAAGATCTTGATGGAAATAGACCGATTAGAACAAGAAAATATTGCAGATCAAGTTGAAGAGATTAAGAGGAGGGAAGCTGAGTGTGCAGATAGTATGGATATCAGAATGAAAGGTTTTGAAGAAATGAAGGAGATGGTTGATAGGTCTGGAAGAAAAGAGCAGCAGGAAGGACAACAACAACAACACCGGAGAATAGTAACAAAAAAGAAAGCAGAACAAAACAACACAGTAGAAGGAGAAAATAACATGATGACTGAGAACGATATATGTATTCATGGACAAGACGATCAAGATTATGAAGAAAAAGAGAAGAGCCAGGGGAAGAGGAGTGAAGAAAATGAAAAGTCGTATGAGGAGCACGATGACACGAGATCGTCTGACTCAGGACTCAGGACTCAGTCGATTTTGTTGGTTGGAGATGTGAGTGGTAGTGAAGCCTGGGTTTTCTCTCTAGGGGAAGGGTGTTACGTAAGAAGAGATCCCGGAAGAGGAATCAGAGAAATGTCTGCGCGAATTGAAGAGGGATACTATGAAAAACATAGTAATCTGAAGAAAGTAATTTTCCAGTTAGGAAATATTGAAGTTTGGACGCAAATGGATAAAGGGGAGATAATGGAGGATTTTGGGGGTTTGATGGAGGTGTCTAGAAGCTTTTTTGGTCCAAATATAAAAATAGGCATTGTGGGACTACTAAGTAACTATTCAGACTACTCAGCCAATTTGAATAAAGGTTTGAAAAAGTTGGTGAAGGAGAATGAGGGGGAGTTTATTGAATTAGACTACACGCCAGGGTTCATGATGGACAGAAGGAAGTGGGCCCGAGAAGTTGGGAGAAAGCTGAAAAATATGCTGGTTGAGGAGAAGGTGGTTACCAAGAAGAATGTATGGACTCAGTCGAAGCGGGTTTTTCGGACAAGTTGGTTTTCAAGGAGAATATTGTAGGTAGGAGAAAGAGGCTGGACAATAAAGGAAGGACACTGGACAATAATGAGAAGAAAATATCGAGAAGACGAAGACGTCAGTATTTGTTGAATATAGGCACATTAAATATTGTCACGTTAACGAACAACATTGAACAGATTGTGGATTTGATGATTGACAGAAATCTGGATGTGTTGGGCCTTAGTGAGACGAAGTGGAAGGGGGCAGGTGAGAAGATGCTGCGAGGGGGATACAAGCTCATGTGGTCAGGTGGTGAGACGGGGAAAAGTGGAGTAGGATTTGTCGTAAGCAGCGCTTATAAAGAGAAGGTGTTAGAGATTGAGAGAAGAAGTGATCGACTAATCAAGATGAAGCTAGCAATTGATGAAAACATTGTCGAGCTGGTACAAGTGTACGCACCCCAAACATTGAGACCAAAAGAAGAAAAGGACAAGTTTTGGGAGGAGCTAGAGGATTTGGTGGAGTTAAAGGAGGTCTAGATTCTTGATTATTGGTGATTTTAATGCCATGGTAGGGATGGACCGGACGGGGTGTGAGCTAGTGCTTGGTCCGCATGGGTGGGGTAGGACAAATGTTGAAGGGAAGAAAATGATAGAGTGGTGCAGTTCGTTGAATTTAAAAATTGCAAATACTTGGTTTGTGAAGAAGAAAGACAAAATGATAACAAGAGTCGGTCGAGGACAAAATGGAACAGTTTTGGAATCAGTAATAGATTATGTCTGTGTAAGCAGAAGCATGGACAGATATCTGCTGGATGTTGAAGCAGTCTCATCTGGGACAGTAATTAGTGATCATAGACTGCTGGTCACAAAGATGAGGGTAGAGAGGAGAGGAAAAGGAAATCGAAACACGGGAGTGAAATGAATAAAAACATGGAAATTGCAAGAAGAAGCGGTGAAGGAAGATTTTTGCAGAAGAATAACAGAGCAAGTTCCAATAGGGGAGATACAAGACGTAGAGGTGGAATGGTATGGTTTTAAGTCAATAATGGTGGCGGTAGCGGAAGAGGTATGTGGAAGGTCTTCAGGCAAGAGAAAAGAAAAAGAAACACCTTGGTGGAACAAGAGAGTGAAAGCAGTAGTTGAGGAAAAGAAGTTGGCCTGGATGAAGAAAGTACACGACAACTCTGAGGAGAATGTAAGAGCTTATAAAGCGGCTAAGATCCTGGTGAAGTCAATTGTTGAAGAGGAGAAGAGAAAGACGATGGAGGTTCTTGCAGGCAAGCTGGAAAGAGATTATGATGGTAGTAAGAAAATGTTGTACAACATGGTTGGGATGAGACGACGGGACAATGAAGTGCAGTCGGTGATGAAGTTGGAAGATGGAACAGTGACAAATAAGCCGGAGGAGTTAAAGAACATATGGAGGGACTACTTTAAAAACCTGTTGAAGGGTGACGAGGAGAGGGAGGATACAGACGCAGATGTGAGGGAAGTGGATGCTCAACTAATAGGAGTGAATGACCGCTATGTAAAAGAGGCACCAAGTAGAGTCGAGGTGAAGAACGTGATAAAAAGAATGAAAAATGGAAAGGCTACTGGAATAGACGAAATAAATGTTGAGATGTTAAAGGCAGCTGGCGATGAGGGGGCGGAATGGCTTCGTAGAGTAATCCATGCAGCTTGGATGGAATGTAAAGTACCTGAAGATTGGGGTAGAGGTATAATTACTCCAATCTTCAAGAAAGGGGATAGAAAACTGGCTGGCAACTACAGAGGCATAACAATCATATCGCAGGCAGCCAAAATATACGAGAAGATACTAGAGAGAAGGCTCATGCTATACTTGGAGGAGAAGATAAGGGAGGAGCAGTATGGTTTTAGGCGGGGGCGGTCGACCATTGACCTAGTATTTGCACTGCGGCAGCTGATGGAAAGCAGATGGGAAGAGGGATCCATTACAAGGATGGTTTTTTTGGACCTCGAGAAAGCTTACGACAGGCTACCTAGAGAGATGGTGTGGAAGTGTTTGAAGAGGAAAGAAGTGTGTGGGGAACTAATAAAGAAGATAAAGAGTACGTATAAGAACAGCTGGAGTTGTGTGCAGTGCAGTGTAGGGAGGACAGAATGGTTCCAAGTAAATGAAGGCTTAAAGCAAGGTAGTGTGTTGTCACCGACTCTGTTTGGTGTTGTAATGGATGAGATGGTACGGGAAGTGGAGAATGACGAAGTAGAAGGAAGGGATTCAAAAACATTTATATATGCAGATGACATTATGATATGGAGCGAGTCGGAAGATGAGATACAGTTGAAGGTGGATAAATGGAATTGTGTGACAGAAAAGTATGGCCTACATATTAGCAGAGAAAAGAGTGAAACATTGTGTATGGACAGAGGAAAGAAGGCGAGGTGCAAGATTGGAATCCAGGGAGCAATGCTGCAGGAACGGGAGGAGTTTAAATATTTAGGAAGTGTTGTGACAAGGGATGGTAAGGTGGAGCGCGAGATAAAGAAGAGACGAGCAGCGGCGGAGAGCTTTTACCAATGTGTTCGGAAGCTGTTATGGAAGGAGGGTATACCAATGAGGTGCAAACTACTGATATACAAACTGTACTATATTCCAATCCTGACATATGGGGCGGTAACATGGCCAATGGGCAGAAGAGAAATAGCAGAAATCCAGGCATCTCAGATGAAGTTTTTGAGAGGGGTGGCGGGAGTGACCAAGTTGGATAAAATCAGGAGTAAGAAGATAAGACAAGACTTGGGAGTGGAGAAGTTAAGTTTGAAGATAAGTCGAGAGAGGTTGAGATGGTTCGGGCACATGAAAAGAATGGGAGAGGAGAGAATTCCTAGAAGAGAATTTGAGAAGGGAAGACAAGTGAAGAAAAAGAAGGCTGGGCGTCCGAGGACCAAGTGGATGGACAGCATTGAAGAGGATGTGGCGGAGAGAGGCGAAGATTGGAGGAGAGTGGAAGGAGAGAAGTGGTGGGAAGATGTAGAAAGATGGAACGAGTTGGTGGAGCGGCAGGTGGAGGAATCAGAGGAGAGTGAAGACGATGAGGAAGAAGACGACGGGGAAGAAGTTGGAATGGCCGGCCGACTTCGGCATCCCAGGAGGCCCTAGAGCAAGGTGGAGCTACCTCCACCCCCCAACCCGACTTTAGTTGGATGGGGTAATTAATTGTTAATTAATTGATATAATAAAAAAAACAGGAATATGTTTATATTAAGAAATAAATAAATTTTAATATTGCAGTATAATTAATTTGATGATTTACAAATGTGTTCTCTTCTCCACAGTTCTGGTACTACGTGACTTACAGTGTGCTAAGTCTAGTCAACCTGTTGATAGTGTTGATATGCGCTTGCAACATCAACCGCATGCTCAACAAGTAGACCACTGGCAGTTGTCTCAAGATCACGTTTAACACACTTCAATTATTTACATGTTACTATTATATTCTCTTTGTTCTGTACTTTCATTTTAAATAAAGACACCTTTTGTTAGTGTAATTAATGTTTTGTGAAAATAATAATTACTATATTATTATATACCTCACTGATAAATCCTTTAGAACTTGGTTCAGTGAGGTTTAGTGAATGGTCTCTGGACTTGTATTTCGGAGGCCCGGGTTAGATTCCCCCGGCCGTCCTTCCTGATTGTCTTTTTCGTGGCTTTCCCTCAGTCGAAAGACCAATGCTGGGAAGGTATCAGACTTATAGGCCACGACCGCCTCCTTCCCACCTTCCATCATTACCTACTCTTCACCATCATCTCCAAATCATCATCATAATTATTCATCCGTCGCCATTAGCCTCGCTGCAGAAAAGTGCTATGTTAAGCTCCAGACAAAATCTAAAACCAGCTAGAACCAGCTAGTCCTAGCTAAGTCCAGCTATAGCCATTTAGAGCGGCCATAACCTAGTGGATTCCAGCTACTTCCAGTTACATTAGTTCCAGCTAAATCCAGCTAGTCCCAGCTAAGTCCAGCTATAGCCAGCTAGAGCGGCCATAACCAAGTGGATTCCAGCTACTTCCAGTTACATTAGTTCCAGCTATAACCAGCTAGTCCCAGCTAAGTCCAGCTATAGCCATTTAGAGCGGCCATAACCTAGTGGATTCCAGCTACTTCCAGTTACATTAGTTCCAGCTAAAACCAGCTAGTCCCAGCTAAGTCCAGCTATAGCCAGTTAGAGCGGCCATAACCAAGTCGATTCCAGCTACTTCCAGTTACATTAGTTCCAGCTAAAACCAGCTAGTCCCAGCTAAGTCCAGCTATAGCCATTTAGAGCGGCCATAACCTTGTGGATTCCAGCTACTTCCAGTTACATTAGTTCCAGCTAAAACCAGCTAGTCCCAGCTAAGTCCAGCTATAGCCAGTTAGAGCGGCCATAACCAAGTGGATTCCAGCTACTTCCAGTTACATTAGTTCCAGCTATAACCAGCTAGTCCCAGCTAAGTCCAGCTATAGCCAGTTAGAGCGGCCATAACCAAGTGGATTCCAGCTACTTCCAGTTACATTAGTTCCAGCTAAAACCAGCTAGTCCCAGCTAAGTCCAGCTATAGCCAGTTAGAGCGGCCATAACCAAGTGGATTCCAGCTACTTCCAGTTACATTAGTTCCAGCTAAAACCAGCTAGTCCCAGCTAAGTCCAGCTATAGCCATTTAGAGCGGCCATAACCAAGTGGATTCCAGCTACTTCCAGTTACATTAGTTCCAGCTAAAACCAGCTAGTCCCAGCTAAGTCCAGCTATAGCCAGTTAGAACGGCCATATCCTAGTGGATTCCAGCTACTTCCAGTTACATAAGTTCCTGTTAAAACCAGCTAGTCCCAGCTAAGTCCAGCTATAACCAGTTAGAGCGGCAATAACCCAGTGAATTCCAGCTACTTCCAGTTACATTAGTTCCAGCTAAAACCAGCTAGTCCCAGCTAAGTCCAGCTATAGCCAGTTAAAGCGGCAATAACCCAGTGAATTCCAGCTACTTCCAGTTACATTAGTTCCAGCTAAAACCAGCTAGTCCCAGCTAAGTCTAGCTATAGTAAGTTAGAGCGGCCATAACCAAGTGGATTCCAGCTACTTCCAGTTACATTAGTTCCAGCTAAAACCAGCTAGTCCCAGCTAAGTCCAGCTATAACCAGTTAGAGCGGCAATAACCCAGTGAATTCCAGCTACTTCCAGTTACATTAGTTCCAGCTAAAACCAGCTAGTCCCAGCTAAGTCTAGCTATAGTAAGTTAGAGCGGCCATAACCTAGTGGATTCCTGCTATTTCCAGTTACATTAGTTCCAGTTTAAACCAGCTAGTCCTAGCTAAGTCCAGCTATTGCCAGTTAGAGCAGCCATAACCATGTGGATTCCAGCTATTTCCAGTAACATTAGCTCCAGCTAAAACCAGCTAGTCCCAGCTAAGTCTAACTATAGTCAGTTAGAGCGGCCATAACCAAGTGGATTCCAGCTACTTCCAGTTACATTAGTTCCAGCTAAAACCAGCTAGTCCCAGCTAAGTCCAGCTATAGCAGTTAGAGCGGCCATAACCCAGTGAATTCCAGCTACTTTCAGTAATATTAGTTCCAGCTAAAACCAGTTACTTCCAGCTAAGTCCAGCTATAGCCAGTTAGAGCGGCCATAACCTAGTGGATTCCAGCTATTTCCAGTTACATTAGCTCCTGCTAAAACCTGCTAGTCCCAGCTAAGTCCAGCTATAGCCAGTTAGAGCGGCCATAACCTAGTGGATTCCAGCTACTTTCAGTTACATTAGTTCCATCTAAAACCAGCTAGTCCCTGCTAAGCCCAGCTATTGCCAGTTCGAGCGGCCATAACCTAGTGTATTTCAGCTACTTCCAGTTACATTAGTTCCAGCTATAACCAGCTAGTCCCAGCTAAGTCCAGCGATAGCCAGTTAGAGCGGCCATAACCAAGTGGATTCCAGCTACTTCCAGTTACATTAGTTCCAGCTAAAACCAGCTAGTCCCAGCTAAGTCCAGCTATAGCCAGTTAGAGCGGCCATAACCAAGTGGATTCCAGCTACTTCCAGTTACATTAGTTCCAGCTAAAACCAGCTAGTCCCAGCTAAGTCCAGCTATAGCCATTTAGAGCGGCCATAACCTAGTGGATTCCAGCTACTTCCAGTTACATTAGTTCCAGCTAAAACCAGCTAGTCCCAGCTAAGTCCAGCTATAGCCAGTTAGAACGGCCATATCCTAGTGGATTCCAGCTACTTCCAGTTACATAAGTTCCTGTTAAAACCAGCTAGTCCCAGCTAAGTCCAGCTATAACCAGTTAGAGCGGCAATAACCCAGTGAATTCCAGCTACTTCCAGTTACATTAGTTCCAGCTAAAACCAGCTAGTCCCAGCTAAGTCCAGCTATAGCCAGTTAAAGCGGCAATAACCCAGTGAATTCCAGCTACTTCCAGTTACATTAGTTCCAGCTAAAACCAGCTAGTCCCAGCTAAGTCTAGCAATAGTAAGTTAGAGCGGCCATAACCAAGTGGATTCCAGCTACTTCCAGTTACATTAGTTCCAGCTAAAACCAGCTAGTCCCAGCTAAGTCCAGCTATAACCAGTTAGAGCGGCAATAACCCAGTGAATTCCAGCTACTTCCAGTTACATTAGTTCCAGCTAAAACCAGCTAGTCCCAGCTAAGTCTAGCTATAGTAAGTTAGAGCGGCCATAACCTAGTGGATTCCTGCTATTTCCAGTTACATTAGTTCCAGTTTAAACCAGCTAGTCCTAGCTAAGTCCAGCTATTGCCAGTTAGAGCAGCCATAACCATGTGGATTCCAGCTATTTCCAGTAACATTAGCTCCAGCTAAAACCAGCTAGTCCCAGCTAAGTCTAACTATAGTCAGTTAGAGCGGCCATAACCAAGTGGATTCCAGCTACTTCCAGTTACATTAGTTCCAGCTAAAACCAGCTAGTCCCAGCTAAGTCCAGCTATAGCAGTTAGAGCGGCCATAACCCAGTGAATTCCAGCTACTTTCAGTAATATTAGTTCCAGCTAAAACCAGTTACTTCCAGCTAAGTCCAGCTATAGCCAGTTAGAGCGGCCATAACCTAGTGGATTCCAGCTATTTCCAGTTACATTAGCTCCTGCTAAAACCTGCTAGTCCCAGCTAAGTCCAGCTATAGCCAGTTAGAGCGGCCATAACCTAGTGGATTCCAGCTACTTCCAGTTACATTAGTTCCATCTAAAACCAGCTAGTCCCTGCTAAGCCCAGCTATTGCCAGTTCGAGCGGCCATAACCTTGTGTATTTCAGCTACTTCCAGTTACATAATTTCTATATAAATATAAATACACTTTCTGATATTGCTTTATCATTGCTGACATTGAAAGTTTCGAACAAGGACTTACTAGCGAGCGGCGGGAAACAAGGTAATCTCAATATATTTGTATTGTACATTTGTCAGTGCAGATGGAATAAATGAGAGAGCTATGGTTGGGAACTTTCTAAAATCCATATTCCACTATACAAATAGGACATTTTTTTAGATTTTTTATTTTAAAGGATATTGTCTAATTTGAATTGTATAGTGGAATATAGACTTAGTGAAAACCGAAACACATAAAAACACTTTTGGCCTTCTCGAACATACGAATACGGCAGAAGAATTATCCTCCTTTATATCGAATATGAGAAAAATCCATACGAGAAGGTGAATGTCAGTTGTCAAACGTGGAAAGGATTCCACGGTATTCTGACCTCATATGGAACAAAACCACTGCAGATTGAATAGCCTGCTTAGCTTAGTGGTTAGAACACTGGACCGGCAATTCAGGGACGTGGGTTCGAATCATACAGTAGGCAAATATTTTCAATTTGCAGTTGGTATTAATTATCATCACCCTATCTGAGGTCATCAGAAAAAACCATATTAGTCATATATATTATATATGAAATATGATTTTTGCTGATAACCTCAGATAGGTCGTTGTAAATAAATACCAACTGCAATGTGAAAAGATTTTCCTCGAGTGGGACTCGATATATTATACACTCACTAGTATGAATCATATCATAATAAATGTAATCAAGGTAATATTATTCCCCACGTCCTGATTGGTGGATATAATCAGCTGAAGCGACTTTGGCTGAGCTTAGTCATGAGGTAAAAGCAGATTACTTTTATTTTTAAAACTAAATTAGGGGACCTATAACTTGATAAGTTTGTCACGTAGACCATGACAGTTAACACAATGTAATCTACTTGCTGGTCAGCAACAAGTGAAGCAGTTCAATGTCATTCAAACACTTCCAGTAAGAAGTCAATCAAGTGCTCAAATACCAAGTTATCAGGTGAGAACATCACGAAGTTTCATTTCTATGAAAAATATTACGTTTTTAAAAAAACGTCCAGGCACAATTTTTATTCATATGTGAAAACCTTTATTCAGTTAAATGTATAATTTAATTTCACCGATGCTTTACGTTCACTGAAGAGAAGGGTTGCACGCTTGAGATGAATACAGTTGACTGATCTAGTGATCAGAGATTTATCACAATCAATTTACCTATTAATTTATTATAAACTGATTTCAACTAATAAAAATATTGTATAAAAAAATCTTATTTCTGTTTAAACGTCACACAGTTTATTTTATAATGTTAATGATAGTAATGAAATCAGATATTAAATTAAGTAGTTTTATGAAGTAGGAAGTTCCTCTGTACATATTGTATTTAATTCTCAGTTACATCAAAAACTTTATAATAAACACATAGAGAAAGTGCCATAAGAGAATCGTGGTGACGCTCGCTTAGCTCACTCAATTATTCATTTAAAATAATAAAATACCAAGTTTTAACATGGTTATATCATCGTAATAGTTATACTAATAGTTGTAATGCTATACCGTCATAAAGTTATGCCGGTATAGGGCTCAAAACCTTTTGTGAATCTAGACCCTAAAGAGAATGGAATGTACCATTGCCTCATTGCCTTATTTGATTCTAGGTCGAAGACACACTGGTCAGTGAACAGAACGTCCATCTTGAATGGCGGGGGTCAGAATGTCAGGTAGAATGCGAGGCATGTTGACGCTGTTACTTCTACTGGCGGCCATGACACCTGCGCACGGCGACTGCGTGGCGTACTACACTCCAGTGCGCGATCCGACAACACTGCGAGCTGTGACGTAATCAACCCCGCTCAAGTACAGCGCCATGCAGGAGATGTGCAACACCATGTTCCCGGGCTACACGCTGCTTGCTAGTACCGAAGTCGACGAGGAGATGGCGTGGCGATGCGGTCAGGACAGCGTCGTGCCACTGGGACTTAAGAGAGAGGGCGGTGTGGTCACGTGGTACTCGCCATCAGGAACCCCGCCCAAGGTCAATCATAGTAGTGAGCCTTTCTTATGTACCTTCGTATTTTGAGTAAAGGAAGAGGTTCCTAACCACTGACTTGTAGTCCTGGGTTGGTATATGATGTGATAATGAAACTAGCAAATGGAAAGTCTCCTGGGGAAGATGGATACACCAGTGAGTTGCTTAAGCTTGGAGGATATTCCCTGTCCATGTATCTCAATGTCATATTTCAGGACATTATAGAGGGGGGTAAAATACAACAGGATTGGAAGGTAGGAATAGTTATTCCAATCTATAAGGGTGGAGAGAAGGATAATGTAGCAAACTATCGACCAATCAGTTTGACCTCCATAATATCGAAGGTTTTTGAAAGGGTTATTGTTAACTACTTACGAGGACTAGTTGAAGAGGAAGGTTGGTTTCTGAAGGAGCAACATGGCTCTCGACAGGGACTATCATGTGAAACGCAACTCACAGGATAGGCTCAAGATCTGACAGAGGCGATAGATTGTGGGCTAGAAGTGGATGCCATATTCTTGGACATACAGAAAGCATTTGATACAGTTCTCCATAATGCACTCATTGTTAAATTGAACGCATTGATCCAAGACAAAGCTGTTGTTAGTGTTGTGCAGGATTTTCTAACTGACAGAACTCAGAAAGTTGTAGTAGCTAATTGCTTGTCTGAGGGCCGGTATTACCAAAGTTAATCTGAGCTGGATTAACTGAATATTGGACTAAATTGGCGGCACAGCCAATCAGATACCTCAAAATTATTGAAACAGTTGAATTTAATCCAAAAGTTAGTTAATCCAGCAAATTTAACTTTGGTAATACCGGGCCTGATGAAACAATTGTAATATCTGGTGTTCCACAAGTTAGTGTTCTTGGCCCCTTTCTATTTATTGTGTATATAAATAACATTGCTGAGCATGTATCTGCTAGTATTCGATTGTTTGCTGATGATTGCGTAATCTATAAAGTCATTAATGGAGAGGGTGATGTTGAAAGTGTGCAGGATGACCTTGATCATATAATTACTTGGATGAATATAAACAAAATGTCGTTGAATGTCAAAAAATGCCAAGTTGTTCAATTTTCGAAAACTCTTAAAAATCGGCACACAGATTATCATATTGGGTCAGAGGTAACCGTTGCCAATGGATATAAATATCTGGGAGTTTGGTTTGATAGAAGGCTGGAATGGATGGTGCAGGTTGACAGTTTCATCGAAAGCATTAAAGAACATGAATTTTGTAATGCGAAATTTAGATGGGGTAAACACAAATGTAAAAATTCAAGCTTACAAAACATTAATTAGGCCAATTTTGGTATAAGGTGGTGCCATATGGGACCCTTAGAAAATTAATGACATTTACAAGATTGAGAAAATTCAAAGAATTGCTGCAAGAAAGGTAACAAATAAAATGAAAAGGTGTATTACATTTAGAAACGATCACGGAATTGTTGTAAAGGAAAGAATTAGACATTTAGTTTTGTTGGAATCCTTAGAATGGGAAAGTTTGGAAGATAGGAGGAAGTTGGCAAGGTTAGGTAATATGTTCAGAATTCGACAAGGCATTGGTGGATGGAATGAATTGCGAGATTGGTTGGTGAATATTGAGAGAGAGGGACGGAGGACACATACTGGCATGTTAAAGGAATGTTTTTCACAAACAGAGTGAGGTATTCCTTCTTCACAGAATGGTCCGAGATTGGAATGGTTTGGATAAGAATGTGTTGTTGGAGCTGGTATTGGAAGATTGCAGTGTGAAGAGGTTTAAGGAATTGAAAAGGGATGGATGCTGATGTTTTATATTTTGTATTTAATTTTGTTCCTTTGTTATTCTGTTATCTTAGAATTATTATAATGTTATTGTACATTTGAAGTTATTTATGGTTTGTGATTTTTTTCCTTGCCACATAAAATTTAAAATATTTTATTGCAAGATGTTTTTAAATAAATAAATAAGTGTGTATTTGTTATTCCAAAACCCTTACTTTAGAGGTTTCATCAAATTTGACATTCCACCACAGTTTGTCAGTCTCACGACGGCGCGGATTGCGGAGGCCCGTATTGTAAATGTTACACCGTCCTTCGGTTGGGTTAAGCCTTTTGCCCACTTGGTATCTTTTATCAGGATGTCACACGTGTTGCTGTGTTGCCAAATGGTCACCGCAGAGGACTTGATAAACGGCAACCTGGACGGCGACGGTACAGTGAGCGCTATTGTCACACGTGTTGCTGTGTTGCCAGATGGTCACCGCGGAGGACTTGATAAACGGCAACCTGGACGGCGACGGTACAGTGTTTGCTATTGTCACACGTGTTGCTGTGTTGCCAGATGGGCACCGCGGAGGACTTGATAAACGGCAACCTGGAGGGCGACGGTACAGTGGGCGCTATTGACGTCGGCAGCGGGAAATGGCGGCTCGTCGACGAGGACTACACGTTCAGTTGCGCCATCTGTGAGGTGGCGCCTAAATTACGTCTCAAAGATGCGGTGTATCCTCTCTTCTCACATCCGAACTACACTATCGAGATCAGTGGCTACGGAGAAGTAGGGAAAGAAGACGCACAATTCAACCCAGCAACACTTAGTGAACAGCTTAGAGGTAATGTCGGTCAACGCCGTTTATTTTGTGTAAGGGAATTATTATATTTATGATTGTTCAAAAAACTTCATTGCCGGTTTTTTAATACGCTCAAAGTAAGTTGGAAAATTAAACAGTTAGTTTCTTTTAAATCTAAGAACTAATTGGTTGGCAACCAAGTTCCTAATCAACATGTTTTAAAACAGCAGACCATTGAAATGCAGTTACTAGCTGACATTTTTAAACTATCAATGTTTTATGTTGTAACTTCCTTCTTTTTTCGTATTTAAAACTACTGAGTATTGAGCGTGGTCTGAAATCTTTTAGTTCATTTTTATCAATATATTTTACCAATGTAATTGTTAATAAAATGAGGCTTTGTACAAGTCTTCGGAACAGTTCAATGAAAATAATTTCATAGTTTGGAATAGTGTATTAGTTTTATTTTGTCCTACAGATGTTTAGTGCCATATTTTTACTAATTTTCAGGCACTAAACGTCTGTTGGGCAAAATAAAACTAATAAACCATTCTAAGCGATGAAATTATTGTTATTGAACTATATGAAGACTCGTACAAAGCCTTATTTTATTAACAATTATTACATTGGTAAAATATATCGATAAACATCAATTAAAAAAACTCTTCAAGGTCACGCTCACTACTCAGCCGTCTTATCTTCCAGGAGACTTGGCATCACTGCTGAACATTCCGCTTGAGCAAGTAGTACTGAAGTACGCCGATACGGGTTTCACCAGTAGCAGCATCATGTTCATCGCCTACATCGTGTACTCTACCAAGCAGCTGGACGATCAGCTGAGAATCTCCTTGACGCAGGGTTTGGAGTTGAAAGGCCACGGTGGACGCTTGACGGCGCAGTTTTCCACCATCCTGAAGAGCTACAATGCGCCCTCTTGTCGGGATGACGAGTTCTCGCTCCTTTGGTCGAACAATAAAGTTCAAGGTACATGCTTGTAGGGGAGGTTTCGTTTAATAGTCTTGCATGTACTTGAGCGACGTCTCTTTTTCACTCATTGGCGCCATATTATTCTCCTTTTTATAATTATGTTACTGACGATGTACAGGCCGCACCATTTTACTGATCGAACTGACATTTTGCGTTCAATATATGGACTAACGACCTGACTGAAATTTTTGCGAAATTCGTTGATTGGTTCAATGCTTTTAAATATAAATATCTGATAAGTTAGTCTGATTAATTTGAATTTTTGTTAGGTCATGAGACAATTTTATAATTTATTTTTCAAGGTTTCTGTCAAATCCTTCAATTGGTTAAAGCAATTAAATAATGTCATTTGAAGGGTCGAAAATCAAATTGTTCCAAATAAGTTCAAATTCAACATTATATCTAATATTTCACTTTCAGCCCAGTCGGTCAAGTATTTACATACTTATTGCCATATTATCAGTTTTTAAATAAATATCTGAAGAGATTGATCATAAAAAGTACCTACCAAATTCATATTTGAAAACTACGTTTTAAACTGGTTTTATTAAAAACTTAGAGCCAGTATATGAATCAAGCTACTTTTGGTAATGGCTATATTAAAATTTTGTTAATGGCGATAGAATAAAGATTTCATGTTGAAATAGGTAAGTAATATAAGGGTGGATGAATTAAGTAACAATGAAGATGGGCTCATTATTATAAAGAGACTCGCTCGTTATAAAGATACTCCTTATTAATAAGGCATATTACTCCCAGGAGGAATTCTTTAAGGGGGGCAAGTAGCGAAATTTCCACATTTTAAATTTATTTCTGATTTATTTTTTTTATTTTTCTCTGATATTATTTTAGTATAAAAATGTATTGCACTTAATTTTTTTTAGTTCCAAAATTTGTTTTTTATTCGTTTTTATGGATTTATATGATTTTTAAGTGTGTGTAAATTTGCTCTAAAAAAACAATGTTCTCTTTTATTTTTTTGTTTTTTTATTTTTTTTATATTTTTTTATATTAGTTTAGTACAAAAATTTATTTCACTTGATTTCTTAGTGCCAAAAAATATATTAACTACGTTTTTAATTTTTTTAAATCAAATGTCAATTTGCTCAATGTGCCTACTTTGGACTCATTTTACTCGGAACCACATTTTTTTGTACTTAGGAACACATAACTTCTGCAATTTTCAAGATAAATTCATTATTTTTTCTCCTATCTACTCCTCAGAAGACACTGTACAAATAGTTAAGACAAAATTTAAAAATTCAATGAGGTTTAAAAAAAACAATTGTGTAACAATTGAAATTATGTAAAAATGTTATTACTTCGTTAAAAAATTTATTAAACCTTATAATTTAACTTTATGAAAAATCCCTATTAACCATTTAAAGATTAAAGTCTATTCCATCCAATATAAAAAAAATCAGGGTCATAGAATTCACCAGTCAAGAATAACATGTACCGAAAAATGCATTATTTAACATTGCCGGGATAGGGCTTACATGCCCCCCTGTGTATTTTTTTTGTTCTTTTAGCATCTGCTTATATTATTACATCCTACTATCTATTGAATTCCTATTATTATTTTTTATTATTTTATGAACCTATTATTAGGTATTAGTTATTATTTTTTTAATGATTCGCCTGTCTTTAAAGTACTCACTATTATTACTATTTCTTGCGTTACTATTACCACTGTATGATTATTAATTAATGTTTTGTAACTTCCATAATGCCCTACTGGAAGAGGACTTTATAGTCCTCAAGGGTCAATGCATTTTTTAAATGTGAATGGAAATAAATCTGAATCTGAATCTAATATATTCTTATAGCACTCTTAATAAAGTATTACTAGAAGGGTATCTTTTCAAAATTTGATTTTGAAGGGAAATCAAGAAACGTGTCAAATAATTACTTACTATCTATGGAACACTATTATATATTTTGGAAGTGTCAAGTGTATAAAGTTTAAAATTCTAATAGAAAATCAATGTGACTTCACTGTGTACTTTGGGAAATTTATTGTTTTAAAATGTGGAATAATATAAATGTATGGTTAGGATGAGAAGGTATAACGCATGAGACTTAATTAATATGTTGACCACGAAACAATATTACGAAGATAATTACTATCGTGTATTTATTGCAAACATGCAACAAGTTTCATCGCGTACATAATATTTGAAAAAATAATATTTTACGGTAGGTATGTTTAATATGGAATTGAAAGATGTGTCCCTATTATATTAAAAATTCTAAATTACGGTAGTATATAAATGACATAATGATTATAAATAGAAAAAAGTCTTTAAAAAAACGATGCGCCAAATCCTTTTGTAAAGTATTTCTCGGTGTGTATACTTTTATCCCCATAAAAAACACTTCGTGTAAAAATACCAGCCAAGTCTCTTCAACTAAAAAGAAATATGAAATCTAAAAATTCTGCACTGAAAAGTAATGATATCAAAAAATTTGCCAAGTCAAAACTTTATTTGAAAATCAAAAAATACTTGGCGCATCGTGTACATAAATAGCTTGGAAGTATAAGCCAATTATAAATTATACATGAAATATACACACATAGTATACCTATAATGCCCTAAAAAAAACGATGCGCCAAGTATTTTTTGATTTTCAAATAAAGTTTTGACTTGGCAAATTTTTTGATATCATTACTTTTCAGTGCAGAATTTTTAGATTTCATATTTTTTTTTAGTTGAAGAGACTTGGCTGGTATTTTTACACAAAGTGTTTTTTATGGGGATATCACTCCTTTTTTTAGTTTATTCTAACAACTTGTGACACATATGAAATGAACAATTACTAAATTCTTTTAAAAAATCATCACCCTTTACAATTTCGTTACCACTAATGAATAGCAGCGTATGGTCCTAAATAATTGCTTTAAATGATCTTTCACGAAGAATAGCAAAGGTTTCATTCCAATCAGTCAACCCAGTTCCGAGATATGGAAACACTTCGGTTTTCAAAATGGCTGCTGAACTTACTGCACTGCCACATAGAATGTATATCTATAAATGATGTGTATCATTTTAGGCTTTCTGAATACGTATTTATTATATAGGAGGGGATTATAATAGTTTTTTAAATTTGAATGACGTCATTTCCGGTCTCATAAATAGGAAAATTCTATTTGTACTGTTCATATTCCATAGAGATGACCTTCCGAATCGTTTGGCGGTAGTTTCATACCGATCAGTCAACCAATTTTCAAGATATGACGGGACTTCCGGTTTGAAAATGGCGGCTGAAATCTCTGACCCTTGAATTATAATTTAAACTTGATAAAATTTTATTATAAGCCGTCTCAAATAGTATATTTATTGTATCAAAATGTAAATTTGTAAGATTTTTAAAATGTGTGACGTCATTTCCGGTTTCGGTATGGGAAACTGCAAATATTATTAATGATAATACATAAAGTTGACCGTCTAAATTGTTTAGCGCTGGTTTCGTTCAAATCTGTTTAGCCGTTATTGAGATATGATGTCACTTCCGGTTTCAAAATGGCGGCTTCCGGTTGGTTTTATAATAAGTCAAATGAGATATCAAAAGTACATACGTTACAAAAATATCAAAATAATCGGATCAATCTTTGTTGCCGAAATGCCAATCGATGTATTTCAAATTTCGTGACGTCATTTCCGGTTTTATTAACAAAATGTTTAGTCTTTTGCTACTGATAATGCATAAAGTTCACCGTCCGAATCGTTTGGCGCAAATTTCGTTCCGATCGGTCAAGCCGTTGACGAGATATGACGTCACTTCCGGTTTCAAAATGGCGGCCTAAAAAATTAATGGGGTGAAGGTTAAATCAGACGCCAAAAGTGCACACGTGGTAAAAATGTGAGATCAATCGGTTCAGCCGTTTAGGCTGTGGCCATGTTACCGGATTTGAATTCCAGGAGACTACTACTACTACTACTACTGAGATTATTATTATTATGAAAACCGCCCTAAAACACTGTTTTCACGGCCCTCTAGCGCGCAAAGGGCGTAACCTATTGTTCCCAAATTTGGTATATGTGGTGGGGTGGGCCATAGCTCGAAATTTAGATATTTCGCAACAATGTGAGATTTTCCAATTTTAAGATCCAGTAGGCCGAAAATGCCACTTTGATGCTTACAGTAAAAGTGGGTTTGCTCCAGCCTTTATATGAGAGTGTGCGCGCGCCGTACGACTTGGCTGGCGTGGAGCGACCGCTCCACTAGATTTCAAACATACGATTAAATATTTGGAAATGTCATTGACTTGGCCCCTTTTTTGATATCACTCCTATTCGGTGTTGAATTTTTTTAAAGTAAAGGGACTTGGCTGCCTATTTTACACAGAGTGTTTTTTCTGGGATTGATACGACACGACAAGGAAATTGAGAATAACCAACCCGGTCTGTCCCCATTCTGAACTGGCTTTCCCACCAGATTCAGACTACTCCGGGCCGAGCCCAACGGGCTCTGTGTATTTCCCAACGACACAGACGGCCCAACGGTATTTCTCTGGGGTTTACATTTTTTATTTCAAGGAACGAAATATTTGGAAATTTCTGACTTGGCTTCTTTTTTGATATCACTTCTTTTCAGTGCTGCTTTTATTTGATTTCCTCTTTTTTTTAGTTGACAGAGACTTGGCTGCCCTTTATACACAGAGTGTTTTTTCTGGGATCATCATATTCCGTCACACGTTGATCCGTTGTTTCAATTGTTCCAGAGTGTAGAGATAGAAAGTTGCAATGCAAATCAGTACTAATGTAGTTAATTATCTTTGATTGAGTGGATCGTGTTCGGTTCAAGATGTTGCGCGTATCGGTGCTCGCTCATCAACGCGTAACATTGAGTTGTATTCCTAGTTTAATTAATCATACAACATCGAGCGTTTTCACTATTGTAAAGATGACCATTGAAGTATGATTTCAAGTTGCTGCTGGTGGATCATGATCGTTGTATGGGTTTTTGAGGTTAATGTGACGACCTTTCTCCACATTTTTCAGTCTCTCGGCGGCGCGGGTTGTCGAGGCTCGTGTTTAAAGTATTACACCGTCCTTCTGATGGGACGTTAAGCGCAGAGGGCTAACGACCCACTCGCCTGGAGAAGTTTTGGAACTTCAACAAACGTCATATTCGATATTATATATCGTCATCATTACTACACGTTATGGAAGGAAGTGTGACAACACTGTACCTGATGCTTTCTGTCCATCAGGTCACGTGGATGTGCAGCGCGACGTTGCCACACGCACGCTGATGACGCGGGAATGCGTTGCTGACGTCACGCGGCCTGGATACGCGTCTTGGACCAACTACACGTACTGGGAGGAAGTGTGGCAACACTGTACCTGATGCTTCCTGTCCATCAGGTCACGTGGATGTGCAGCGCGACGTTGCCACACGCACACTGATGACGCGGGAATGCGTTGCTGACGTCACGCGGCCTGGACACGCGTCTTGGACCAACTACACGTACTGGGAGGAAGTGTGGCAACCGTGTGTGCATAAGACTCGTGCAGAGCTTCTCTCAGGCTACACGGGATCTCTGGGGAACTTACAGTGGGAAGTAGAGCGCAAGGTGCTTTTGGCAAGAGGTAAATACAAGTTTAAAATCCGCCATCTCGAATAATTGATTTTATTTTGCTATTTATTGTGCGAAAAGTTTCATCTCAGATCCGCACAGGGCACCGATGGGAAGACGTAACAAAGCCTGCAAACTGAGCGAACGTCTATTGTTTTTCTCCTCGTTTATGTTCTACTAATGTGGGCATCTCGCTGGGTTGCAGCCCGTGGCTGGAAACCACGTAAAGCCCAAATTATAAATATGTGCATGTGCAAAGACTAAAATTGGTCTATGCTCATGTACATAATGATCACGTGATCCTTATGCAACCCATGTATGATACCCAGGCAAATATTTTTATACATGTGCCCCTGTCATAAGCTATTAACCTAGTACCTTGATAGCCACCAGAGTATCAGTGTTACCAGTGTTTCTTGTTTTCTCAAATTCCTCTTACCCTATTTTAAACCTTATTTTATACCTTAATTTACCTTAAATCTTTCCTTGACTGTACTGAAAGTATTGTCCAATGAAGGGATGATTTATTCTCACTAGGAGGGTTCTGTTTGTGAAAGTAAGTTTATGATCAGCAGGGAAGGGCACGATACTTAAAAAAGAATCTTAGATACAAGATACAAGATGCTTTTGTATCTCAAGATACGTATCTAAGATACTTGTATCTTAGATACTGCCCATCCTTGATGATCAGCAGAAACAACTGGAGGCCAAGTCTTGAAACTTACGCTATCGGGACGCAAACGCTCTCGGACGTCATAAAGTCCCATTTCCTGTAAGAGTGATCGACATTGAATCCACCTTAAACTGTTTAGCTTAATTTTGAATAAGGTTTTATGACTGTATAATATCTGTAATAATAATTATAATGTTAATTAATTGTTTCCAATAGATTGCTGGATGACAATTTCAATTTCAATTTATCATTATTTGCACAATTATATACAAAAAGGCGACATTCAACATTATAATGAACACATTGGTCATTGTTGATCTACCATCTACCACAATCAAATAAGTGGCTTGACTTTATGTTTCAATGTCGATCACTCTTACAGTAAATGGGACTTTATGACGTCCGAGAGCGTTTGCGTCCTGAAGGCGTAAGTTTCAAGACTTGGCCTCCTGCAAGGGTTTGTGTGTTCACAGATAGCGGCGAGCTCCCTTTTCAAGATCGGCGGGTCGAGGAGTTCCTCGGTTACATCAACCAACTGGCAGAGCTCGGAGAACAATTCGACGAGTTATTTGTTATGTTCGAAAAGTTGCAAAGTACGCGAATCATGATCCTGCCTTACAACTCCGCCTCTAATGTAGTCGTCCAACTGTCCCACGTCACTTACTTTGTCTTCAACGCCACTGCAAGCAATGTTGACGTCATCAACGGATCCGAGAAACAATGGCGCCTTCCAACCTCTCCGGAAATTACATTGACACTTACAGAGGACACGCCAAGTGACTTCCAAGTCTCACTGATCATCGTGGATCAAACAATTGAACACGATGCTATTCTCTTTGCTCTGAGTACTACAAGTCTGAGGACAGGTGATCTGGTAGATTACTTCATAAATGTAAAGATCAGAGTTAAGAAGGTAGATGAGCATGTCATTTGGAATTGTGATCGCTCATATATAGAATGCAGTTTGATAAAAGACTCAAATCCTTTATTTACTCTCATTGAGTTGGATTTCCAAAGCAGCTTGACTTGGTTTTCAATCGTCGTGTTAAAGAAGAATATTGATCATCAGGTCCCGGAGCCTGAGAGTACTGGATTGAGTAAGGGATGGGTGATTGCAATAGGGACTGTTGTCTCTGTGGGTTTAGTCGGCGCATGGCTGGTGGTGGTGACCTGTTGCATGGCTCGTAGGAGGAAGGTGATGGAGGAGGAGGAGGTACAGAGCTGGAAGGAGAGGATTCTGACTGACCAAGACTTCATTCACAAGGATGCCAACAGAGTGGCTGATTATTAACAAGACATGGAAGAGGTCAATTTACAGATGTTTTAAACTTACAGCAGTCTGTATCTTAAACCCGGAATTGGGGATTTATTTTATTTATTTTTAGCGTAAGGCATTACATGATAGGAACAATCAATAAAACAATTAATCTAAAGAGCTAAATCTAAATTCTCTAACCAATCAATGAATGGTGGAGTTGCGTCTATAATTTCAGCCATTGCTCCTTGGAATGCCCGCAACTCACAGTCGTTCATATGTGATGAATAGTTTGTCCGTCAGCTCCGCAGTCACATGCTGGAGAGTCTCTTCCGTGATTAGTGCGGACTCTGTTGAGTTTCGACCATTCTCTTCTTGGTAGGTCGAAACCAGGGGGTTTGACGGACACATCAATATCTTGCCACTCTATTGGTGCATTCCTCTTCCATTCTCTCTCCCACTCTGTATTGACGAAAAAGTTAGAAGAGGAAAGCTCTTCAGCACTTATCTTGGGCGAATGGCGAATGTCTTGAGTCTTCTGTTCTTCAGTTCTTCGAAGTCAACATGAATATGAAGCTGTTCGTTGGACAATATCTTCACGTACACTCGCCTGCAAGTGAAAGGACGTACACCCTGTACTTACACCACAGTACAGCTGCGTTAGTTGTGTTGTCTAGATACAGGAGGTCTCTACCTACTGGCAATGCTTAACCAAGTCATTCAGGTAATCTAACTGCAAGGGTGTACCTTTCTCTTGGAGTTGACCGTACTCGCGTACCCGGTCATCGGAGAACGTCTCGTGCATTGCATCAGCTTGCCTGAGATGTGGTAGTGCTATATCGCTTAGTACCGCTTAGGGGGTTTGTCTTAGCTTAGCAATCATAATTGAACCATATTCCTTCTCATTACCTTAATTCTTCTTAAATACCTACCTATTTATCCTCACCTCCATCATCCTCTTTCTTCACTATGTCTTCAATTCTAATTCCTTTCACTCCTCATTGTCGGATTTCTTTTCTTTATAAAATTGTTTGTTTTCATTCGGAAAATTATTGCAAATGGCGTATGTTTTGTGTCACATATTTTTATAATCGAACTCTACAAAGTATGATATTTTGTTAAGGTTATATTCGTTATATTATTTATCTAGAAAAAAAATAATAAAAAATTTGATGTGCCCGCTGTAAAGTCTGGACAGTAATCCCTCTAGCCTAATTGTTGTGTTTGTATTGTGTGCTCTTATTAAACTGCACTTGTGAGTCTTGTACTGTTGGAATAAAGAACAAATCCAATAATCATTTTATTTAATGGGGCCTCTCTACAACTCTATGGTAGTTTTCCACATTCCGGATGCCACCTCCTTCTATCCACACAATCCTCATCTTCCAACCCTCTTGCCTCCATGAACGGCCAGACCTTCGCTTCCACTCCTCTCTAAGTCGTCCTCTCCTTTTTCGATCTGGAGGCCATCTCTCATTTCACATCCGTTGTACAGCCACCAGGGGCGTGCAGTGCAGCCTAGGCAAACTAGGCACTGCCTAGGCAGCCAGTAATCGTCCTAATCTTTAATTTAATTTTATGAAGTAATATTATTTTTATTAAATATATTTTGTAATTGAATGTACTAATTGTTATAATATGCGTTAATATATACGTAGAGAGCTGGCGATCCGTGCACGCCGTTGCGCTTTTCTGATAAAATGTTTTGTGAAAGGCTAGTAGCGAACGTACCGTAGTCGAGGTAAGCGCCTGAGTTCTTTGCGGCCGGGGTGCGAGTATACAATGGCAAGTCGGTAGTTTAAATGGTGTGAAAAATTAGCCAATAGGAATCGAGCCATGTGTGACGTCATCATTAAGTGACGTAATATCGCTGCTCGCTCGCAAATGCAAGCAAGTCGCAAGCCGCCATTTTAGATGTTGTTCATTTCGCAGTTTCGTTCGCATTCTTTTCGCCCTAAAAAGCTATGTAAGTAATAGTCTATTTAATATTCTATATTTCGCTTATTTCCATACTACAGTGGTGTGTATAAACTTTTCATACATTTTCAGGCATTTCTGGTCGTCGTAACGCCCCTCTGATTTGCCTGCCGAGAGCTGTCACTTTCATGTGTCACATTCACAAGTTTCTTTCAACAGTAAGTAATGTTCGTAGGTATTTGATACTTTATTCTATAAAATAAAATTATAAAGACAGAACAAAAAGTCGTTATTAATCGTACTTTATTTCAGAACAAGTGTGTAGGTTGAATTGAAATTAAACCATCTTGACAGACCAGGGGTGCGATTACATAAAATGATAACTTACTTATCACGGTGACAAGACCCTAGAAGGCTGTGAATAACATTGAGATGAGAAGCTTGTCACCGTGACAAGATAGTTCTCATTTTATGTGATCGCACCCCTGTACAACCTAACCTAGTATAAAACATTTTGTAAGTGTCAACATTTAAGATTAAAAGATTACTTATAGGTTCCTAGGTAAAAAAATACATTTTAATTTTTGGCACCAAGTACAGAAATACATGTTGCAGTGTAATTATTATAACTAGGAAAACGCTCAGTGTAACGCGTTGATGAGCGAGCACGGGTACATGCAAATTCTCGAACCGGAAATGCGTACACAACGCACAGAAAACATATACATCCATATTGAATTGATTATTATGATATCAACTTAAAAGTGTATGCTTTTCATCGAAACTTTAAAATAGCATCTAAGCACCTGGTTCATAAAGCAAATCAGAATCAATTTTCAATTGGCACTGGATTTTAACCAATGAATGGATTTCCAAAAAAAAATGGTATGCAAACAGAGAAGGTTGGTTTTACATGTGTACAACATTTCAGCTCGATCAAAGAAAAACTCTGACCTGTATAGCCAAAAAATGAGTTTGATCAGATTTATCGAAGACCAGTTTCATTTTTCAACCTACCATCAGGAGATGTTTATTTAAATTTTAACCAATCAATTTTTTTCAAAAAAATTAGGGGTCAGCAAACAGAAAAGGTTGTCTCCACATGTGTGCAAAATTTCAGTCCGATCTAAGAAAAACTGACCTGTGTAGCGTCAGTAAACGGAAAAAAAACAAAAAAAACAACAGAGGTCCGTGCCAAAAGAGCCAAAAGGAGACGCTCGCTTCGCTCGCTCAATTATTCTAAATAAAAAATACATACAAATACAATGCAAATAAAATAAATCGAATGGGTGTATTCTCTACTTGGCAGAGTGGGTTGAACCCAATGCAATGTTGGCTCTAACACAAAAAGCTAATCTATGGGGTGCTGGTCTTGCTCTTGGTAGGCTCTTCTGACCGATGCGCAAGGGTGTGTTGCTGAGTCGAGGCCGCCCTCCTGTGTGTGATCGTATGCCAGACAACGCAGTTCTACGTCGAGCGGTTGCTGTCGGCTGAACCGGGATTCGCGAACCTCGCCTTTTCTTCGCAACACCTGAAGAAGCACACAAATTATGAGGTAGACCTAGAAGTTGTAGTAGATAGCATTATAAAATACTGAAAATAGAAGTGGGAAGATACAACCCTACGTAACCCTGTTACGGTTAAACAACGTATACGTAAATATTTCACTTTTTCAGGTTACAGCACTTTCTAGGCTGATTTTTTCAGAGCTTTCCAATGCAGTACGCTAGAATGCTGTATCTCCATTCAAAGTGCATGCATTTAAACATTTTCTTAGTAAATTTAAGAGAATATTTGTGAAACCGCAAAGAAAAACAACGTACCGGCCAGTATTAAGCTAAAAACAATACAATAACATTTATACAGTCGAGAAAAAGTGATAAACAGTAAAGCCAAATGTGCATCGACTCGTATTAAGTAGATAGGTACCTACATAAGTGGGTCGATATACTTTATTTCGACTTTTGAAGTATTAAGGTAGTAAGTCCCATTTGTACGTTGTTTATCCGTAACATGAAAGAATGAAGTACCATACCTTTGCCAAAGGTAACCAATGCTGATTCAAGAGCTGCTGGTGTTTTTATTAGCAGAAGGTTGGCAGCCATGACTTTTAAAGCAGCTGCAATATGTCCTCCCGATGAGGCCAAAGAATCTTGCAGACTGTTGGCAATGATTTTGATTGCTTCTGTGCCTTCTTGGTGACTTCTTGTGCATCCTTCTTCCTCTGTCTCCATCTGATGTTCCTCCATCTCATCCGACTCTTCCAACACATCATTAGCCACATCATCTGCCGCATCATCCGTCACATCATTAGCCACAACATCCATCACATCATTAGCCACATCTTCCATCACAAGCGAAGCTGAAGAATCTTCCTCGGGCTGATGATTTCTCACATTGCCTTTGGTGTGCAGGGGGAGGAGCCATGATGTTGATGGCACTTTGCCTATCGATAATAAAATAAATTAGTTTTTTTGTTTCATGTTTAATATTTTACTTGTAAGTTGATATTTACCGGTTGCGACGAGGTACAGATTTCTGCGCACATCGACACTGCGGCCAGCCAGAGGGAGGTCTTGCTTGATAGACACCCAGACTTGATGCTTCCACAGAGCTCCACTGTTTCCCACATAGCACTGCCACATCCTCACTTCCTGGTCGACAACATAGTAGCTTGAGCTTGATTGGCTGGGAACTCGGAACGTGTTGTTGCCCATTTCCTATATTTGCATAAAATAAGTTTTAAAACATATTATTAAGTCTGCCACTCTGGCAACATCAATGCTGAATTTTTATTCTAAGAGCTAATATTACCATAGTAATCTTGAGAACAAAAAAAAGTTACAGAGGTTCAAACCAAAAGTGTCAAAAAATATTAAAAAAGTATTTTCAAAAAAAAATATTTTCAAATATTTATGCATACACTGTGAAAGTGAGCAAATCAAATGAATAATTCATAATAAATTATTAACTAATTTCAGCTAATTTTAATGAAGTTGAACTTTTATATTGAACTTCTAAAACAAATACCTAGAACTGTTTGATGATACTTATAAATAAAATTTCTAACTAGGAACCAAAATACGTATTCTAAACAGAAAAACATCAACATCTTTCAACATTCCTTCACAAAACTGTTACCTACACTCTACAGTTTGCTATTTCAATGAGGCATCTTACCTCTATGTTCTCTAGGATGGATGGTGACGGTGACAGCCAATCCTTTTTCCCGTGCATACGTAAAGCCCCCTGTTGTGTGCAGCGTCCAGGAGTTTTCTTTCATAATCCCCTTCGAGACGGGTGAGAACGAAGTCCGTCATCTGGACCAGGTTAAAAGCTTTTACGCGCTCAAACACTTTATCTTTTAATACTCGCATTGCGGCTTCGGCAAAGTTATTAGTGTTATTGCCTCTTGAAAGTGTGCCAGTGCGGTAGCAGAGTGCCCAATCTTCCTTTCTTTCCCAGTACCTAAACAAACATTATTTTACATTCTACATAGACTTTTAAGGTTCTAATTATTCACAACTGCTTCAGGTTCGCGATTTCAACATTGGAAAACAATGAAAAAGGGGCGGTGTCGAGCGATTGTCGTGCAACAATCACAAAGCAGTCACTTCTATTTCAATAAATTGTGCTGTTGTCACTTGATTCATTGTCAACATAACAATCCAGTTACCTTTTTATATCCAAATAAAATATTATTGTCTTACCATGAGCTGATGTGTTCAACAAAGTTCTTATACTTCTGAACAACAGCATCAGTCTTCATTTCCTCATTATTTGTCAATTGCCTCACTCTCTGTGGGCGCGTATATGATGTCTTTGAAGCTGTGGTATAAACTGATTCTGTCTGCTTTCAGGATGGCATTCTTTCCTTGCTGAAGCCAGCGCCAGACAGCCTGGAGAATGTGGAAGAGGCAGAGGAGGAGCGATGCATCGGGCCAAACACTCCGCAGAGAGTTTCTCTCAGTTTTGCTGTCGTCAGTCATGAAGATGGAAGGGCCGTTCTTGGAGTTGTAGAACGCTTCGTCTCCGATGAGTGTCTTCAACATCTGCAGAGCTCTGGTCACTGTTTCTCTGGACTCCGATGACGTGATCAAGACACCAAGCGGCACTGCCCCACTCGCGTTGTGCGTCAGCAGCAAGAAAATGCGATGACCGTCACGATCGACCGTTCCCGAAGAGTCAATGAATACCACTTCCGCGGCTTCGGACGTCAAGCGATGTGCACGACGCATCAACGGAGTGCAGATGGCGATTATGACCTCCGTTTCGCTCACCTCCCAGCTGGCTGATGGAATCTCTCCACAGAGTTTATTATATTCTGTGAGCTTCTCTGTTAGGAATTTTTTATGTCGACAATTTACTGGCCCATACTCTTTTTCAAATTCCTTATTGTAAATATAAATGCAGGCCCGATAATCGGGGCACAGATATCGATCTGCGAGCTGCTCTTCAAAATTTTCACCATTTCCTTCCTGAAGGTCAATTTTAATTACCTCGCGAGCAGTTGCCGCTGTGTGGCCTCGGTGGTAAAGCTCTCGCAACTTAACTTTTACATCTTCGGAAACTGGGCGGAAACGTTGCACATCGCTTGCGTTTATTTTTATTATTATTTATTGATTGATACAACTTTGACTAATGCTACTATGCATGTTTCAATTATTAATAATAGTCAATGTTCTTAAGTGCACTTATTCGTCGGTTGTTGTAGTTTTATAAGTTCATGTCGGAATAACGGACTTCATCCTCTTCCTCAATTCTTTATTGTTCTAGGGAAGTGGCTCCACGACGCTGGCAGGCAAGTTGTCCCACAATCTGATCCCATGCGCTGCGAGAGAGAACTTGCCAGTGTCTGTTCGCGGCTGCAACAGACGAATTTTCTCGGTGTGGTCTCCTCTCGCGGTGTAATTCGGTCTCTGCAGTAGCTCACCTAGCTCCTCCCAAGCCTCTTCATGGCAGTAAGCCCTGTATATAGCGATAGCTCTGGATGCGTCTCGCCGGTCTTCCAGAGACTCCCACTTCAGTGATTTTATGAGTTCAGTGGGGCCAGGAGAGTTTCCGAATGAACTCTCAACATACCGTGCAGCCCTCCTCTGTACCATATCCAGCTGGTGTTTATTCACCATGGTATATGGACTCCACACACTGGCACAATATTCCATCTGTGGACGAACAAGGGTGAGATATGCCAGTTCCTTTGCCTTCTTTGCTGCACCTTTGAGGTTCCTCATGACGAACTGCAGTGATTTGGATGCCTTCTTTGAAGTTACGTCAATGTGGTTATTCCACTTCAGGTCATCAGACAGCCACACTCCAAGGTACTTAGCATCCTTTGTGGGATCAATTGGTAGGTTCCCAAGCTGGTACTGGTACTGTATCCGTGTTTTCCTAGTGCTGAATGACATCTTGATGGTCTTATCGATGTTGATTCGCATCTGATTCAGGTCCACCCACTTGGCTAGTTCTTCGAGGTCTTCCTGGAGCTGCCCGCAGTCATTGGTGTTGTTGACAGTCCTGTAGATTATACAGTCGTCTGCGAACAGCCGCATTTTGGAGTGCAAGATACACTGTGGAAGATCGTTCATAAAGATCAAGAAGAGGAGTGGACCGAGAACACTTCCCTGGGGTACTCCTGATGTCACTGTAATTGGCAGGGAGATTTCTCCTTCAATCCTTACTACTTGCTTTCTGTTATTTAGAAAGCTCCATATCCACTTAATGACCTCCTTGTTAAGATTTAGTTGGGATATCTTTTCCATAAGGAGGTCATGTGGCACTAAATCAAATGCTTTGGCAAAATCTATTAGGATGGCATCAACTTGCTTTGCTCTGAAGTCCACTTCTTGAACTAGGTCTTGTGTAAGACCCACGAGACTAGCCTCACAAGAGTAGTGAGGTCGGAAGCCAAATTGACTTCTTGTGAAGAATTAAGTTTCGTCTAGGATTTGCCTGATTTGTTTTTCAATTATCTTCTCAAGTATTTTACATGGAATACAAGTTAGACTTATAGGCCTATAGTTGGAAACGGAGCTCTTACTACCACCCTTGTGTATTGGCGAGACAATTGCCATTGTCCAATCGGTGGGTAGGGTGCTTTCTTCTATCGATTGTGAAAAAATTATATGTAGATAGTCTAGTCCTGCCGATCCTGCAGTTTTTAGTAGTTGGGTGGTTGTGGTTGAGTCTCAGATAAATGCAACATGGCTTATCAATATCCAAGGTTCTTTGGTTTTGTAACATTGTGCCACTGTTTTAGCTGAAATAGTGAACTGAATTTGTGCTGGACAGTTTGTGTTTCGCGTACCCGGGTTTGCATCGCTGTTTACTGCCACGATGTATACATCCAAGAACAAGCTTATAAACAACTCGCTTTCCGGTGACAGCTGGAGTGGCTCGAGTTGACCATGAAGTTTTTGAATTCTCACTGAATGTCTTTAACCAACTCTTTGCTTTATCTTTGTTGAAAATTGCAGCTTTTAGTTTGACTTCCATGTAGTCATTAGAATGACAAAGAGCGCTTGTTATGTCATGATCATATGTTGATGGTAAAATGTTCTGTAATAAAATTTGATAATGAAATGCTTTTTGTTTTTATGTGTTTGACATTTTGTGCTACTGTGTAATTGGTACCTATACTAAGTTTGTAGCAGAGTATGGGAGTACCTACCTACAAAATATTTTGCTAGTAGATATAGGTAACGAGGAGGTAAAATTTTTAATTTAGGTGCATTTGTTCTGTCTGCGACATTAATGTAATTGTAACTGCCAAGCCGTGTTTCCTAGCTTCATGTTTGCGATACCTACAAATCTGGCAAAGTAGGTAGCTACTTTTAATGCAATCATATTCCACGAGAACTTAGAAAGAGATTCATTTTGCTAGTTCATTTTGTACATAACAGGTTGCAATACATTCAATATCTTGGGACAAACTAAACTTCCATTGGAGTCCTGAATGAAACACTATTTTAATGGATAAATGTCAAACTTCATAAGTTAATAAGTAAAACTGTTATTATGAATGGCGATGAATTCACTGAAATCTGATTTAAGTGCGACACATTCAATTGATCAATATCATAATGTGAAAAATACATTAAAAATACCTACCTACATAAGTGTATTCTGCTATGCAAACAACTATAGGTAGGTATCTCAAATAAAATTGGGAACATGTCCATCAGCGGTACGTAGGTAAGGTACACTTCTGCTGTGTTGCGGATAAGAAACGTATCAATCAGTTATTGTAGAAGAAAAATCAGGGATTGAGGCGCAACGCGTTTCAGCATGCCCCAGACTCTTCTTTGAATTTTGCCAAATTTAAAAAGGTATTTTATATCAACACAGAGTTTTACAAATAACTAAGTGTATTTAATTCAGCTTATACCTACCAAAAGTAATTAGTTAAAATGCGAGTTACGTTTTATTACCTTAATATTATGCATTACTCGAAATAGTGTATCGCATTTCCCTATCTTCTCGATAGCGATACGATCGATGGCTTTACTGTTTTGCGACTGTACAATGGTTATTGCGTTGCTTTTCCTTACTGTTTCACAAATATTCTTACATTCAATAAGTGATAGGTAGACAGATAGATAGATAAATATAGCATTCTAGCAGGCTAACTGGAGTTTACGATTCTCATCCGCAGCATGGCAGTAACACATAGATTATTGCTTTATTCTTTGTAAGTATTTGTGAATGTAATAGGACCTACCTTCAGAATAATTAATTCACTTTTGCTCAACTCCATCGCAGGTGCGAAATATTATATAGAGAATATAATTAAAAAGATTAACAGCGACATGCAATTTTGCGACTTGGGCGAAAGGGGCGACGAACTGGCCTAACCTCCCTTTTAAAATTGGCGCGAAAAGTATACATTCCATTTCTTCAATGTGCATGACGTCACTTATGGATGACGTCATACATGGCTCGATTCCTATTGGCTAATTTTTGACCCCATTTAACTACCGACTTGCCATTGTATACTCGCGGCCGGCGAGTGGGAGAGGAAGAGATTCAATCACCTGTGACGTCACTCATATCGTCATCAGACTGGGCAATGTTTAGTCATCTCTGTCTCTCTCCAACCAATGCTCTAGCGATGTATCATTCTGTCTATCTCTAACCAATGCTCCAGATGTATCTCTCTTCTCACTTACTCCCACGAAATAGACTCCAAACATCGACACTGCCAAGGCCACGCACAAGATGCAAGCTATGACACGTTCAGCAGAATGTCAGAACGCGGCAATAAACAAGCAAATTACTCAGTTTGACGAATGCTCTCATCGAAGTAAGACATTCAAAGAGGTTTATAATTTGGAAGATTTGTGAAGTGAGTTCTGATTGTGTTCGATGTGTTGTGTCGAATTTTGATTTCGATTGCGCTGGACATTGTAATTATGACATTCCCAAGCGTGTGTAATCAGTGGGATCAGTCGTTCACAAGGTGAGAGATTTGTCCATCAAAATTATATCTTCTAGATTAAAATATTCTCGGTCAGAAAAATTATTATAAATTAGTGATTTATACGGAAGGGGGGGGGGGGGGGGAGGGGGAATTCATATTTTGGCTTGAAATGTGGCAAGTGCCTATAGTCATGCTGGTAAACCACCGCACGCCCCTGTCAGCCACGTTCATTACTTCGCAGTCTAGACTCGACGCAACCCGCATTGCATAGAGGTCATGTGGGTTGCCTTACCTCCTGCAAAGATAATCAAGCGAGCGGAGCGAGTGTCTCCACTTGAAACTTATGGCACAAAACTATTTTTTTTATCTGTGTATTTCGCATTATTTTCTAAACGAAGTAATGGATCTGGCTAATTTTTTTCACAAAAGATTAATTACTATCCAATGCAGAAGGTTATTGATTTCCATCAAAATCGATCCATTAATTTCAGTGGAAACTTGATTTGTAGTTATTAGTACTTGGCTTGGCAATATGAAAGAAACGCCAACTCTGTGTGCCAATAAGGCTGCGTTTCACCAAGATTCCAAACCCGGGTTAGAGGCGGTAAACCTGGTTTAGAGGCTCCTAAACCAGGTTTACCGACTCATAACCGGGTTTGGAATCTTGGTGAAATGCAGCCTAAAACTGGTATCGTATGACCGATCATCATCAAATTTTGCATTGTCATTGGCACCAGCATTATAAGTGTATTTTGACAAATCTTTAATGAACTTCAAGAGTAATAGACATTTTACTGACGTTTGTATGCTTAATTTTAAATGGCCTGTAGCTACACCACCGTTTGACCTATCAAATATTCTTCTAGAAAGCTGGTTAAACTCATATTTTGCATGGCCGTTAACACCAACATTATCTCTTTTTACAAATTTTCAGCCAAATCAGTCAAGAACATAAGCACTTATTGACAGTTTTAATAACTGTCAGAAATGACGTGTCAAATGAATGTTTCCACTGCCAAATGGATCTGATTTGCTTTATGTACACTCGACAATTCATAAAACGGTATTTGAACGAAACGGATTGGCTGCTGGTCAGGTTCATTGACAATCAATCCTTGTTATTATCAATTAAATCAGAGCTTACCGACTAGAGGTAGATGACGAGTAAGTATAGACTTCATCAGATGATGCCATCACATTTTTTTCAGACAATCCATTTCTTTCAAATACCGTTTTATGAATTGTCGAGTGTACCAAAGTGTATAGATTGCTATTCTTAAGTTTCAAGAGAAAACTACTTTTATGTTGATTAATATGATTCTGTGCGTTTGATACGGAATTTCTGCTGGAGAATTTACACGTATAACAGTGCTCGCTCACCAACGCGTTACACTGAGCGTTTTCCTAGTGTTATTATATGACTCACTGACCCTCTCTATTGCAGGAGGGTAGACCAATATACGGACATCTGTGTACTGCGGGTTGCCTGCCAACGCGAGCTAATAGGGAACCTTGCTGGCTTCTTTTGAATGAGACCCTACAAGGCCCTAAAACATTTCTCTCTTTGTTCAAGGTATCAGTGGCGTAACTTTTATTTATTTATTAATTTATTATTTATTTGTTAGCTCAGAAGCCATTAGTATACACATACAATATTAAAACTCTTATACATTACGTTTCCTTAACCAATCCATACATTTTGATTTGAAACAATTTACACTTTCAACAGACCTTACATCAACAGGCAAACTATCGTATATCCTCGACCCGTCATTAAATACAGACCCTTTCCATTTATTACTTTTGCAAAACCTCTTAACGCTGTTTCCTTTCAATGCTCCCCTGGTATTAATTGTATACAGCTCATTAACTGATTGAAACTTTTTACTTAGATACTCTAGCATCCTGCCTGTTTTGATTTTATAGATAAAAACTAATACTAACAATAATATAGTGTCACTGACACTTAACCATCCTAATGTATTTAACATTAATTGCACTCTGGTCTCTTTCTTGCATCTCATTATGCATCGCATGGCTTTGTTCTGTAGCACTTGAAGTCTGCAGATATCACCGGGTGGCCGGGGTGGCAATATGCCAGGGGCCAGGCATTAGGGGGGCACCACGGATACTTCTCAAATAAAGCAGAATTTTATTAACTTTCCAAATAAATTATTCCGAGTAATTTTTTTTTACTCAACGTGGTATACATTACTTCCAAAGGAGAGTAATCATTTGTATGTTGTGTAAAACATTCTGATTGATTCTATTTTGATTCTATTACGGCTTATGCTTGAAGTTTGGAGGCTTATTTTATGTCAAATTTAGGCACAAGTGACAAAGTTCAGTGTAGTGCTTTAAACCTAATGTCTCACCACGTCTAGTCTGCTCCTCAACAAATTCTGTTTCCACAGGTCTGTTAAGACCAATCCGGTCTGATTGACCTGAAATTTCTCCACGTATCCAGTTTGCCTTCCTGCCTTGCCCTACCTTGACACCTTGCCGTTTTACATTTTTGGGACGCAATTTTAAAAAGGTAAGTGGCGATATACATAAAAAACGACTTAAACGAAATGTGTGCTAATCGATTAAGACGGTTATCTATACATGAAACATCAATAGTGAAAGTAGAATGTACATATTTGCAAAGAAATACTTACATACGAAAATACAGTACAGTGTATTAACATACAGTGAAAATCACACACATTGAACCATATTAGTGCATAATATTCTGATCCAGAAGCTGCGCTGAGAAATCTTTGAAAAACCATAATATTTCCACGGTTTTTAATGTTAGAATCATCGACTGTTCATCCACCCTACATTAATAAACTTATCTTTATACAACCATATGATGATCAGACTGCCAGGGTTTCCATTATCCTCAATGGAATTGAAAATAAGTAAGTCTTTTCCTTCATCTACAGGTCATCGTCAAGATTTATTTATTTATATCGTGTGTGAAAACATGCCACATATTTTTTTGTATGAGCTGGTTTTATTTATAACCCAGCTATCTTATTGTTGTGTCCGTGGTAAGGCCAGATGATGTCGGATTACAATGTTAAATAAAAGATGATGATGAATACAAGAAGTGATGTTTATTAGTAATAATAGCAAGGTATATGGTAGGTCAATCCCTGAAGAGAGGTAGAACAGAAATGAGACAGAGTGAATGATTGAGATCTGGCAAGTGGAATCCTAGCAAGGTCGTCAGTAGTACCAACCTCAGGTTATCATATATTTGAAAGTGACAGTGTGAAGTTAGCTATGTAACACTTATACTGTCGTGTTATGTACTGATAGGATGCCTTATGGAGATCTCCTATGTCTTACAATATTATTATTTGTCGTTTAATGGAAATCACACTGTTGCCACGTTTTGAAGTACAAAGTCACTTTGTAGCCGTTTTCACACAATAACATTTTTTTTATATATTTATATGAACATCTTATACATCTTTTTTCAATATTTATAGATTTCAATTTACTTCTGAGGATCCAAGTTTACGGTAATCAAGATGAGACCACAACTAGCCTAATATCATAGAGGTAAGAAGTCTTACCTCTATGCTAATATCATTTTGCCTTTAGGGAAACACAAGTACACTACATATGGCAAACATTTTATGGATGAAGGATGTTGCATTTCTTATGAGCATCGTGAAATTAACGTAATAGGGAAGTGAAGTGAAGTTTAGATTTTAGAATAATACATATTTTATAAAAGTTGAGATGTTGTTGAAGACAGATGTGGTATTATTTTTGTTGTGTGATGAATAGTTTTCAAGGAACGAATTTACAAAGTTTGGTATTTTGTAGCTGTCCATGAAACACAATTTGACGTCACACGCCGAGTCGGGCCGTATAGATAATGTTAGCCAGAGCCGGTTCTATGCATCCCGTAACACAGGGAACACGGCGTGTGACGTACAGCTTGTTTTTGCAGAGGAGTGAAATGTCGAAAACTAATAAATTAATTGTGGGAAATATATGAAATAAAAAAATATAACAAAAATTCACATTGCTTGTAATAACGAACGTTTGGACACAGATTCTGGTCGGACATCTTTATTGAACTCCTTTATCCAACTCCCTGTTACATATAAGTACCTTGGTCTTTGCGCTCATTCTCTAGACACAATGTTCTTGATGATACCAACATGAGAACACTAAATACTCTAGATACTACATTCCTTCCTTTTTCACATGATGCAAATCCAATAATCAAAACATCAAAATCAAAATCAAACATTAGATAATATAGACCAAGGGTACAATCAATGCAAATACAAAATAATCAATTAATTAGGAGACCATTAACCGAATAGGTACAATCAAACAATACAAGAGCAAACAGCTGAGAATTTTCATTATTTAAATTTTAAACAGATCAATCATCTCGGTCGCGAGCGGGCAGCTTTTTCTCTCGCATCGGTCTTGCCGGTGAACCTCTTTTGTCGGTACTAGGTCCAGCGGATGGCGTTACTTCAGCTCTGCGTTCTGGTGATTTTACGATTTCTTCTCGTTCCGGCTCAGGAGAGGAGGGAGGTATGACAGGTGGAATGTACGGCTTCAGGAATGAGGAATTCCTCGTATATTGGGCTCCCTCTGGTGTCTTGAAAGTGACAGCGCTTCCCTGCTTGTGAGTCACAACATTTGGCACAGGGTTGTAAGGTGTAGACAGCTTGTTTGACTTTGTCTGCTGTGTAAGCACTAAATCACCTTCTTCTAACGAGCTCTCTCTTGCCTTTCGCGTCTTGTCATAATAGATCTTTCCTTTCCATTTATTCTTCATGTCTTCATCTCGTACTTCACCGTCGTCTTGTTGAACATTGTATGTTGGCAACTTATCTCTTACTTTCCACCGGAAGAACAGGTCGGAAGGGCTGGCCCCAGTTGTCGAGTGCGGTGTATTCCGGTATAACATGAGATATGCTATAAGCTCCTCCTTCCAGTTCTTACCCGTTCCTTGTGCAATTTTCAGACGTTTTAGCAGGGATCGGTTCTGTCGTTCCACTTCCCCGTTAGCTTGCGGCCAGAGAGCTGTAGTGTACCGCAGCTGAATATTATTTGTCGAACAATATTTCTGGAACTCCTCGCTACGGAACTGTGGACCGTTGTCGCATCTTATAGTAGACGGAAATCCCAACCTTGCGAAAATCAACTTCAATCTGCCAATCATCAGTTCTGCCGTTGTAGACCTCATTATGTCGACCTCGAAGAATCTACTGAAATAGTCGACTGTAACAAGCAAGCTGTGTCCAGATGGCAAAGGTCCCATAAAGTCGATTGCTACATCCTGCCAGGGCCTCGATGGTAATTCCGTCCTACGAACTGGCTCCGGAGGTTCTGGTGAGGATACAATCTGGCACCCATGACACGACTTTACACAATCTTCTACATCCTGATCGATTTTCGGCCACCATACCTTGAGTCGCATTCTACGCTTCATGCTTGAAACTCCGGGATGTCCCTCGTGTCCCAGCTCCAACGTATGTTTGCGCAGCGCCACCGGTATCACAATACGGTCTCCCCTCAAGATAATGTCTCCTACCTGGCTCAGTTCTTGAGTAAACGCATGATAGGCTTTCGTTGAGTCATCCCACGATCCCGACCTCAGACTCCGAGATACTGCTTGAAGACCTGGATCGTCTCAGTATGTGTACGTCAGTATGTGCGCAGTGTAATGTGCGCAAATCACAACAGAAGCCGTTTCCATATGCAATCTCAAGCCCAGGGTTCTTCGTTTTCACAACAATCCCTCTGCAATTATCTGGATCAGAAACAACTGCTTCTGAAACTGCTGTTATCATGTTATAACAGGAAGGATGACTCACTCTGCTGACAAATATTGCTGTCGTTTTATATTTACGCATACCTCACTGGTGCACATTGGTCATGTTTTACATGACGGGACCCTCTAGTTATAATGTATTTAGTTTATTCACTTCTTATTACCTGGATTATTCCTTGAATCGTGAACCTGAATCTTTATACTTTATTACAGTTCGGTTATTTGCCCTTAACATATAACTAAAGGTTGTTAAGTATATAGATTCATAAACTAAACAAGTTTTGGATAAACATTATTTTCATCGTTGATACTTTCCAAGATATCAATAAGTTGCGTATGTCTGAATATGTCGATTTGCTCTTATTTAAGATCAGAACTTTTCTGCTTGCGTGGGAACGACTCCGTGTTTATGTCAGTGAATATAAGATCCCCATAAAAAACACTCCGTGTAAAAAATACAGCCAAGTCTAATCAACTAAAAAAAAATTATGAAATCTAAAAATTCTGCACTGAAACGATGTAATATCAAAAAATGAGCCAAGTCAAAACTTTATTTGAAAATTAAAAAATACTTGGCGCATCGTGTATATAAATGGCTTAGAAGTATAGGCTAGATATAAATACATATACTTATAGAATACCTACAATGCCCTAAAAAAACGATGCGCCAAGTATTTTTTAATTTTCAAATAAAGTTTTGACTTGGCAAATTTTTTGATATCATTACTTTTCAGTGCAGAATTTTTAGATTTCATATATTTTTTTTAGTAGAAGAGACTTGGCTGGTATTTTTACACGAAGTGTTTTTTTATGGGGATATCACTTATTTTTTTAGTTTATTTACACAACTTGTGACACATATGAAATGAACAATTACTAAATTCTTTTAAAAAATCATCACCCTTTACAATTTGGTTACCACTAATGAATAGCAGCGTATGGTCCTAAATAATTGCTTTAAATGATCTTTCACGAAGAATAGCAAAGGTTTCATTCCAATCAGTCAACCCAGTTCCGAGATATGGAAACACTTCGGTTATCAAAATGGCTGCTGAACTTTCTGCAATGCCACATAGAATTTATTTCTATAAATGATGTGTATCATTTTAAGCTTTCTGAATATGTATTTATTGTATAGGAGGGAATTATAATAATTTATACATTTGAATGACGTCATTTGCGGTCTCATAAATAGGAAAATTCTATTTGTACTGTTCATATTCCATAGAGATGGCCTTCCGAATCGTTTGGCGCTAGTTTCATACCGATTTGTCTACCAGTTTTTGAGATATGACGTTACTTCCGGTTTAAAAATGGCGGCTGAAATCTCTGACCCCTTGAAGTATATTTAAAACATGATTACAATTTTATAAGCTGTCTCAAATAGTATATTTATTGCATCAAAATAAACATTTGTGAGTTTATTAAAATGTGTGACGTCATTTCCGGTTTAGGTATGGGAAACTGTAAATATTATTGATGATAATACATAAAGTTGACCGTCTAAATTGTTTTGCGCTGGTTTCGTTAAAATCTAATTAGCCGTTATTGAGATATGATGTCACTTCCGGTTTCAAAATGGCGGCTTCCGGTTGGTTTTATAACAAGTCACATGAGACGTCAAAAGCACATACGTTACATAAATATCAAAATAATCGGATCAACCTTTGTTGCCAAAAAGCCAATCGATGTATTTCAAATTTCATGACGTCATTTCCGGTTTCTTTAACATAATGTTTTGTCTTTTGCTACTTATCATGCATATAGATGACCGTCTGAATCGTTTGGCGCAATTTTCGTTCCAATCGGTCCAGCCGTTGACGAGATATGACGTCACTTCCGGTTTCAAAATGGCGGCACAAAAAATTCATGAGGTGAAGGTTAAATCAGACGCCAAAAGTGCACACGTGGTAAAAATGTGGGATCAATCGGTTCAGCCGTTTAGGCTGTGGCCTGTTTACCGGATTTGAATTCCAGGAGATTACTACTACTACTACTACTGAGATTATTATTATTATGAAAACCGCCCTAAAACACTGTTTTCACGGCCCTCTAGCGCGCAAAGGGCGTAACCTATTGTTCCCAAATTTGGTATATGTTGTAGGGTGGGCCATAGCTCGAAATTAAGATATATCGCCACAATGTGAGATTTTCCAATTTTAAGATCCAGTAGGCCGAAAATGCCACTTTGATGCTTACAGTAAAAGTGGGTTTGCTCCAGCCTGTTTAAATGAGTGTGTGCGCGCGCCGTACGACTTGGCTGGCGTGGAGCGACCGCTCCACTAGATCCCATCATGTCTCGGATGGCGGGTCCTTAACAATTTACGACGAAATTGACCAGAGGCACAACATCAATCTACGCTACAACAGGCCGTGTGCGGAGTTCGGTAAGTTCCATGATATTCGTTGCCAGAGATCAATGACATCTGATCTCGTCTCGAACAGAGAACTTTGTTAAGAACTTTGTTGAGAACTTTCTGATTCTGATCTGTATCAGTGCGTGTACTTTTATTATTCCAGATACGTCCTGGACAGAATGGGTTGGGAGTGGCTACTTGTCATCACAGTCTTCGCCATGTGACGTGCACAATGCGCACTAGAAAGCGCCGTCTTAATATAAATTGTCGTGGCGCTTGTCGTCTAAGTCATTTAATGAAGGCTCAGTTTCTATCGAGCATGTTGTGAAGATCAACTGTCCATGTCAGTACAGTGACGTCACAGAATATAGACATGACGTCATGGAAAACTCCATTAGACGCACAAGATAAATATCATCAAACTGAGTGATGATTTCATCGAGCCATTTAGAAAGTCATGCCGGAACAGCTTTATATAAACATTGTGAATTTGATCTCTGCACGTGTCCTTACGACATTCCACTTTGTAAACATCCTTAAGTCCGACCCTGTTGTTAAACATGGGTGTTTATTGAACACTCAATGACTGAGTTCAGGCCATATTATACGGGATGAACAAAGACTACCTACGCGACATCCACCTCCAGAATTGATCAGGAAGTGTTTCAACGGTCACAATATGGGCAGATAATCTGTGACGTCAGATGCAGTTACATCATGGACTATAGAACAAGACAGTGAAATATTATTATGCATAATTATTATAATAACATACTTGAGTTTGGGATAGCGTCGCTGTTTCAGACAATTTAACACTGTATTCCTCTGGGCAGATTGTTAAGATCAATTTTGTATTTAATATATTTTATTTATTTTATGTTTTGCAATGAGTTTAATTTTTGTCTTAACTTTATTTTTGATATTATTTGAAACATTGTTCAACAATTAACAACAGAATCTCATTGGTATTATATAATTTGAATTATGTCTGATTTATGTTTCATTCTATTATTTAAAAGATGATATTGATTATGAAGATACATATTCCCATCTCAATGGCAAATCTATGGGAAAATCCGCCGAGCTTCCGTTTGGCTCAATACGAAGTGCTGCCGGAAGTGATCGATGCATATCGCATTACCTAACAAAAAGTTTCACTATGCAATTTCAGCTCGTTTCATCTCGTTTCAGCTCATTTCAGCTCAAGCATGCCGAGACAACATTTCACTATTGTGTTGATAGTGATAGTTGCTTTTATACTGTGGTGGATCTTGCGCACCGTCGTCATTGTGAGGATTATTATTCCATGCAAGCCTGACAAGCCGCCGAACCATTGATTTACTGTAGCAAAATTCACTTTTTAATTCAAAATGACAACATATTTGTTGGTAAATCGCACTATTTTCACACTAAAAAGTGTAAATTTTCATTTATCAAAATGAAATTGCAAATCACTATAATTTTTGGCGGGAAAACGCCATTTAAGAATACATATGATGTAACCTTATATAAGTTACATCGAGCAAACTTCTTCCGATCAACTATGACGTCGGAAGCAGTTACGTCATGGACTAGACACGAGACTGTGAAATATTACTTGATATTTGGATATTTACATTCAAGAGAGGAACATCATTTAAGGCTCCTCTTTTGGGTATTTGTCGAAGAGTGGTGTCAAATGTGGATTCTCCTCGACAATATTGTTAATATTATAGTGTTATAACAGGAAGTATGATCTGCGTCGCAGTTTAGAGTTGAAACAACATCAACAAGACCACAAGGAAAGAACATAGTAGACTCCTAGGCAATGTTGACTGTAAAGCCCGTCTTCCATCATTGCGTTTTTTCATCGCAATGCGAATTCGCAGCCGCACCGTGGCTTCTCAGCCAATCAGCGCTCGAATCGCAGCATCGCATGACGTCACGCGAATCGCTGCGGATCGTCGCTGAAAGTAGAACCAACTTCAATAATAACGCAGCGAATTTCTATCGCAGCGTTGTGCGCATGCGCGGTTACCGCTGAACCACCTCTGGACAAATGGGGGAGTCGGAAATACATGTCGCGACGGCGAAAACATCGCATTCATGGAAGACGGTGACTGAAAAATCGTGCCGCAAAGCAACATTGCGACGAAAACATCGCAATGATGGAAGACGGGCTTAAGAAGTACATACTTACACTAGGTGGAGTTACGTATGTGTTGTGTACTGCTTAATAGGATGCCATATGGAGACCTCTAATGTGTTGCAATATTATTATTTGTCATTTTATGGATTACCCTTATCCAATTATGGATATTTATGGATAATTTGTATGAGCGCCTTTAATCAAACAAATATTTTTTAAATTATCTCAATTCGATTCCAGGGTAACAGTTTAGCCACAACTAACATATTAACAACATTGCCCATTCGAAGAAACAAAAGAACACTAAACTTGGAGGCTATTTTAGCGCGTCCCTGCCGACATCTTTATTTTCTTAGTTAATACAACTTTGACTACCTTCGGAATCTCAATTATTTTAATATGTTATCATGCCACATCGTTCATGCCTCATCACGACACAAGGAAAGGAGATCGAAAGTTTCATTGCTTGTTCTCATATCAAAAATTATCGTATAAAGGAATATTTATAAGTAGGTTTTTATTATTTTTTTTTTATTTATAGGTATAAGCAAATTTTAATTTTTATAATCAAGTTTTGACTTGGCCCATTTTTTATATACTTCATTTCACTGCTGAATTTAAAGATGTCATCTATATTTTAAAGTTGAAATGACTTGGCTGGAATTTTTATACCGAGTGTTTTTTATGGGGATATACTCCAGTCATTTGACTGAAAAACGGGTCCAACCCCAAACTAATGGTTTCAGAAATCAGTCGTATTATAACAGGAAGGATGATTCGGCTCACAGATAAGAGTTAAAACTGCATCAATACGACCACAGAGAAGGAACATTGCTAATGAGCAGACTTCTAATGACAATGATGGCTCAAAGACCATTAAGAAAACGGCCAAGGACAAGACCTTAACATGAGTCTAGGATTACATCAGTGTTTCAAACGATATAATACTTTATTCAAATGGTATTATATTATGACCTTTGTTATATTTATTCGGCCTTGATAGCATTTATGTATTTATGTTGCGATGAGTGTTATTTTAGCTTGCCTTCATTATGTATAATCGATGATACTTTAGATTATGTTAGATATTCATATTATTGTTTTGTCCATTTTTTGGCATTGATATTAGTATTTATTTAGTATTTGTGTAAACTCTTACAATTGCCCTCCTTTGCCTCCTCTTTCAACCCGTGGACGTCAATGGTTAAGCTGTATAAGCGTCAAGCTGTATAAAAGCTGCTGAACTAATAAGTTGAATAAAAGGAGAGCATATTCAGAATTAGTTACCCAAAGTTATCAAGATGTCGTATTTATCTTATTGAGTTTCAAGGAATTATGGTTCGAGGTGTTGCACGTAGGAGTTCGCTTATAAACGAGCGTTTTCTTTTGAATAATTAAAATGTACCATCATCCTATTACCAAAATGCTGTCGCCGGCCAAGAACATGTCTCTTGTTGTTTGATTACTAGTGACCAAATCATCAATGAACAACGCTTATTCCGGTCACCACTTACGTGTTGTTCCCCTTCCTGATGGCGTATCCCCCCCACCCTCCGATCTGGCGTCAAAAAGTAATTCATCGAGCAAACGTCTTCCGATCGACTGTGACGCCATATGCATTGACGTCATGGACTATAGACACAATGGATTGAAGACAAGTAGCCACATTAAACTTCAATGAGAGCGAAGTGTAACTCTCATTTTCGCTCCTTTGGCAAGGTCCCCTGTATTATTTCGATTTTTCTCTGTTCACTCATATTTTTTATCATTTCATGTTCTTTCAACAATATATATATATTTTGTTATTTATACTAAGTTATCCATTGATTGGTTCCAAGTTTTAAAAAATACTGACTGCCGATTGTTATAACTCCGTTAAATTTAAAATATGCTAAGCCAGTCAGTAAGACAAACATTTTATAACTCGTTTTATAAACTTTTAAAACATTTAACCGTTATACAGACGCCCTTCGGACTTTCATATTCAGTTTGAAATTCATCGCAGACAGTTGTAAAATCTCTATGTATATTGCGGAAATCGGATTTATAAAAACGTAGATCTTAAGCCCCATTTACACGGTAAAATTTCCTGTAAAATCTTTTATAAAATCTTTTCGTAAAATAAATTTTACCGTGTAAACAAGCCAATTTGATGGTAAAATCTTCGTAAAATGTTTGTAAAAGGGTTGTGTAAAACCTTTTATGATTTAAAACATGTTCTTTTTCTGTAAAAGATTTTACGAAAAGATTTTACGAAAAGATTTTATAAAAGATTTTACAGGAAATTTTACCGTGTAAATGGGGCTTTATAATACTTGTAATTATGTGAATATGCTGCACGATGCTGTTTGTAAGTTGTTTCCATCATCTGACAAAATGTATATTTTATGTATTCTTTGCGAGTGAGTGTGAGTGACACAGCGGACTTGTTACTCACCAATTCGGCAATTAAACTTTCTATAATTTCTGTGAGAAATTATATTGACGATGAAGATATTACCCATCTCAATATCAAATATCTGCCAAAATCCTCTGAGCTTCCATTTGCATCAATACGAAGTGTTGCCGGAAGTATGTCGCCTTCTTTGCTTACCACGTTGCCTGGCAAGTGTCAACAGCAACAAGTAGTGGTTTATACAGGAAACAGTGTCATGGAACATGCGCAGGTTATCGCGCATGCGTGCTAGCATCAATGTTCAAGACACGATGCTGTGACGTCATTGACTGAGTCATGGATTCGATCGCAGACTAAGAAAAATAAAACTCCCAGCATGCCAGTACCGTATTTCTACGATACCGATGCCGTAATAATACAGTAGGTGCCGTAAAAATACAGTAGGCGCCGTATTTTCCCGGCATGATATTGCCGTATTTCTGCGTTGCTGGTGAGATATGTAATCGTTAAAAATAAAAATATGATAAAAAAGTTTCGACGGGTTCGGGATTCGAACCGGGTTATATGGGGTTAGAAGACACTTGCCTTAAGTAACTGAGCTAATCAGACAGTTAGAATTTGTAGCATCTGTTTAGGTATATGAAAGAGGAAGAACGGAATGCTGGAATTTTCCAACACGCTAATGATTTCATGATATTTACGGCACATCTTGTGAATATACGGCACCGTGCCGTAAATTTGCTGGAATTTTCCAACAAGCCTCTGATTTCATGATTTTAACGGCACTTTTGTGAATTTACTGCTCTTCAGTGCCGTGAATTCGAAAATATTGTTGGAAATTTACAGTTATTTTTGTCAGTGCGAGTTTAAGATCCTTTAAGACCAACCTCAAACTAGATAATAAATAAATGTCTTTTTCACACCCTCTCAACAACATGAGCTATTTATATATTAATTTAGTAATTCCATAATTAATTTACATCTTTAAAATCTTACCTTTCGGTTCCAAAGTAATTTTAGTTTTATTTTACTTTGATGCCCTTTGATAATTTATGGTAATTGATATATTCTGTAAATTTATCAATGCTTCATTTTAGATTGTAATATCTGAGCTGTGCTTTTTATGTGTTTGTGTTAGTTCGGTCAGGTTCTCCACTTTACTAGGCCGGCGAGCATATGGGCATGTGTAATGCTATTCCATATTCCTGAACCTGTAAACGCCATCATGTCTCACTTTGAACTTATCCTGGTTTCCCGTCACTTCGTTTCATCGCTTCGAGTATAAGAACCCATGATATTCTTCACTGCCAGTGAGCCAGTCCAGAGAGCTTTTGGCTTGCGGGTCGGTCCAACCCGGAATTAGTGCCATTCGATATGCAAAGCCCAGTAGCTAAGTGCTAAGTGGTATAGCTAAGTGTTATAACAGGAAGATCATCTGAGATAGCATGTGCATGTCAGCGCGCATGCGTAAGATCATGACTTTTCAAAAACTATCCTCTGACGTCACTTCAGCTCTGCCGACGTCAAACTAGTACTTCGCAAACGTATTGTGAAGAACGCATTGTCTGTGTGAACACAACAATGTGGTTTATGTATCAACACAGTGTGTCGACATTCATCCAGCAAGATCAACTTTACAAGCCATGCCACTGATGACGTCATACACTGTGGACATTGAGGTGGTGTAGAACTCGGTATGTCACATAAAACAGGTCATATTGCATTTGTATTTCTGGAATTATATTTATTTATTTTCATAAGATCTCTCTTGTATCTTGGCCTTGGATACGTCACTTATGGTCTTAGCTTGACAACGAATATGTGACATTATTATACTTTATTAATTCTCTATTATTGCCTCTTATTTCTGTTCTGTGCATAAGGGTAGCGTTAGTTTTGTCCCGTTAACACTTCACTAGGCCGGCGAGCATATGGGCATGAGTAATGCCCGTCGCCATGTCTGTGATGCCAGTGCGGTCCTTGCCCGTCACTTGTAGCTAACTCGGAGCCCGCGTATATTTTAACATCTGCAATGATTTCGTTCTAAATCCCCGAATGTGTCATGATATATTATTGGGATAATGTCAATACATTAATGCGCAATGCGCACTAGAAAGCGCCGTCATTGTGCTAATAATTGTGGTTGGGCTCTACCCTGCATATTGCTAAGCTACCTCCGAGTCATTAATTAAGGCTCAGTTTCTATCGAGCATGTTGTGAAGATCAACTGTCCATGTCAGTACAGTGACGTCACAGAATATAGTCATGACGTCATGGAAAACTCCATTAGCCGCACAAGGCACATATCATCAAAGTGTGTGATGATTTCATCGAAATCAAATGTAACTATTGTTCTTTATACCAGCTCCTAATACACCTACGACTCTGTCCTTTTTAGATGGGCACGTCTTTATAGAGGTATAAAGGAAAGAATGTGATGTGGAGTGGAACTCCTGGTTCCGTATGTAGTAATAAATTCCTGAGTCCCGAATTCTTGTGGTATGTTATTATCTGAGTTAATATTACGTCAGGAACTGACGAGTAACACCAAGTACGTGGTGTTACGTGGTGTTACGTGGTGGTATACTCGTTGCTCGGCTCCAATTCGATCCAAGTATCGATGGATCCTGAACAGGCAGCACATATCAAGCTAAAGAAGGTGCAATCCATTAACGTGGCGCGATCACTCGATATAGCAAATTATTATTTATTTTTGAATTTACCATTTCAAAAATCTTTTTACGAGAGTTCAACCATATTCAAGTATAAAATACTCATTTAATGTCCTGTAGTTTGCAACTGCCGCCCAATATTGAGTTTTCAATTTTATGTCTTTTGAGAATGAACAAAACTTTAACATGGGAGGTATAGGAAAATCGTTTCGAATTTGGTTAATAACTTTAAAAATAGCACACGTTGGTATTGTTTTCAATTTTTTTCCTAATAGTATGTCCGTATGTCTACCAGAAAAAAAGTTTTTTTGTTAAAATCTGACGGTACAAAAAAATTAGAACTTCATTTTAGCTTAAAAATTACACGATTTTACTTGGCTGCCATAAGATAACATGGGGGATAAAATTCAAATTATCTCAGAAACTAGACACCAGAAGTATTTAATTTTTTCATGGATTATGTATGGCATGGTTATCAATAAGTTCACAAAAAATTATGAAGATCTGAAACTATGCCTCGAGTGATTGCGCCACCTTAAATAGCTGAGTGCTTAGTGCTTAGTGTTATAGCTAAGTGTTATGACAGGAAAAAGATTTGAGAGAGCATGTGCATGTCACCGCGCATGCGTATGAACACTCCATTAGACGCACAAGATAAATATCATCAACGTGTGTGATGATTGTGTCGAACCGTTTAGAAAGTCATATCGGAACAGCTCTATAAACCATTTGAATTTGATCTCTGCACGTGTCCTTACGACATTCCACTTTGTAAACATCCTTAAGTCCGACCCTGTTGTTAAACATGGGTGTTTATTGAACACTCAATGACTGTGTTCAGGCCATATTATACGGGATGAACAAAGACTACCTACGCGACATCCACCTCCAGAATTGATCAGGAAGTGTTTCAACGGTCACAACATGGGCAGATAAACTGTGAAGTCAGATGCAGTTACGGCATGGACTATAGAACAAGACCGTGAAATGTTATTATGCATATTCATTGTAATGAACATACTTGAGTTTGGGATAGCGTCGCAGTTTCAGACAATTTAACACTGTGTTCCTCAGGGCTGAGTGTTGAGGTCTACTTTTTTAATATGTTTTATTTACGTTCATTATGTGATTTGCAATGAGTTCAATTTTTGCCTTGCCTTCACTTTTGATACGCCTTGAAACTTTGTTCAATACTTTACGTCAGAAACTCATAGGTATTAAATACTTTCAATTATGTCCGATTAATGTAACAATTATTTTATTTAAAAGATGATATTGAGGATGAGGAAGATATTTCCCATCTTGACGGCAAACCTCTGCCAAAATCCGCAGAACTTCCGTTTACCTTATAATGAGGTTGTGCCGATGCAATTGAAGTAATCGATGCATATCGCTATCTCACTAATAGTTTCGCCAGGCAATTGCCACAGATAGTGGTTTATTACAGGAAACAGTGTCAAGAAACATGTTTTTGTTAAAGCGCATGCGTACTAACATCAAATGTTCAAGATGCGATGCTGTGACGTCATACACTGAGTCATGGATTCGATCACAGCGTTTTAAATCCTTTAAGATCAACCTCAAACTGGTTTTCATATACATCATTTGTATTGTCCTTCTCAACATCAGACACAGTTAATAATCGTGAAAGCTTTCAGAAACAATCGCTTTATAATAATTTACAATACACTTATTGCATTCACTTATTCCAGAACGAATTTACATTTTCATAATGTTCTCTCTCGAATCCAACGCATGGTTTTCCATTTTACTTTGATGCCCATGGATACGTCATTCATTATTTCTGATTTGTTATTTTACTGAAGGAATGCGCATATATTGCATTTAATTTTCTGAGCTGTGCTTATTGACGTGGTTTTGTTAGTTTTGTCACGTGATCCACTTCGCTAGACCGGCGAGCATAATATGTGCATGATTAATGCTTCCCCCGGCTACGACTGACTTCATGTGGCATCTCATCGGAGTGCATACAATACTTCTTACGCTAGAACTATAAAACGCAAGGAGAACAATGAGCGACGGTGTGGACTCTAGGTACTTGTCAATACCCCTTGGTATCATGAAGTGCAGATGACACAAGTTCACTGCAGAGACCCAGCATTAGGATGGCCGAGTGTTTGCTAGCGCTGGGTGCTATGATGGTCGGAACTCCCATCCTGGATACTGTTATTCGAGTCATAGCCGCCTTTTTAAGTTCAGTAGTAACACATTGAATGTGTGAACACAACAATGTGGTTAATGTATCAACACAGTGTGTCGATATTCATCCAGCAAGATCAACTTTCCAAGCCATGACGCTGATGACGTCATACTCTGTGGTCATTGAGGTGGTGAAGAACTCGGTATGTCACATACAACTGGTCATATTGCATTTCGTATTTCTGGAATTATATTTATTTATTTTCAAAAGATCTCTCTTGGATCTTGGCCTTAGATACGTCACTTATGGTCTTAGTTTGACAACGAATATGTGAAATTATAATACTTTATTAATCCGCTATTATTGCCTCTTATTTCTGTGGTGTGCATAAGGGTAGCGTTAGTTTTGTCCCGTTAACACATCACTAGGCCGGCGAGCATATGGGCATGAGTATGCCCGTCGCCATGTCTGTGATGCCAGTGCGGTCCTTGCCCGTCACTTGCTATCCTGTTGTAGCTAACTCGGAGCCCGCGTATATTTTAACATCTGCAATGATTTCGTTCTAAATCCCCGAATGTGTCATGATATATTATTGGAGTAATGTCAATACATGACATGCACAATGCGCACTAGAAAGCGCCGTCATTGTGCTAATAATTGTGGTTGGGCTCTACCCTGCATATTGCTAAGCTACCTCCGAGTCATTAATTAAGGCTCAGTTTCTATCGAGCATGTTGTGAATATCAACTGTCCATGTCAGTACAGTGACGTCACAGAATATAGTCATGACGTCATGGAAAACTCCATGAGACGCACAAGATAAATATCATCAAAGTGTGAGATGATTTCATCGAGCCTATTGGATAGTCATGCCGATACAGCATTATAAACATTGTGAATTGGATCTCTGCGCGTGCACTTACGACACTCCACATTGTGATATTCCTTAAGTCCAACCCTTGGGTGTTTACTGAACACTTAATGAAAGTGTTCAGGTCGTGTTTTACTTCTCTTTGGAGTGTACGCGTCATCCACCTCTAGCATTGATTTTATAATGTATTTATTTGTGTAATTATTTAATTATTTATTGGTGTTATAAGCGAAAAGGTAGGTACGCGCCTTCCCTGCGGCAAGGAATACAACTTGTTCATTTTAATTCAAGTGGATGTTTTTAGGAAAACGTGATCTACCGGCAATATCGAGCTAACTCATATCTTCGCTAATTCAATATCGACGTAATTCATAATCGTGAAAGCTTTCAAAACAATCGATTATTTATAATTTACAAAAGATTATCATATTATTATATTCAAACATTTTATAGAATGCATTTTCATTTTCAACGTTCATTCTCGAATCCAATGCCAGTTTGTTATTTTACTTTAAGGCCGGTTAATACGTCATCTATATATATATATATATATAGATTGCATTTTATAAGGTATTACTGTGTGAAAGAAATTAAAACTGATTAATCCCCGACGTTTCGGTTTTATTTTAAAAACCTTCCTCAGGGAGCAAATACACACATATTTAAATCCCAATCTCCACTCGCCTCTGTCCTGCCAACCCCCGTCGGCAGAGCTTCCGTTTGTCTCAATACGAAGTGGTCCGGAAGTAATCGATGCATACCGCTTTACCTAACACATTATTTCGCCAGGCAATAGCAACAGGTAGTGGATTATTACAAGAAACAGTGTCAAAGAACATGCGCATATGTTACAAGCGCATGCGTACTAACATCACATGTTCAAGACACGAGGCTGTGACGTCATACACTGAGTATGGATTGAATCGCAGAGTTTAAGATCATTCAAACTCAATAACATATAAATACCTTTTATTGCCCTTCTCAACGACGGTACAAGTCATAATCATGAAAGCATTCAGAACCAATCGATTAATTATAATTTACAGGCCATTCATATTATTGTATTCAGAAATTCTAAAATGCATTTATATTTTCAACGTTCTCCTCGAATCCAACATCAGGATTTGTTATTTAACTTTAAGGGCGTTTTGATACGTCGTTTATGATATCTACAATTATACTGTAGAAATGCGATTTTGTTGCTTTTCAATTCTGTGCTGTGCTGACCAAAAGTCCCTTTCTAGAGAAGTAGTCACGTCATGTGGTGTGAGGAGTTGTACCAATGCCGCCAAGTCTTACGGATAGCTCGTGTGTGGATCATGTTTGGTTCATGCAAAGTCTATAGTAGCTAAGTGCTAAGTGTTATAGCTAAGTGTTATAACAGGAAGACGATCTGAGAGAGCATGCGTATGAACATGGCACTATCCTCTGACGTCACTTCAGCTCCTGCCGACGTCCAACTAGTACGTCGCGACGGTGTCGACAGCTGGTGGAAGAAATCCTGAGGATTCGACCTCAGCACAACGGCCTCCTCAATGTTATTAATGCCTCCGACATGATCAACAGCAGGATCTTCATTGAGCAAGAGTCTTCCGATCAATGTGATATCAGATGATGTGACGTCATGGACTATAGACACGAGGAAGTGAAGACCTGTAGTTAGTTGCATGACCTTGACATCGACATCAACTCTCATGCAGCATTGGAAATATACGCATTCATCAGACAAGACCTTAACATGAGTCTAGGATAAAATCAGGGTTTCAAACGAAACCCTTGACCTTTATGACCTTTGTTATATTGATGCAGCTTTCAATGCATTTATATATAATATGTATTTATGTTGCGATGAGTGTTATTTTAGCTTGCCTTCTTTTTGGTTATAATCTTAGATACTTAATAGTTTATGTTTGATATTCAAGTTATTTTCTTTTATTTGTTGCCCAGCAAGAGCTGTTAAGTTGTAACCGCTATCAATTTGTAAGCATTGATATTATTTTAATTTTTTTTAATTTTTGTGGAAACGCGTACAAATTGTCTTTCCTTGCCTCCCCCTCCATTCCTGGACGTTAATAAACACTATTCAATTTAATTTGACAATACGTACACGCATGTAATTACTGAATAAAGAGAGAGAATACATTCAGAATTAGTAACACAAAGTTATCAAGATGTCGTATTTATCTTATCGAGTTTTAAGGAATTATGGTTCAAGGTGTTGCACCTAGGTGCTCGCTTATCAACGAGCGATTTCTTTCGAATAATTAAAATGAACCATCATCCCCTAGCAAAAATGCAGTCGCTGGCCAAGAACATGACTCTTGTTGTTCGATTACTAGTGACCAAATCATCAATCAACAACGCTTATTCCGGTCACCACTTACGTGTTGTCCCCCTTCCTGATGACGTATATTCCCCTCTACTCATAATATTATTGTAATAATAGTATGTATGTAAACCAAGCAACCACACACGCGGCACTAGGTAATCATCGACTTCTTCAAAGACGAAGAAGAGGACAATTATTTCTACTATTTGTCATATTATGGATTAATTAGGGATATATATGGATATTTTTTTATTCATTTATATTTTTTTTGCATTTTGTGCATTTTGTTTCATAGTTAATGCACATTCTCGCCCTTATATTGTTGTGTTATAACAGGAAGGATGATTCGGCTCACAGATTAGAGTTCAAACTGCAACAATACGACCACAGAGAGAGAACATTGCTAATGAGCAGACTCCTATAGACAATGATGGCTCAAAGACCATTAAGAATACGGCCAAGTCTTTTACAAGGATATGACTCATATTTTACATTGTGTGATTGAATCGTCTTATTGGTACATCTGTTGTGAAGAAGCAAAAGTATAAAATAATCCTTGAAAATTTTATTGTCGCCTTATTGTCAAAAACTCAATGTTTGGAATGTTTATAATATGTTTAGTTTATCCTCTTCTTATTACCTTGATTATTCCTTGTTTTGTGAAACTAAAGCATTATACTTTATACAGTTCGGTTATTTGCCCTTACCATATTACTTAAGGTTGATATTTAAGTATATTATATAGATTCATAAACTAAACAAGTTTTGGTTAACATTATTTTCATCGTTGATACTTTCCAACTTAACAATAAGTATCGGATTTCTATATAAGTCGATTTGCTCGTATTTAAGGTCAAAACTTTACTGCTCGCGTGGGAACGTTTCCGAGTTTATGTGAGTGAAGATAAGAAGTGAGTCCATTTCGCTTATTTACCAAAAAATTACATTTTCAATAATTAGTATGTTTGAAATGTAGAAACAATCTGACAATCTCAGATGGGATGATGTTTAGTATATATGAACTTCAAATTTAAAAGATTTGACCTCTGGTGGGATTTGAGCCCACGACCTTTGCTTGTACAAGTCATATGGATTATAAAATCTGCAAATTTGAAGGATTCTCCGTAGCTCAGTTGGTAGAGCATTAGACCGGCAATCTAAAGGTCGTGGGCTCAAATCCAACCGGAGGTCAAATCTTTTAAATTTGCAGTTCATATACTAATAAGTATTTTGTTATGCTTTGATCTTACTAAGACAGATAGATTATTTCAGATTGGAGTTGTAACAAATGGATTTCTGTATTTCTGAGAAAGAAGTCACCGCTGCCATCAAGCCGGCGAACCAAGAAGCTCGATTAACACTTAATCAAGTTCAATCTAGATACGGGTTTTTATCGACATCACCATTGAGTGATAGTTTTAAATTACAGTGGAAAGATCCGTACAAACCAGATCCGGGTATATGTCGACGATTGGTGTCAAATGTGGATTCTCCTCGACAATATTGTTCATATGGTAGTGTTATAACAGGAAGAATGATCTGCCTCGCAGTTTAGAGTTGAAACAACATCAACAAGACCACAAGGAAAGAACATTGCCATGAGTAGACTCCTAGGCAATGTTGACTGTAAGAAGTACATACTGACACTAGGTGGACTAACGTATGTGTTGTGTACTGCTTTATAGGATGCCATATGGAGACCTCTAATGTGTTGCATTATTATTGTTATTATTATTTGTAATTTTATGAATTTCCTTGATCCATTATGGATTTTTATGGATATTTTTTATGGGCGCCATTTATCACACAATATTTTTGTTTAATTATCTCAATTCGATTCTAGGGTAAGGGTTAAGCCACAACTAGCATATTTACATATTTGCCCTTTAGGAGAAACAAAAGTACCCTAAAATTGGCGGCTATTTTAGAGAGTCTCTGCGACATCTTTATTTTCTTAGTAAATTACAACTTTTTCTACCTTTGGAATCTCAATTATTTTAATATGTTATCAAGCCACATCGTTCATGCCTCATTACGACACAGGGGAAGGAGATCTAAATCCTCTCTTGTCCTCAGATCTGGCCATTTGGCCGCATATGGTGTAACTTCTGGATAGCGTCCGACATAAGGAAGAGTACAAAGTATATTTTCAAAATCGTGGCTAAGTTAGTGGTTTCCTTGGTAACCAGATCATGTTCTAACTTTAGAAACAGCTGTCGGCTACATATAACAATGAACGTTCAATTTAAACGTTTTCGGACGAACACGTCACAATCCGTGATTCACCGGTTACGTCAGTATGTGCGCAGTGTAATGTGCGCAAGTCACAGCTGAAGCCGTTTCTATATGCAATCACCAGACCAAGGTTCTTCGTTTCCACAACAATCCCTCTGCAATTATCTGGATCAGAAACAACTGCATCTGAAACTGCTGTTATCATGTTATAACAGGAAGGATGATTTGTCCCAGAGTTTAGAGATGAAACTTCATCAATAAGACCACAAGGAAAGAACATTGCTAATGCGCATGTTCCTAGTCAATGTAAACTGTAAGTAGTACAAGCTTATACTGCTGTGTTCTCTACTGATAGGATTCCTTATGGAGATCTTCAATGTCTCGCATAATTTTTTTTTGTCATTGATATCACAACTTTGGTCATATTTTTAATTATAGTCACCTTAGCGCCTTTATCACATAAATATTTTGTATTTATTTTAATCTTTTTTCAATATTTTATTATTTCAATTACTTCAGAGGATTCCAAGGTTACGGTAATGGTGCTTAGACTTATTTTAGAAAACATCATTGCTCTCCGGAGAAACACAAGTACATTTAGAGCTTCCTCTGTTGACATCTTTATTTTCTTAGTAAAATATAACCTAGGGTAATTTTAGAATTTTTAAGTAAATCGAAGAGCTACATGATTTTTTATTTCAGTCGATTTGATGCGGAATGACTCTATTGTGGATGTATTAATTCAGCCATCATTCAGCTGGGTAAAGCATGAGTGCTGCTACTTTCCTAGCTCACGTGATCGTGGCAGTGCGAGCTGACGAGTGTCACGAGTGACGTCATCACGTCAGCTCTATTGTCATTCGACTTGCCCGCGTGCGTAACGGTTATCCTTTACGCACGCGTGTTCATCGTCTCGAATGAATCAAATTTTTCGGGGGAACGCATTTCGGGGACCAATATTGTTGATATTGTAGTGTTATAACAGGGTTGATGATTTGGCTCACAGTTTAGAGTTAAAACTGCATAATACGACCACAGAGAAAGAACATTAAGAGACCGTCAGTCTTTCACAAGGATATGATTCTTATTTCACATGTGTTTCAACGTAGTATTTGTACTTCTGTTGTGAAGTAAGCATACGTTTATCATTCTCGATCATTTTATTGACAAAAACTCAATATTTGGACTTACTTAGATAATCTAATTGTTCCGTGGAACATTTGTTGGCGATTTTCCACTCTAATATCATTTGGTGCATTTTGTGCAAGTTGTTTGTCTTAATCATCCTATAATTTAGGGAAAACAGTTTCAAATCTGTAACACCCACAACTGATAAAGATCAGGTTAGTGAGCTTCTGGTATCATATTTTGTAATAGTAACTTATTCTTGATCCCAATCCAATTGAATCCAATCTGTCCTATCTTTGACGGACTTGATTCCAATATCATCTCAACATCTACAAAGATTGTGAAGAATTCTCTTGCACCACAGACGTGGGTGGATATTCACTACCAGAGCTCAATACTGCAATTGAAATTAGATTGCAACGCCGGCTTCGCTACATTAACATTACATACATACATTTATTTATGTATGATTTTTTAATCAGAGCGTTGGACTAAACTTGAGACAAAATAAGTCAAGATCGTTGTCTACTACTTTCGTATAATCATGAAAATTTGCGTCGTTGGACAACATCATGAAATGATGTTCAAATGACATATTCAAATGTATTTGAAAATATCACAATATTAATTCAAAAGAAATTAAAAATATATTCAATAATTTAAAATATCCTTCAAAGACTACGGAATAAATCGCCCGTTGTTTTAACAAATGGATTTCTGATGCTGCATTTCTTATGAACATCGTGAAATCAAACGTCATTTCAATGATTTCAAAAACCACGGAATAAATCCCACGTAGTTTCATCAAATGGATTTCTGATGCTCCGTTTCTTATGAACATCGTGAAATCAAACGTCATTTCAATGATTTCAAAAACCACGGAATAAATCCCACGTAGTTTCATCAAATGGATTTCTGATGCTGCATTACTTATGAACATCGTGAAATCAAACGTCATTTCAATGATTTCAAAAACCACGGAATAAATCCCACGTAGTTTCATCAAATGGATTTCTGATGCTGCATTTCTTATGAACATCGTAAAATTAAACGTCATTGAAATGATTTCAAAAACTACGGAATAAATCCCACGTAGTTTCAAATCAAATGGATTTTTGATGATCCATTTCTTGTGAACATCGTGAAATCAAACGTCATTTCAATGATTTCAAAAACCACGGAATAAATCCCACGTAGTTTCATCAAATGGATTTCTGATGCTGTATTTCATACGAACATCGTGAAATCAAACGTCATTTCAATGATTTCAAAAACCACGGAATAAATCTCACGTAGTTTCATCAAATGGATTTCTGAAGCTCCATTTCTTATGAACATCGTGATATCAAACGTCATATCAATGATTTCAAAAACTACTGAATAAATCCCACGTAGTTTCATCAAATGGATTTCTGATGCTCCATTTCTTATGAACATAGTGAAATCAAACGTCATTTCAATGATTTCAAAAACCACGGAATAAATCCCACGTAGTTACATCAAATGGATTTCTGATGCTTCATTTCTTATGAACATCGTGACATCAAACATCAATTCAATGATTTCAAAAGCCCAGGAATAAATCCCACGTAGTTTCATCAAATGGATTTCTGATGCTCCATTTCTTATGAACATCGTGAAATCAAACGTCATTTCAATGATTTCAAAAACCACGGAATAAATCATACGTATTTACATCAAATGGATTTCTGATGCTGCATTTCTTATGAACGTCGTGAAATCAAACATCATGTCAATGATTTCAAAAACCACGGAATAAATCCCACGTAGTTAAATCAAATGGATTTCTGAAGCTCCATTTCTTATGAACATCGTGAAATCAAACATCATTTCTATGCTTTCAAAAACCACGGAATAAATCCCACGTAGTTACATCAAATGGATTTCTGATGCTGTATTTCATACGAACATCGTGAAATCAAACGTCATTTCAATGATTTCAAAAACGACGGAATAAATCCCACTTAGATTCATCAAATGGATTTCTGATGTTGCATTTCTTATGAACGTCGTGAAATCAAACGTCATGTTAATGATTTCAAAAACCACGGAATAAATCCCACTTAGTTTCATCAAATGGATTTCTGATGCTGCATTTCATATGAACATCGTGAAATCACACGTCATTTCAATGATTTCAAAAACCACGGAATTAATCCCACGTTGTTACATCAAATGGATTTCTGATGCTGCATTTCTTATGCACATCGTGAAATCAAACGTCATTTCAATGATTTCAAAAACCACGGAATATATCCCACGTAGTTTCATCAAATGGATTTCTGATGTTGCATTTCATATGAACATCGTGAAATCAAACGTCATTACAATGAATTCAAAAACCACGGAATAAATCCCACTTAGTTACATCAAATAGATTTCTGATGCTTCATTTCATATGAACATCGTGAAATCAAACGTAATTTCAATGATTTCAAAAACCACGGAATAAATCCCACTTAGTTTCATCAAATGGATTTCTGATGCTGCATTTCTTATGAACATCGTGAAATCAAATGTCAGTATCGGCTATTAATTTCATTTTCGGCTGCAGATGATTTTGACATCGAATATATTATTTAATTTGAGAATTGCGAAATTCTTCAAGTGTTGATTATTGTAATAAAACAAATTTTATGTTGATTTCTTCACTTATTGTCGGTTGGTCATAATTTTGAAGTTGATTTAATGTTTTTTCTTCATTAGTTGTCGGGTTGATCTGATTTTATTGTTGATTTCTTCATTTGTTGTCCGGTTGATCTTGATGTTAATGTTTATTTCTTCATTAGTTGTCGGGTTGATCTGATTTTGATGTTGAATTTCTTCGTTTGTTGTCGGGTTTATCTGATTTTGATGTTGAATTTCTTCTCTTTTTGCCGGGTAGATCTTGATTTTGATTTCTTCTTTCGTTGTCGGGTTGATCTTGATTTTGATGTTGAATTCTTCACTTGTTGTCGGGTAGATCTTGATGTTGAATTTCTTCACTAGTTGTCGGATGGATCTTGATTTTGATTTTGATTTCTTCTTTTGTTGTCGGATTTATCTTGATTTTGATGTTGAATTTCTTCACTTGTTGTCGAGTTGATGTTGATCTTGATTTTGATTTTGATTTTCTTGATTTGTCGGGTTGATCTGATTTTGATGTTGAATTTCTTCACTTGTAGTCGGGTTGATCTGACTTTAATGTTGAATTTCTTCACTAATTTCTGATTGGTCACGATTTGTCCAAACTGTGAGGCAAATCATCAAGTCTATTATAACACTACAATATTAAACAATATTGGCATATTTGAACAAGACCGATACACGGCTGTTTTGGTCCAATTGATTTCTGATTGATCTTGTTTTTGATGTCGAATTTCTTCACTTGTTGTCAGTTGGTTATGATTTTGCCCGAACTGTGAGATCATTTTTCGTTTTATAACAATACAATATAATAATATTATATTGTACCCGGCAGCCGGCCGGAATATACCCGGCCTCGTTATGTGCAAGCGAAACAAACCCATCCTTCCACTTGATGTCGGTTTGATTTTGATGATGATTTCTTCACTTATTGTCTGTTGATCTTGATTTTGATGACTTCACATGAGAGCGTCGTGAACACGTCTGCTCTGCTCGGTGCCTCCGACTGGACTAGCGAGATGATTGATCGAGCCTCAGATCGAGCCCGGGCATCATGAGTGAGAGGGTGGGGGTGAGAGGGAGAGAGGGAGAAACGGGAGGGGGACTCTCGGAGAGTTTTTACATTTAGTTAATAATAAAACTTATAAAAATTTGGTAACTATTCAGTGAATATGATTAACTTAATTGATATATTATACATATCATAATTTTAGTAAAATTTAAGAAAAAAAACAGTTTGCACTCTAAATATTTTTTTTAACAAATTCAAGAATTCTGATTAGTAAATTTCAAATCAATATAACGTCAGAATGCTTAAATCCTATTTAAATTCAATAAAGAAATTCACAATTTCCCTTGGCTGCGCTCAACCCAATTTTCCTTACTGTTTTCATGTAAATACGCATTAAGTGACTGTTCAAATTTTTGTCAAGTTTTAAGCTACATGTTATAAGAGAGCTATAAGAGCCTGATTTTAAGTTTGCCCCACCTTATCAGTGTTGTGATTAAATAATGTTATTTTTATGTAGATAAAGATAAAGATAACCCTACGGAACAGGTTGGGTGAGTGGTTAACGCTCTGAACTTGTATTCCGGTGGTCCGGGTTTGATTCCCGCGGCCGTCCTTCCTGACTGGGGTTTTTCGTGGTTTTCTCTCAGTCGACAGGCAAATGCTGGGAAGGTACCCTACTAGTAGGTCACGACCGCCTCCTTCCCTCCTTCCATCATTTCCTACTCTTCACCATCATCTCCCAATCATCATCATAATCATTCATCCGTCGCCATTAGCGTCGATGCAGAACAGTGCGACGTTAAGCCCCAGACAAAAAATAAATAAAAAATAAAGATAACATGTCAAAAATGTATATTGATAAGATAATAAATACATTTCCAATAAAATTATCTAGATAAAATATTAAGATAAGAAATAATTGTCTAGATAATTGTAATAGAAAATAGATAATTTTTACCAAATACTACTATTCCCTAATTATTTTCGAATCCTGAATTCGGATCTCGAGTTTTTAAAAAATGGGGCCGTCCAAACAAGCCAACTAATGCGACTAAACGAAGATGATTTCCCTTTTCATATCATCTGACATTTGATGCTCGTGCATGTTCATACACACAAATGCATTTTGAATTTCATATTTTTTTTCTAGAAAATTGCCAATAGATAACAATATTTTTTACCAGATAAAGATAAAGAAAACCAATTATAAAATCATCTAGATAAGTTTATAGATAAAAAGTCATTCGTTTAGGTGCATTTTATTTAATGATAACTTGGAACATATTTTTGTTTGTAAAAAGCCTTGAGAACTCTCTATTACATTTCCCGAAACATTTCGAAACATTACCCTACTCGCCCCTATCATTTAGGAGGCAAGTTCTTGAGATTCACTTTTTGAAACCGTTTTACGTTTGCATTGTTATGTCTAAAACTTGAAAAAGTTGAAAGCTAAGGCATCGTTGTCAACTTTTTCAAGTTTCAAACAATGAAAACGGTTTCAAAACGTGAATCTCAAGAATTGGCAATACAATGTGCTGTGTTGCAATGCAACTTGATTCCATCGCATTGAATGATTGTGATGACGAGGACGGTGAGAATGAGGTGGTTGTAGTATAGAAGCATGGAACCTTCCCATCATTTGCGTCGCCAAGAACGCGGTCTGGAAGGAGGCGGGTTTTTAACCTGGAACGCTCAGTACCCCTGCCAGAGCCAACTTGCTCCGTGGAGAAGGAATTGTTTCATTTTATAAAGGCGTGACATTTTCTTTATGTCAAAATATCATTTGTGCACATATATTTCAGAATTATAAGGTACGTAATGGAATAGATAACACTAAAAATTATCTACAGTTAGCTCTGCTTAACTCTCTTAGTGCCAGCATTATTTCCTGTATATACTACCCCATAAAAAACACTTCGTGTAAAAATACAAGCCAAGTCTCTTCAACAAAAAAAAATATGAAATCTAAAAATTCTGCACTGAAAAGTAATGATATCAAAAAATTTGCCAAATCAAAACTTTATTTGAAAATCAAAAAATACTTGGCGCATCGTGTACATAAATAGCTTGGAAGTATAAGCCAATTATAAATTATACATGAAATATACATACATAGTATACCTATAATGCCCTAAAAAAAACGATGCGCCAAGTATTTTTTGATTTTCAAATAAAGTTTTGAATTGGCAAATTTTTTGATATCATTACTTTTCAGTGCAGAATTTTTAGATTTCATTTTTTTTTTGTTGAAGAGACTTGGCTGGTATTTTTACACGAAGTGTTTTTTATGGGGATATCACTCCTTTTTTTCGTTTATTCTAACAACTTGTGACACATATGAAATAAACAATTACTAAATTCTTTTAAAAAATCATCACCCTTTACAATTTCGTTACCACTAATGAATAGCAGCGTATGGTCCTAAATAATTGCTTTAAATGATCTTTCACGAATAATAGCAAAGGTTTCATTCCAATCAGTCAACCCAGTTCCGAGATATGGAAACACTTCGGTTTTCAAAATGGCTGCTGAACTTACTGCACTGCCACATAGAATGTATATCTATAAATGATGTGTATCATTTTAGGCTTTCTGAATACGTATTTATTATATAGGAGGGGATTATAATAATTTTTTAAATTTGAATGACGTCATTTCCGGTCTCATAAATAGGAAAATTCTATTTGTACTGTTCATATTCCATAGAGATGGCCATCCGAATCGTTTGGCGCTAGTTTCATACCGATTTGTCTACCAGTTTTTGAGATATGACGTTACTTCCGGTTTAAAAATGGCGGCTGAAATCTCTGACCCCTTGAAGTATATTTGAAACATGATTACATTTTATTATAAGCTGTCTGAAATAGTATATTTATTGCATCAACATGTAAATTTGTGAGATTATTAAAATGTGTGACGTCATTTCCGATTTAGGTATGGGAAACTGCAAATATTATTGATGATAATACATAAAGTTGACCGTCTAAATTGTTTTGCGCTGGTTTCGTTGAAATCTATTTAGCCGTTATTGAGATATGATGTCACTTCCGGTTTCAAAATGGCGGCTTCCGGTTGATTTATTACAAGTCACATGAGACGTCAAAAGTACATACGTTACATAAATATCAAAATAATCGGATCAACCTTTGTTGCCAAAAAGCCAATAAATGTATTATAAATTTCATTACGTCATTTCCGGTTTCTTTAACATAATGTTTAGCCTTTTGCTACTTATAATGCATATAGATGACCGTCTGAATCGTTTGGCGCAAATTTCGTTTCGATCGGGCCAACCGTTGACGAGATATGACGTCACTTCCGGTTTCAAAATGGCGGCATAAAACCAGTTATAGCAAAAGGCACCTCAGACGCCAAAAGTGCATATGTGGTAAAAATTTAAATCAATCGGTTTAGCCGTTTAGGCTGTGGCCTGTTTACCATATTTTAGCTCCACCCTACTACTACTACTGAGATTATTATGAAAACCGCCCTAAAACACTGTTTTCACGGCCCTCTAGCGCGCAAAGGGCGTAACCTATTTTTCCCAAATTTGGTATATGTGGTGGGGTGGGTCATAGCTCGAAATTTAGATATTTCGCAACAATGTGAGATTTTCCAATTTTAAGATCCAGTAGGCCGAAAATGCCACTTTGATGCTTACAGTAAAAGTGGGTTTGCTCCAGCCTTTATATGAGAGTGTGCGCGCGCCGTACGACTTGGCTGGCGTGGAGCGACCGCTCCACTAGATGCGAAGAATGCCAGGCCATATTTTCACAAATTGTTGAGTCACAGTAAAAAGTTGATATCTTTGCTTGTGCTTCACCAAAACTGTTGATTTTTTTATTTACATGGTGGTAAAAGTATAATGAGGACTTGGACAAAAATTTAGTTCATGATTATTCTTATTGTACATGTTTTATTTTTTTATTTGGATTATAAAAAAAAAAAAAAAAAAAATGTTTATTATGCCACAAATTTTGTAATGAATTTTTCCCAATAAAGTGAATATATTTTTTAGATTAACTGATATTTTCTCAACACTCATGATTAATTTCATATTTTTGTGATTAAAACTACAGAAGCTATGAAATAATGTATAAAATATATGCCAGCAAAAGTAGACGCCATTTTGAATTGAAAAAATGTCATTTTGCGTCAAAATAGAAAGAAATCTGTACACTACCGCCACCAAACAATTTTTCAATAAACTACCACACTATTACCAACCCAGTCGATCAAGCAGTTCAACATTCCAAAGACATTAAGAGGCGCGAGATTTAATTTAAAATTTAGCCGATATATCGGCCCTTGGCAAGTTTCGCACAAACTCTCAGAGCCGATATATCGGCTCTTGGCACTAAGAGGGTTAAAAAAAATGCGGTAAACCGTACAATTATACTACCTATCTACTTATTAATATTATTAGGATCATGTAACTACATGTGTTATTATTTTAAAAAAAACAGAGAAAAATAGTTAATTTTTATTGTAATGTTATCTACAAAATAATTGAAAATGTAAACATATTAATTCTGTAACTCAGAGGTAGAAGGTCGGAAGTCCATTTCAATGGTTCTTCACAGAGCTGAGCTCATCAACCAGTTCATCTGTCTTCATCCAATCATATTTGTAATGGTGACATGAGTCATTGTGTAAGAGAATACTCCAATATAACTGTATTTGTTGACGTCAGTCAAATGGCAATTGATAGAGCTTCAATACATCACTACAAAATATGCATCACAAAATCTTGAAAACGGACTTCCGCCCTTCAACCTCTAAAACACAGCTATGTAGTGATTTAGGGTTGTCTGGAAATCACCTGGACAAAGGTAGTATGAACACTTGGGCGTATGATGTATTGATCTACTTGTTGATGGTAATGGGGGGTTGATTAGGGGTGGGGAGGGGGGAAGACGGTCAGGTTTATTATTGTCCAGACAGGGGTGAGGGTTGACAGTCGTGACGTATGACAAAGGACTGTACCAGGACCCTTAATATTTTTTTAACATTATTTGGTTTCCATAACGTTACATTAAGGCGTTAATAATTAATTTCGTTAAATATGTAAATTTTGTAAATTTTAACTCCCATCTCAAATTATTTATTACAATGTACAGTTTAAAAAAAATTTCTCTGAGTGAATTATTGTTAAACATTTTTTTGCCGTCGTTTTGGAATCTACTACTGGGTAGTATAGGTAAGTCCCAAAAGTCGATTTTAATAAAAATATTTAAATGCTAGTCTGAATTTTAAGGAGCCGATTGGAACCGGAACCGGAACCTGAATCGGAACCGACATTTAAAAAAAATTGGAACCGTAACCAAAATGCCATGCTCAAGTTACTGCCAATGAATAAGAAACCTTCCCAGCATTTGCCTTTTTAAAGAATTTAAAAAGGAAATTTTCCTTTTGTAAAGGAATTTACAATATTTTATTTTACTACAAATTACAAATGTTGATACAAATTACTGCTTCAAGTTTCTCATTGTGCCGATTAATATAACTTTTCAAATCCGTTATTTAAATCTTTAACTACATATGTTATTAATAACACTTATTATTATGTCCGACAAAATATTTGTACACAGATACCCAATCAATTAATATTCAAGTCTACAAAGTTATTCTATAATATTTTTTAAATTTAAATTGTCAAGTGACATTTGTACTGTAAACAATATGTTTCTTTAATCTACAAAGTAATATAAAACCGAAATAGGTACAATAGTTCTAGATTTTTTATCAACCATGTATATTTAAAATCTAATTTTAAAGATCCTATTTTACATTTGTAATTTTCACAATCAATCATCTAAATATATAATATATTATTAAAAGCTTCTATGAGACTAAAATATTTTAATCTATCATGGAAATGATATTCAATCTTTAGATCTCAATATATTTCAATATTTGAAATATATTAAAACAATCCATGGAATAAAACAATCCAGGAAAAAGGATTGTTCCCTGTCTGAAGGAGCAATGAAATAATCTCGGATGTTTTGAGCGAACGAAATGAGCGACCTCTTGGACTCTTCTTTCACTGGCCAATGCTTTGTTAGCATTTTGTTTGTTACTCTGTTGGCGGCATTCAGAAACAGGGCATGTGCAAAGCGAAACAACCAGCAGATGGCAGCACAATCTTTTTGAGGGCAAAAGCAAGTTCGTAAGATTAGCGGGCTGTTTGTCAGTCTCATGTGACTTTCATGTGAAAAATGGCGGCTTCAGTCTAAGAACCACACATTTCCTTGTTAATAATAGTTTTTTACTCACACTGATGATTTCCAATGACTTTAGGGTAACAATGGAACTTTAAATGATTATTTACTACGCGTGGAATTACTTTTGATCGACTATTTTTAACTACACAGGTTTGAACTGTCAGCTGTCAAGCTGTCAACAAATCAGCTGTTGTGTAATTCCAAAGATACTGAAACCAAAGAATTTCAGTAAAGATGAAACACTTTGCCCTCAAAACGCTCGTGGCGCTTACGGCGGACAAAATTATCGTCCTATCTTTGGCGCGCCCTGGCTAAAATGTGTAAGCCCTGTTTATTTTTTTAAGAACCCGTGAATGGTTGATTATTAAATTATTTTTTCTGATGGGTTGAACAATAAAAATGATCCGTGACTATACGTTCAATTTAACATTTTATATAGAGATTTAGATCAACATTTTTATTTTCCATTCTTTCTAAATCCTTGATATGTTAGAATTTAAAAGCAATCTTCTGATTGTTCGAAAATTTAATATTTCAATCCAGTTCAAATTTTAAAACGTTATAATTACCAATCATTCATAATTATTTTACTGTTTTTCAGACAAATTATTTTCAAATAATTGTCAAAGTGTCATATGTTTTTTAGCGGATATTGTTATGCTTTCACTTCGGTAAATATATTTTCCGTGGGCAACAGCTGTTGCCCTCAGTTCTAGACTGAAATTCTAGAACTTCAGTCCGAGTTATTGCGCATATCCTCTAGCGTTTCTTCACCTCCAATTCTTCGTGAGCTCAGAACGAGGAATCGGCGAGGGCCCAGGCTCGACGTCCGGCTATCCCAGCAATTTCGTCACGTGACAATTCTGATCCAGTGTCGGTGGAGATGAGTTTGGACAGCACTGAGTAATAGCCGTACGAGGTCTTGACGATCTGATAAGACATAAACAAACGTGATCGGTAGCGCAACTTCGATGTCGCAGTCGCGGGGGGCCAAGGGCATAGGGGGGCCAGAATATTGGATTGAATGAAAGCCATAAATCCAAATATATAGATAATCGATAGTAATGAAAATAGTAGTAATTTAAAGTAAATTTAAATTATAAAATCGACCATAATAATTTGTGTTTAAATCGCACATGCACATGCGCACAACCACAACCAAAAGTTGCTAAAGTGCACTGGGCGTCATGCACTTGCTTAAAAGTTTCAACATTTAATAGGTCATAAGAAAAATGATGTGACCTTAGTTTTTAAGAAAATTACGACCACATTTCTAGGGTTAATAAATTGCGTAACTTACGCCTAGTAATGTACGTATGGAAAATGGCACAAATCCAAACGCCGTCACTGCTAAAGGCCGATTAGCCATCGACATCATGATCCGCATCGATCGTTTGAATTTCTCCGAGGTTTCAATCCAGTCACTACAGAAAACGTCATCCCTCACTGCTTCACTCTGTAAAACGGGACAACAGTTTGATTAGCCATCGACATCATGATCCGCATTGATCGCTTGAAACTTTCCGACGCTTCAAACCAATCACAGCCGTAGACAGCCTCCCTCAATGCTTCACTCTGTAAAACGGGACAACAGTTTGATTAGCCATCGACATCATGATCCGCATTGATCGCTTGAAGCTTTCCGACGCTTCAAACCAATCACAACCGTAGACAGCCTCCCTCACTGCTTCACTCTGTAACACGGGACAGCAGGTTGATTAGCCATCGACATCATGATCCGCATTGATCGCTTGAAGCTTTCAGACGCTACGAACCAATCACAACCGTAGACAGCCTCCCTCACTGCTTCACTCTGTAACACGGGACAACAGGTTGATTAGCCGTCGCCGCAGATCGCTTGAAGCTTTCCGAAGTATTGAAAAATTCAGTTTACTCACTGTAGCGAATTCTGTAAAACAGAGGCAAATCAGACTGTTACGATTAAAGCACAACGTAGCAAAATGTTCTTACCTCCTCAGACAGCTGATCGAAGAGTAAGCTGTAGATCGTTATTATTACTGTGTCCACGGAGAAAAGACCGATAATAATCGCCAAGGTAAGGTCTATGGTAGAACCCTGATGAGAGAAAAACCAGATTAGACGCTATGCGTTCATTGAAGAATAACTTTGTATAGGTACTTTGTTTACGTATAAATAATTGATCGGCGTGTTACCTGTTCGTGTTAGCAATCATGTGTTCAATACGAGATCACTTACCAAAGTAACGTATAAAACTGCCAAAGAAGATGCAAGAAGGTAGAAAACCAACATCATCCCAATATTTGGAGTCATCAAGGAAATGAAATTGTCATAAATCCTGAAGCAGAAAATAAATAATGGGTTGCTTTAACACTTGGCATTCTCTCCATAATGAATTCGAGCTTATGTTGTTTTGTGTGAAAGATAAAGGTGTGACGTAATCACCTGATGATCTCTTGATGATGTTTGATGCAGTCCACCAGGCGTCGCTGCATTTCCATGTTAAGTCTATACAAATCGTCTTCTTCAAACTTGTCTCTGATTGGATATCTGCAGTTGCCAATCACCTTCCACTCCCGGACTCTCTCATACGAAGTGAACTCCGCTAAATGTGTCCCTGCTTTTCTAAACTTCAGTGAATAAAGCTTGTTTAACTTTCGACTCTTTTCAGTGTAATCATCTTTATTGATCTTCAATTGATAAAATGTTATTTGTTTCTGACTGTTCTCTGCCTTCTGGCGACGCTTGGCCATGATGAGCTCGAGACTGTCAGATCCTTCTTGACTTAAATCCATCACACCTTGCTCAGCTGGTATTCGACTGTTCTCAGTCTTCTGGCAACGCTTGGCCATGATGAGCTCGAGACTGTCAGATCCTTCTTGACTTAAATCCATCACACCTCGCTCAGCTGGTGTTCGACTGTTCTCAGTCTTCTGGCAACGCTTGGCCATGATGAGCTCGAGACTGTCAGATCCTTCTTGACTTAAATCCATCACACCTCGCTCAGCTGGTGTTCGATTGTTCTCAGTCTTCTGGCGACGCTTGGCCATGATGTACACGAGACTGTCAGCTCCTCCTTGACTTAACTCCATCACAGCTCGCTCAGCTGGTGTTCGACTGTTCTCAGTCTTCTGGCGACGCTTGGCCTTGATGTGCTCGAGACTGTCAGCTCCTCCTTGACTTAACTCCATCACACCTCGCTCAGCTGGTGTTTGACTGTTCTCAGTCTTCTGGCGACGCTTGGCCATGATGTGCTCGAGACTGTCAGCTCCTCCTTGACTTAAATCCATCACACCTCGCTCAGCTGGTGTTCGACTGTTCTCAGTCTTCTGGCGACGCTTGGCCATGATGTGCTCGAGACTGTCAGCTCGGATATTCAACAAGTTATCTCGCATAACTCGGAATTGACAGATGAGTTGAAAGACCACGGAGTAAGTGATGAATTGAACTACGCCAAGGTAGAAGATTATATTCGACCAGCAACCCATGTAGCCAACTGCTGATATTTCGCGATACGGTGATTTTGTGACGTCAAAGGGGAAATAAAATCTGTAAAATAAAGTGCAATATGACATGCATACATTTTAGAATCTATGACAAAGTATGTAATTCAAATCTCTTTGAAGATTTTAGGTTCGGTATTCCAGTTTACATAGTTACAACGTGTGAGAGGGGAAAGATGGCCGACAAAGATTAACAAGTTGACGAGCTTGAAAGGAGTGGAAGCGGCAGGCCAGATATGAGGATTGTGTGGAAAGGAGGAGGTGCCATCTGTAATGTGGGAAATAACTGCCCAATGTGAATGTGGGCAACTCAATTAATATTAATAATGAATCTCTAAGACGTAACTCTCCTCAATATTCATCTTCAAACACAAATATTGATTTGAAGATCATCTTTGATCGTCCTTCCAAAAATGCTTGATCCTTCCAGCTACGGTTTGCGAATATTTTCAGTTCGGACATCAAAAGTTGTGAACTGAAACTAATCTAGAAATGGTTTGAAACATTCCGCTAACCATGAGGTAGTTATTTACGGATATCGAAAGCTGTAGCTTTGCAGATGTAGGGTTGCGTATGTTTGGATGGTACTGAGTCGTTGAAGTTCTGTTAAATTATTAAGCCACTTGGTTCGGTTTCAGAAATATCCGAATGAATGAATGAATGATGATCTATTGGAACACTTCATAATGACTATCAATGTTCAGAGAAAAGAGAACTGCCAGAGGTCTTGTCACCGTGAAAAGTAAGTTATCATTTTATTAAATCGCACCCCAGGAAGAAATCGTGTACTATTATATTATACAAAGGCCGTTGAAAGAGTTCCAGGACAATTTTAATAGCGTGCCAACGAATAAATAAAGTGAGATGCGGTATGCTGCATATTTAAATGAGAGTCTGAGGAATGTCCTCCTGTTTTACGATTGAAATAGTTGCGAAATTACAGCTTTATTAATACAACTTTTACTCGTATTCAATTCAGTGTGTGATTTGATTTGCCGACTGCCTCGCCTTAGGCAGCGCGGAGGGAAACGTAGGAGTGAAAGCGGTTTCAATCCTGCTTTAATCTACTCGGCAATTGTCCACTCCAGAAAGATAATCTAGAACCTCCTAGGCTCTTACCCGTGCTTCTCCAAGCTGTCTCCTTTCACATAGTACGCGACACCAAGAAGAAAATAAATCTGCACCACGACGGCGAGCCCCGGTGTCAAATACTTCATCATGAAGTCCGTTATCTTCTTCGTCGCTCGAACACGTGACCTGTGTCGCGTTTTGTCCGACGCGTATCTCTGCGTGACCTTCTCGAGCGCTACCAGCAAGTGACGCAGCTTCTCAGGACGCCAGTACACGTTGGCGAGATGCACGGTGGCGAGGAACGCGGTCAAGTGAATGAAGAGCACCTCCGCCCACTGCTCGATGGTCAGCTGACCCCAGTAGATGACGTAGAAGATGCACCTGTTGAAGTAGGCCTCGAAGCACATCTCAGCGATCAGGAAGCGCGGGAAGAAGAACTGGAGTCGGCGTAGTAGGCTGTTTCTGGAGTTGGAGCGCATCCCTGGGAAGATAAAGAGATTGGACGTCACTTCACCGCCTTCTTCAAACACCCAGTTTCTTCCTTCCCCTGAGCGGTTATTCTAAATTTCCTTGTCGTCTCGTATCAATTGATACGGCGTCACTACCGTGTTAAATAGATAGCACTCCAGTGTGCAGTGAGCCCGTATCACGTGAAACGAGACGACAAGGGAATTTAGAATAGCCCTCCTGGGGTCCTATTCCTGAAAAAAGAAGTGAGTATGAGACAAATATAGTGAGAAATCTGTTATCAACCAATTGGAATCCAGCAGGCTATGATTCTATTGGCTGATACCGATTTTGTCACTATTTTTTCTCATACTCACTCTTTTTTTTTAGGAATATGCCCCCTGTTGTCTTAGTGGAAAGTGTAGTTCCAATTTTCGCCTACAGAAGTGCTTTATAAGAGACAAGCAATTTTTAGAGAATGACGATAATCAAAATAATTTTCTCAATATAATTTACAGAAAATTTATTTTCTTTCCTTAATTTGCTTGTCTAGTGGTAGATTTTTTCGCAACGTCCATCAGCAATATGTGACCATGACTTTGTTTGTAATGGACCGATGTGTGTGAATCATTTCAACAAACACTATCCCGTAGAGACAGGGGAAGGGAACGCAAATAGTGCTTGAAGAAGGTGATCTATTCGCACAATCAAGATCAGCTCTGCACTCTAGTGGTGGAGATGTGGTACTAGAGGAAAGGGTTCAACATTCAATTCTCCATAAGGAACCTGTAGAGTTTGGATACCTCTACTTCATACACTATTAAACATAGAACCCTGAAAAAAGTAACGAGTATAGAAAAGATTATGCTTTATCGATCTGTCACCTCAGAATTTTTCTCCGAGGTTAAATTGCAGCGTAATAATCATGCAAACATGAAATGCAGCAGCCAATCAGAGTACAGGAAATGGTTCAACAGACCAATCAGGCTACAGTATAAGCCGTATTAGCTTCATACGGAAAGTTATTTTATAATTATTTAGACACAATAAATGCATTTCTGAGGTGACAGATCGAATAAGCATAATCTTTTCTATACTACTTACAATTTTTATGGTTCTATGTTTAATTGTGTATGCTGTAGAGGTATCCAAACTCTACAGGTTCCTTATGGATAATTGAATGTTGAACCCTTTCCTCTAGTACCACATCTCTACCACTAGAGTGCAGAACTGATCTTGGTTGTGCGAATAGTGAGGGCTGTTAGAACATTCATTTGGCAAAATAGTGAAAAATGTGATACTAAATTTTCCTTCGGCAGTCTTATAGGAAATTTTCCGCTCTTTCATAATTTCGATATCCTCTAAAAATTGGGCGGCCATTTTGGACTCCAGGGCTGTCCAAAGTACCAAAAAGAGTGTATTTCAGTGAAATTATAATGCTTTTGTCAATTTATTGTTCTTGTAAAATAAACAATGTGTCAGGAAGGTACGATAAAAAAATAAAAATTCTAAGTCTAACCAAAGTTGTATTTATTCAAGAAATTAAAGATGTGGGCGGGTAAGCTCTAAAATGACCGCCATGTTCAGGGAATTTGTGCTTCAAGGTTGCAGTTGTTTATGTTGGTTCATATTATGGACTTTTAACTTAAATATTGATGGATCATGAAATTAACCCTTTCGGGGGTGGGGAGAGGAGACCTAAAGGTTTCGATATCTGTACAGTAGCCCACACTATCTAGAGAAAAATGGTTCCTTGCACATACTAAAGAAAATGTGCTCTCGTCAAAAAAAAATACGAGAACTCAAAATTATGCCGCCATCTTGGATAAAAAGAGTTTATTTTAAATTTTTCGTCAAATTTAGTAAGTTTTATAAGCACTACGAAAAAGTTTATTTGACATAAAATATAGCCCTAATAATATTAATTAAATTTGTAATTTGCATATTTTCTGTATCTCCAACCGTTCTCATTGAAATTGCATTCTTGTATTGAAAAAACGTCCCAAGATAGGGATTTTAGCATGTAATGTTCGTCCAAGAGGCGGTGACTCGATACCTTTGCGGTGAACAAGGGATGACCAAAATAGCTATTTTTTCATGATTTTTGAACTGCTGAGCGCAAAAGAACGAAAAATAAACGCGTATCATTCAAGATGGCGACATAATTTTGTGATCTTGTGATTTTTTTCAAACATAGCACAATTTTTTAGTGTATGCAAGAAATTATTAGTCCCTATCTACTATCGTTTATTTTACCGATATCGAAACATTTAGGTCTCCACCCCAAAGTGGAGTATTCAGCAAAGTATTCACCCCAAAGGGTGAATTTCGTGATCCATCAATGTTTAAGATAAAGGTCTAAAATATGAACCAACATAAGCAACTGCAACCTTGAAAAACGAATTCCCTGAAAATTACTGTCATTTTAGAGCTTATACGCCGACATCTTTAATTTCTTGAATAAATACAACTTTGGTTACACTTAGAATTTTTATTTTTTTATCGTACCTTCCTGACAAATCGTTTATTATACAAGAACAATAAATTGACAAAAGTATTATAATTTCATTGAAATATACTCCTTTTGGCACTTTGGACAGCCATGGAGCCCAAAATGGCCGCCCGATTTTTTGAGGATATCGAAATTATGAAAGAGCGGAAAATTTCCTTTAAGACTACCAAAGGAAAAATTAGTATCACATTTTGCACTATTTTTGCGCTTACATCCTTCACTAGGGAGTTTACTGTTGATGATGAGTTCAGTAGCACCAGCACTTGGTGCGTATTGTGCAGATTTGACTGGAAATTCAGAGACCACGGAACCTGTTTTTTTTGCCTGAGAGGTACACTCAAAACAGAATAAAATTGTTCAGGCAATTGTGGGTATTTACTGGAAAAAAACGAAGTTGGTGGCTGAGTGCTTTTATTATTTAAAAAAAATTGTTAGATACAACTCTAAAGTGATTGAAAACTAAAACTGTAATCTGTATATTTTATTGAACGAATCGGGGCCAATGCCCGTCCCCTGACAAAACCCATGACAGGGGCCGCCCTACTGGATATTTTATTATTACATTAAATAATGTACAAGATTATTGGTATGTATACAAGAAAATAAATGTATCTAACAAATCGTCCAGCAAAACAAAAATATCAACAACTGTTGATTTGTTTAGCGCCCTAGTTTACTAATAGTTCTGAGTATTAGTTGATGTTATTGAGCGAGCGTAGCGAGCGTCACCACGGTACTCTTATGGCACTTTCTCTGTGTGTTTTTTTTTTTTTTTTTTTTTTTTTTTGTTTGTTTGTTTGTTTTTTGTTTGTTTTTTTTGCCTGCACTGCCCAGGTCAAACCGCACAACCAATCGATCTGAAATTTTGTACACATACTAACGTAATCTATGCGATCCCTGGGATCTTTTCTGAACGGTATCCTGTGATTGGTTCAAATTTTATAAAAATTATCTTTCGATTGGTTGGTTTGATCAATTTGAAATTTAGTAAAGTCATTGCAACCAACATTGTACCAAATCAAAAAAAAATTCAGCCAAATCCTCCAATTAGTTCAAATTTCAATCCATTTTTCCTGTGATTTTTTGAAATTTAAACTGGAACCGATTGACCGACCAGCTAAAAACTTCGCATGGTCATTGGTACCAACATTTAAAGTATTTTTCCAATTTTCACTCTAATCTGTCGTTATTTTCAAAAGTTTTTTTCATTTTAGGGACATTTTGCGTGTTGGCTGTCAAATTCACGGCGACTTCGAATCTACAGTTCAAGGCAAGGTAGTTAGAGCAGAAAGTTTTAAACGATATGAAACTTATAATGACCGTTCAACAGACTGATCTGATATTGTGTACACACACTACATATCATATCATATGGGTGGTCCCAGGTATATTTTTTGAACGAGATCCTGTGATTTTTGAAAATAAACAAGGAACCGTTCAATCATAAAGGTTTAATCGATCAACTTAAAACTTAGCAAGGATTGGCACCAATATTTTTGGAGATTTTGGAGATTTTTATACAAGTATGTGACGAAACTAAAGAATTAATGGCTTTTAATGACATTCGATAGACATAATTTCGGTTCGAGGTGTTGCGTGTATCCGAATATCTGTCAGTAATGAAGTATCGAAATGAATATTTTCCAGTGCCAATTGAAAATTGATTCTGATTTGCTTTATGAACCAGGTGCTTAGATGCTATTTTAAAGTTTCGATGAAAAGCATACACTTTTAAGTTGATATCATAATCAATTCAATATGGATGTATATGTTTTCTGTGCGTTGTGTACGCATTTCCGGTTCGAGAATTTGCGCGTATCCGTGCTCGCTCATCAACGCGTTACACTGAGCGTTTTCCTAGTATAAACATCTGTCGATCGTCGGCGCTCGACGGCGCTTTATTAGGTCAACAGGATTCGTCTCAAACTTGACCACCGCCCCTCAATTGCGCCCCTTCATTGATTGAGACAGGCATGTTGATAAATACTAGGAAAACGCTATGTGTAACGCGTTGATGAGCGAGCACGGATACACGCAACACCTCGAACCTAAATTCTGTCTATGGAAAATATAATTAAAAGCCAATAATTTTTGAATTTCGTCGAGACATGTTTAAAAATCACAAAAAAATCCTAAAATATTGGTCCCAATAACCTTGCAAAGTTTTAAGTTGATCGATTGAACCTTTATGATTGAACGGTTTCTTGTTAATTTTCAAAAATCACAGGATCTCATTTAAAAAATTTACCTGGGATCACTCATATGATATTATTGAGCGAGCGTAGTGAGCGTCACCACGGTACTCTTATGGCACTTTCTCTGTGTTTTTTTTTTTTTTTTTTTTTTTTTTTTGTCCGCACAGCCCAGGTTAAACCGCAAATTCAATCGATCTGAAACTTTGCACATATGCTAACGTAATCTATGCGGTCCCTGGGATCGTTTTTGAACGGGCTCCTGTGATTGGTTCAAGTTTTAAAAAAAATATCTTTCGATTGGTTGCTCTGCTCAATTTGAAATTTAGCAAAGTCATTGCAACCAACATTTTACCCAATCATAAAAAGTTTCAGCAAAATTCTCCCATTGGTTTAAATTTGAAACCATTTTTTCTGTGATTTTTGAAATTTAAACTAGAACCGATTGACCGACCAACTAAAAACTTAGGAAGTGGGTACGGCAATCACAATAACTACCAGAAGTGGATAGTTCAGTTCATTGATCTCTTGAGATTGATACATTGTTGAGTGGTACAAACAGCTACTCTATCACCAAGTCAAATTTGAGCCACATATCAATAACAAAGTTAAGCCTACTTTGTATTCTTTCGGCTATAATACAACCAAGTGATGGATCATTCATTATTAATTTTATTGATTATTATACTTTTTCCGTTTTGCTTTTTTGGCAAGGACCTCTGTTCTCTCTTTTCTGTCCCTACCACTCTAAAGGTCGCACCGTTTCTCGGATCGCGCTGAAATTTTGCGCACAAAGAAATGACAAAGTTCATGAAGGTCTCAGCGACTAGGACCAGTGAACCCAAAAAACAAAATTTTACTATCATTCATGTTCGGGGATTAAAGCACATTGGCGCAGTGTTGAAACATCCAGCCTAACGCGTATGGTCTTGAAATGATACATAAAAGAATGGCCTTGCAAAACTTGGCGAGTCAGTATTACAGTGTAACATTGATTAGATTAGATTAAAAGGGTTTAACGGCGCGTCAACGACGAGGTTATATTGCGCACATTAATTATTTTACTTTAAACTTTGTTGAATTAAGTGGAGGACATTGGGAGGGGGTTGACCTAACGGGCCCGATCCGGGGGAGTCCGGCACTGGTGGGAAGGCCAGACCGGAATGGGGACGGACCGGGGGGTGTGAGGATTCGGGCCGGCGGAACCCGATTTCAGGGGGATCACCATCTCGAGGGGAGAGGCCGGCCCGATGGGGACCGCAAATTCAAGGGAGGACATGGTTAGGCCAACCCTGGCTGCTCTTTGTCTGGACCTCACCACTGACCTGTCCGGCATGGGTAGCCCTTACACATGAGCATATTGTTATGAGGACCAAGAAGATGGTCGATTTTGGTTTGGGTCCTCGTGATTTCCTGCCTCTAGAGGCGACGTGTGTCGGATGTCAGATAAATGACGTCAATGCAACAAGATCTGCAACTCGGCAAGTCCTGGCTTCTACGCGGCTATTGTTCGTCCAGGTCCAACATCACCAGTGGACATAAGCCGGTCTTGCATAAACATCTACTGCAAGACCGTGCTAGAGCATCAAGAGCCTCGGCCGCGCTGGACGAACAATAGGCAGGATTCTAGCGTGGTAAGCGTTGACTATGCAAATCACACGCTACCCAGGACTTGACCGATGGAACGACGAGAGAAGCGAACGAGTCGACCACGGGGAGAAGAGCTCGAGACCACGGGACGGAAGGAAGGCTGGACGACGCAGACCCAAGAACATCAGGGGAGAGGGACTCTGCGCCCATGCCGACATTCAGATAAGTCAATAGGTTAAAGTGTAAACCCACGCAGTCACAACTAAACTCTTTGTGTAATTTTATTTAAATAAACTCATTCTTAAATTCATTCTAAGGGTTACTAAATAATTTGTACACCAGAATAAACTCCCAAGATCCCTAGTAAACTCGGTACCATACGTGGCTATAACTGAGCTGCACGTAACACTGGTGGAGGAGACGTAGCCGCGTAACAATATGCTCGCCGGCGTAGCTGCAATGGATCATTGGCCAACACAAACCCCACCACCGCGATAAGGTGGCAGCCGTCGGTGGGGTGTAACATTGATTTTCATCTTCAAATATTCGGTGTGAGCAAACTAAGTGCAACCCAGGATAAAGCTTTTGATGAAAAGAACAAACAAATCTTCCTCTTCCTAACCATATTTTATTCAAAATTATAGCGCTTAACCTTTACTTGCAATTAATAAAATCTCATATTATGCTCCACTTTATATTTTACCAGCTGGTACTTGAGAGTGTAAATATCGCGTTTTGTTATGAATTCTGCATACTCTCAACCTCTTGACCCCGCCTTAGTCAGGGAATTTGACTCACAATCCCTCCCCGCTACCCGAGTTCTAGGAATCTTGACGAATAAAAGTCAACACAGATGAATTTTCGATCGAAATGAGATGACTTTTGTAGGTATTTAAACACACTTTATGACCGTCAACCGTACAATGTTTGTATTTCAAATGTACACTCAATGAAGTGAAAAATGGCACACAGAGTCATTCTTTTCAAACACAATTTTCAAGTTTATAAATAATTTGTTTCTAATTTTCTGCTTATCACAAATCAAATACTAATGACCAATAACGGTAGTGATTAGTGTCAGGTACGATTAGGGAAAATATGGTGTCCAGGTTAACAGGGGCTTTAAACTCACCCAAACTCTCCATGACCTTGAGCACCGGCTTGGAGATCTGCGCTTCCCCGTGCATGTGATGACGTAATCGTGACATGGCTAGTGACGTCACTGCCAGCCTGTGCTTCTGCATGTGAACACGCGCCATGGCTGGTGACGTCAGCAAGAAGCAAACACTTGTCTAGAGTTCGTTCACTGTAAGAATATTCATATCGTTTTCAGTAGTACCAACCTATGACTGTAAAATAAGCTAAATGTGAAAGGTGGCGATAATTGAAAACGTAATTGGTGTGTGGACCGTATATTGGCAGCAATGAACAGTCACGTGAACACTGCCCTGTCAATGGTAAGACTTTCTTCTTTGTATTATTAAAATTGTATAAATTATGTCAAATTACGTAATTTTTAATGTTAGAAAATATTTGAAAATTCAATAAAATTGGTTTATTTTTGTCTACAGTTATTTCAATTATACTTATTTTCTGATTATTATATTGATATTTACATGTGTAGGTATTCGCTAGACTACACGGCCGCCATTGCGGATCATTATTCTTACAGTGAACGAACTTGAGCCGCCGACCAGCGTCATGTGACTGATGTATGTGTACAAAATACTTGAGTTCCAATACCAGATCATTATATCGACCCGGCGTGATTGTTTCATATGTTTAATGCAGGGGAAAGAAATTGTTTCGAATTTAAATACACGTTCGTTGTTTTAGCTTTATGAAATATTCAAGTTGAACGCTGGTTTACTACAAGCTGTAACGATAGCGCGGTAAAAGGATAATAAATAACTTTGAATGAGCCAATGCTGAGGGATAGCGTGTTTCAAAAAAGTTGTAAAGTTTTACTTGTAGTGTACTTTTGTGAATGGGCACTTAGTTTGTCTATAGGGATCGTGAGCTTGCACACTTAAAAGTTTTTATGTCCTAGAACATTTATTATTGGCGATTTATTCAGACATATATCGAGAGGGAAACTGCAAAACATCGTGAAAAAATTTAGAAATTGATTTGTTCACATTTGTTTATTCCCCATAAAATACACTCCGTGTAAAAATACCAGCCAAGTCTCTTCAACTATAAAAAAACATATGTGATGCGATCTGTGAAAAAGTACCTGTGCGTGAAAGAGTTTGTTTTGCTGCAAAATGCAATTATGTGTTAAAATGGCTATTTTATCGATTTTCGTATTATGACTTTATCTGCTATACCTAGTGGTGTTTACTGTTTTCTTCAATTTCTGTGAATACAAAAACTAAAACTATTTACTTAAAAACCCCCAAAAAATAATTAAAGTCAGTGTTTTTTCTGCTTTCAAGTTTTCGAATTATAAAAATAAAAAAATGTAGGTATAACTTTCTTATTTATTATCAGAATTTCAGAATTTTTTTGTGATTTATTCCTAATTTTATACTCGTTCAAAAGAAGCTGGAAATCACCTTCCTTCACCCACAGGTCCCTTTTCACAGATCGCATCACATATAAGAAATCTAAAAACTACAGCACTGAAAATTAGCGATATCAAAAAATGAGCCAAGTCAAAACTTAATTTTAAAAACCAAAATATTTTTGGCACATCGTGTATATAAATAGTATAGAAGAATATTATTATTATTATTATTATATCTTTATTTGCAACAGAAACCAAATTCCACAATGTGCAAATATAATAAAAACATATAGCAGACAAAACAGATTTCCCTGAAACAGGTTCGTTAGATAAGAACAAAAAAAAACAGAACATTTAACAAGATAATATTAAATAACACATCAGTCAACAATGAACAGAGACAAATTACAGTGTTTTAATTACATTCAATTTGAACACAGTTATGGTATTAAAATTAAAATCCAGATGACAGTTAATTTTGACCATCCTATTGAAACATTCCTGTATCCGGACAATACACATGTTATTAAAAATATTAAGTCGACTAGAATAAGGTCTGAAATGATTGTGACTTCTCGCCACTCGGGACGGTACATGGAATTGAAGTTGTGCTAATAAAAACTCACTATTGATCAGACTGTTCACTATTTTGAATAAAAACATCATATCTGCAACCTGTCTTCTATCACTCAGACTAGGCAACTTAAACAAATTACAATGCACCGAATAATCAGTTAGTCTAAACTCTTCAGTAGACAGTTGACTTGTCAGGCTCATGAACCTACTTTGCACCCGCTCAAGACTTCTAATTTTAGTTATTTGGTGAGGACTCCAAATAACACTGCCATATTCCACCTGTGGCCTGACCAAGGAGATATAGAGTAGCCTGTTGGTTGTTCGATTAAAATGTCTGAAACAGTTTCGTCTTAAAAGTCCCAACATCTTATATGCTTTAGGCTTAATAGTTTCAAAGTGCTTGCTATAAGTAAAATCATGAGCCATCGTCACTCCTAAATCCCTTATAAAGTTAACACGAGCAATATTCTTATTTTTGAGCGAGCGTAGCGAGCGTCACCACGGTACTCTTATGGCACTTTCTCTGTGTGTTTTTTTTTGTATGTTTTTTTTTTGCCTGCACAGCCCAGGTCAAACCGCTCAAGCAATCAATCTGAAATTTTGTACACATACTAACGTACTCTATGCGGTCCCTGGGATCGTTTTTGAACGGGATCCCGTGATTGGTTCAAATTTTAAAAAAATTATCTTTCGATTGGTTTGTTTTATCAATTTGAAATTTTGACAAGTCATTACCACTAACATTTTACCCAATCATACAAAGTTTCAGCCAAATCCTCCCATTGGTTAAAATTTTAAAAAATCTTTCATATGATTTTTGAAATTTAAACTAGAACCGTACGACCGATCAACTTAAAACTTTGCATGGTCATTGGGACCAACATTATCTGTATTTTTGACAATTTTCAGACTTATTTGTGTTAAAATCCAAAAGTTATTGACATTTTACTGACATTTTGCGTGTTATCTGTCAAATTTCTCGAAAATGTTGATCACGGCTTCTTCGACTCTTTATAGTTCCAAGGTAGTTAGAGCAGAAACTTTCAAACGTATGAAACTGATATGACCGTTCAACAGATCGTCTAATATTGTGTAAGTACACACACTTTTATCATATGAGTGGTCCCAGGTATATTTTTTTAAATGTATCCTATGATTTTTGAATTTTAACAAGGAACATTTTAATCATAAAGGTTCAATCGATCAACTTAAAACTATGCATGGCTATTGGGACTTATACTTTAGGAATATTTGGAGATTTTTATACCTACAAGTCTGACGAATTTCAAGAATTATTGGCTTTTAATGATATTTTCGATCGACATATTTTCGGTTCGAGGTGTTGCGCGTGTCCGTGCTCGCTCATCAACGCGTTATACAGAGCGTTTTCCTAGTCTAGTTCATAGTTGAAATGTACAACGTTCTTTCTTTTATTTGTGAAAGTGATAATGCTACATTTAGAGAAATTCAGACTCAGCTTCCACAACTTGCACCATGAAAGCAAAACACTTACATCGTTTTGAAGTTTGATGCAGTCTCTTACGTTATTGACAGACCTGAATATTTTCAGATCGTCCGCGTACATGAGACACTGAGATGTCATGTTATTAGGGATGTCATTGACGAACAAGGTGAAAAACAGGGGACCCAAAATTGACCCTTGAGGTACACCCGAAGTTACTAGTTGAGTTGATGACGAACTCGAGTCAATAACAACCTTCTGTTTTCTGTTCCGCAAGTAATCCTCTAAAAGACTGTGGAGAGAACCGCAAATACCATAACCACTCAATTTGTGAAGTAGAAGCTGGTGATCCACATGATCAAAAGCCTTGGTGAAATCAGTGTAAACTGAGTCAACCTGGTCTTTGTTATTGATGCTACTTGCAATAAAAGAAGTGTACTCTGCAAGGTTTGTTATGGTAGAACGTTGTCGTACAAATCCGTGCTGCGCACTTGATACATGCTTGGACACATGATTATATATTTTCTTATGTAGAATTTTTTCAAAAACCTTAGAAATAACTGATAACAAAGATATCGGCCTGTAATTAATAACTTTCAGACGGCTTCCCTTTTTTAAAACTGGTGTAATGTGTGATAGTTTCCATTTATCTGGGAATACTCCTGACAGTAAAGACCTATTAAATAGATCCGCTAGAGGTTGTGAAATTCCGTCCCTACAATATTTAAGAATAAAAATTGGGATTCCGTCAGGTCCAGGAGATTTTGCGCACTTTAAATCCCTTAAGTAAAATTCCACATCCTTCTTGGTAACAGTGAAAGAACACAGACTCTCCTGTCCATATGAAGGAGCAGGAGGAAGGTTGGTGACATTGGCATGTGAGATTGGAGTAAAAGTAGTACTAAAATAATCAGAAAACATTTGGCAGGCTGTGTCAAGACTAGATGCTTTGACGCTATTAAATTCGACTTCAATGGGGATTCTGCGAGACCTCGTTTTTTGCCTTATGAAGCCCCAAAGGCGATTGGGATTCACACTGACCTCAGAGCCCACTTTTTTAAGATAATTATCGTACTGCTGCCATTTTAAAATTTTAAAATTGGTCCTTTGAACCTGATATTCGACTCTACTTTCCACACTTCGTGTGCACTTCCACCTTTTGAATGCACGATTCTTGCTTTGGAGGGCATGAATGAGTTGACTATCATACCAGACTGGATACTTTGCCCTGTTCACCCTAACAATGGGGACAGTGTCTGAAATAACATTATCAAGAACATTATAGAAACTATCACACATAGCATTGACATTACACGCACTGTCCATAGATGTCCAATCACTATTTGCCAGCCTGTCCCTCAGTAGTGGCTTATCTGTCTTCTTCCAATTATACCGAACACTGTTAGAATTTGGGTTCAGTTTTGTGTTGTAATTTAGACCACGTACTTTCGCAAGCGTGACCTCGCAACAGAGTGCAGTGTGATCAGAGGAAACAGCTGGTTCCGCCGGAACCACAACAACTGGAAAATCCACACAGTTAGTGAACACCAAATCAAGAAAATTGTTCTGCCTCGTTGGAAACCGAACTTGTTGATGTAGGTTGAACTCGTGCAGTACATCCAGAAATTCAGACGCAACGTCAACATTAGTGACTCCACCAATGGTAGGCGTGAGCAGTTCGAGACATGTTGCTGATTGTTTCCATGATATGTCGGGGAAATTGAAGTCCCCGGAAAGAATGATGCAGTCATGTGGCCGCAATCGCGATTGCACCCGTGACAGGGACACTTGAAGGTCAGCTACAAGAATGCTTGATGGTCTTGGTGGCAGGTAGGCGCAACCCACGAAAATGCTTCTAACGGGTGAAATTATTATTTCTACCCACACAATCTCCAACAAACTCGCGATGTCAGCATCCACGCAGCGAGAAGCAAACTTGGTAGTGACAGCGGTCAGGACTCCCCCCCCCCCCCAGGCCCGACCACCTCCATTCGCGATTCTTGCGGCTTGATTGACTCCTGCCAATCGGTCACGTCGATACACAGTATACTGCCCAGAGTCCAAAATCTCACTTGAAAGAATGTTCTCCGTCAACCACGTCTCAGCAACACATATGACATCGGCCTCGTTGTTATCCGCAAAATGTAAATTGAAGTCACTCAACTTCTCCGGTCCAGCAACACTACGGGCATTCATGAAATATAGTGACAGCAGATTTCCCTGTGGCCCAGGGTTAAGATGAACGTCCCCCGAGAGCGCCAGCAATAATAAAGTTACCGTGAAATACCTCGCGTAATCAGGTAAATACCGGCTGATGACAACACCGGACGAGTTCAGCGGACGCGCAGCATAACATCGTCGAAATACCGGATTTGTAGATTTCTTCGTCATCGTTGACGAGTTCATTTTGTCCACGGGGGTGAAGCACAATCCCTTACGAAGCAAGTCATGCAAGCACATAGCATAGGCAGACAGGCTACAGGTTACAAAACCATCACAGTACTTTACACCCATATAATTTTCATATGAGAACAACACCGAATCACTCACGTGTCCACCCGCACTCCTTGCGAGAACCTTTGCACGCAAAATCACCACTAAAATACTTAAGATCCCAGTTAAATTCAGGAGCGATCTCGTGGCTCGACTAGCCGCGGCCGCCATGTTGGATTAACCAATATGCCAAAAATCTAAAAATATAGGTACCTAAATATATAATATTATAACCAATTAACACCCTAAAAAAGGATGCGCTAAGTATTTTTTGCTATTTAAAAGCCAATTTGTTTACTGTGGAGACGTTCTATAAAAAAAATAGAAACAAGATTACAATTAAGAAGAAATACGGTGGGCCAAAAACATAATAAATAGCTAGAGCAATTTAAAGTTTTGGGATATATCGTCATGTTCGTCATGTAAACGAAATATCCCAAAACATTGAATTGCTTTATTCCGGGTGGCGCAAAAAAAAATCCCCCTGATTGAGAGATCACTATTTCGAAACAATTATAGAGAGGATTCTGAAATTTAAACACATATTAGAAAACAAACCAAAATTTAATATGTGCAAGTTTCAAAAACATTACTATTGTAGGAAAAAAGTTACAGCTGTTCAAATTTGGTTGTCAAAAACTTGATTAAACAGAGCTCAAATAGCGCGCGTCGAGAAAACTTCCAATGGCCGGGACGCTGTTTCTTCAAAACTACTAATGATATCAAGCTGAAAATGTCAAATTATATTGAAAATATATAAAGCTCGATTGTGTAAAAATTTCAGTCAATTTGAATGAATGGAACGAAGAATATGGAATCTTGGTTGAGCGTAAAATCAGAAAATGAAGATTATTTCTAAACTTTTATTACACGCGTTATAAAAGTGATTCTTTTCCCACTATTCTGTTTTCAAGCTCAACTTCAAGATTCCATATTTTTCGTTCCATTTATTCAAATTTATTGAAATTTTTACACAATCGATCTTTATCTATTTTGAATATAATTTGAAATTTTCAGCTTGATATCGTACGTAGTTTTGAAGAAACAGCGTCCCGGCCATTGGAAGTTTTCTCGACGCGCGCTATTTGAGCTCGGTTTAATAAATTTTTTGACAACAAAATTTGAACAGTTGTAACCTTTTTCCTACATTAGTTATGTTTTTGAAACTTGCACATATTAAATTTTGGTATGTTTTCTAATATGTGTACAAATTTAAGTATTCTATCTACAATAGTTTTGATGTAGTGACCTCTCAATCAAGGGGATTTTTTTTGCGCCACCCGGTATAAAAGTCATACATCTTTAAAAGGGGATGGCCAAGTAGACGTCTCCGATCGATATCTGAATAAATATGCTTATTTAATAGAAAATTTCCTTGTGTACCATATGAAAGCAAGAAAAAGTGAAGTAGCCGAACTTATTTCCAAAATATATAACTTTATAAAATTGAGTTAGCCCCATCGACATGGCAAGTCGATGAACATACAATCAAACTGATCATGTGAACATTCTAACAAAGTTTCAACCACTTATGAAACAATTTTCTCTCTCAATTTTCTAAAACGGCTGACCGCCTGTATCACCTTAAGGTAGCACAACTGATATCTCATATCTTCCAAATAAGCCTATTTTTGGCAGAGGTATCAATAATCACTATTTACACGATACTGTGAAATATGAACAACTTCTCGTGTCTAGATTTTGAGATATTGTAGTTATAAATTCCTATTTTTAACATAAAGTCTTATGGGGGCCATTAAAATCATGACGATTTTCATGCTATTTTTGAGTTTTTAATTTTACTGAGGTTCAACGTTTTTTCAAAAAACTGATTTCTAGATAGATAGTTGGACATTCTATTAGGAAAAAAATTGAAAACAATACCAACGTGTGCTATTTTAAAAGTTATCAACCAAAAACTAAATTATTTCCCTATACCTCCTGTGTTACAGTTTTGTTCATTCTCGGAAGGCAATAAATTGAAACCTCGCTATACGACAGGGGTTGCAAGTTAAATGACATTTTATGATTCATTTATCTAGTGGAGCGGTCGCTCCACCCAGCCAAGTCGTACTGTACACTCACAGTCACTCAACATACCGTAAATGCCTAATAAACCGAGGAGCAGACCAAACACTTTTACTGTAAGCAACAACATGGCATTTTCGGTCTACTGGATCATAAAATTCCCATTCCTGGACTACTACCTTATCGTGGTGAACGGGTTTGCGTGCTTTTATGATCCAGAGAGCTATGCCGGCGGAAGTATAAACTTCTGGTAGGGCCACCCAAGCCGGACAGGTCGAAGGGGAGAAGCCAGACGAAAGGTAGTCCAACGAAGACCTCAACGGTAGCGATGGCGGAGAATGTGTGGTTCGGTACGGCAAAGCTGGCGGAAGGGGCATCCCTGTCGGGGCTAAACGGCGAAACCCACTGCCTTGTGGGTAGGGGAGGGATCCTCAAGGGCTAAGGGTCCCACCCTAACAGAAATGGGCAGCTACCTGGGAGCTGCAAGGGGCAACCCCCTATCAGGTTGGACGTGGGGCTAACCACTCCACTTCGGAAAAAAGGTCGGTTACGAAACAATCACTACGAAAAAGAAGCCGGACTGATCAAAGGGAACGACTCAAGCGAGAAAATGGACATGATTTTTGGATAGGAACGTGGAACGTGTTAAGCCTGTACAGAGCGGGGGCTCTTGCAAGCCTGGTGGTAGAGCTGGACAGATACAAGGAGAGAATCGCAGCACTTCAGGAGATGAGATGGAAAGGGACGGACATGTTCCGCCAGAAACTGTATACAATATTCTACAGTGGCCACAACAGAAACACACTTGGTACAGGATTCGCCGTAGCTAAGCAGTATGAAAGCGCAGTAATTGGCTTCAAGGCAATAAATTAGAGGCTTTGCACAATGAGGCTGAAAGGACATTTCTTCAACACTACATTCATCAATGCGCATGCTCCCACAGAAGATTCTGACGACGAAGCGAAGGAGAATTTCTATGAAGAGCTAGAGAGGGCGTATGATGGTGCACCTCGACACGATATCAAGATCATTCTTGGGGACATGAACGCCAAGGTCGGGAGGGAGACAATCTTCAGACCAACCATAGGGGCAGAGAGTCTACATAGTGATTCCAATAACAACGGGATGCGGTTGGTGGAGTTTGCGATAAGTAAGGGTATGACAGTCAGCAGTACCAAATTTCCCCACAAGAACGTGCACAAAGCCACGTGGCGCTCCCCAGATGGAAATACCCAGAACCAGATCGACCATGTACTCATCGACACTAGGCACGGATCCGATATCCTGGATGTGCGGAGCTACCGAGGCGCAGATGTGGACTCAGATCACTTCTTAGTCCGAGCGAGGTGCCGTCAGCGGATATCGGTGGCAAGGATGGAGAGAGGTGTCAGACGCCAGAGGTTCGATGGACAGAAGCTAGTGCGAGACGGAGAGTGTGGGAAGAGGGTGCAAGAGGAGTTTGCATGCCATCTGAAGGCGCAGCTTGTGCTAGAAAAGGCCAAAATGCAGGGAGCAACAGACATAGAAAACGACTGGAAATGCTTAAAGCTGCAGTGACAGCCACAGCAGAGCAAGTAGTGGGATTTCAGCCAGTGGATAGAAGAGACCCTTGGTTCAATGCAGAGTGCAAGGAGGCCATAGCGAATAGAAATGAGGCCAGGAAGAAAATGCTACAGAGAGGAACAAGAACCAACTGCAGTGAGTTCTCAAGACTGCGAGCAGTGGCTAAGAAAGCTTGTAGAAGAGAGAAGAGGAAGTGGGAGAAGCAGAAAGTAGAGGAAATTGAGGAGTTGGCCAGACGGAAGGAAACTAGAAAAATGTACTCCAAAATAAGGGATGAGAAGAATGGGTTCCAGGCGCAGACGAGCATGTGCAACGACAAGGAGGGAAACCTGATTGCGGAAGGGAAGAGGGTTGTGGAGCGGTGGGCAGAACATTTTGAGGAACTGCTGAACGGCGCCGGTGGGAGCGATGATCAGGCAGAAAATGTTCAAGAGCTAGTCGAAGCGGGCCCAGACGTTGCCGACCCCTCACTAGGCGAGACGGAGGAAGCCATTCGCAGAATGAAGAATCACAAGGCACCAGGCGAGGACATGATCACGGCAGAACTACTGAAGTACGGCGGAGAGGAATTGAAGCATGAACTACATGGCATCATCATGAGGATTTGGCAAGAGGAGAAGATGCCAAGCGAGTGGAGAGTAGCCCTGATATGTCCCATACACAAGAAGGGATCAAAGTTGGAGTGTGACAACTACCGTGGCATTTCACTGCTCAACACTGGATACAAGATCCTAACGAAGATAATTGCAAGACGTATTGAGCCATATGCCGAACAAGTGCTGGGATACTACCAATGCGGGTTCCGTCACAACAGATCCACAACGGACCAGATTTTCACCATTCGCACTATTCTAGAAAAATGTTATGAGCACAATATCACCGTGCACCAGCTGTTCATCGACTACAAACAAGCGTACGATAGTGTGAATCGCGATTATTTGTATGAGACTCTGGACGTTCTGGGAGTACCGAAGAAGCTGGCTCAGCTAGTACGTATGACTCTGGCGAACTCAACATGCAAGGTAAAGGTGCAGAACAACATATCACGAGAGTTCCAAGTGAGCAGAGGTTTGCGGCAGGGGGATTCGCTGTCGTGTCTGCTGTTCAACTTGACGTTGGAGAGAGTTATCCGGAACATCGACATCAATGGAGGCGGGACACTACTGAACCGGACAGTCCATTACCTGGCATATGCTGATGATGTTGACCTCTTGAGCAAAAATGAAAGGGCGTTGAAGGAGAGCTTCGTCCAGCTGGAGGAGGCGTCGGAGCGCGCAGGACTGGTTGTCAATGAGAGCAAAACCAAGTACATGGTCATGGAGCGGAACTACAGAAACCAACGTGAGTCATTGTCTGTGAATCAGCATCAGTTTGAAAGAGTGGACAACTTCAAGTACCTCGGCTCACTCGTCACGGAGACTAATGAGACTCACTTGGAGATCATGGCCAGGATTAGCGCTGGGAACAGATGTTACTTCAGCATGCAACACCTTCTAAAGTCAAATTTACTCTCCAGGAAGACTAAGAAAACGATCTACCGAGTAGTGATCCGGCCTGTGGTGACATATGGAAGCGAGACCTGGGTGCTGACGAAGAGGGATGAGGACGCTCTTAACACCTGGGAGCGCAAGATCCTCCACCGAATCTACGGACCTGTACAGGACGATGGCGAATGGAGGATTCGTAGAAACGATGAGATTTATGACATATACGAAGATCCATCCATCTCGACAGAGGTGAGGAAGGGAAGACTACGTTGGGCCGGCCACATGGAGCGTATGCCTGAGGAAAGGGGAGCCCAAAAGGCCTACAGGCAGAAACCGGAAGGAAGAAGACTCCCGGGACGACCACGCAAGAGAAGCTGGACGACGTGGAGGAGGATTTGCGTAGGCTTGGGGTGCGAGGATGGAGGAGGCGGGCCCTGGATCGGGAAGTGTGGAGAGGAGTAGTGGAGGAGGCCAGGGCTCTACAAGGGCCGTAGCGCCATAGGGTAAGGTAAGGTAAGGATCATAAAATTGGAAAATCTCACATTGTTGTGAAATATCTTAATTTCGAGCTATGGCCCACCCCACCACATATACCAAATTTGGGAACAATAGGTTATGCCATTTGCGAGCTAGAGGGTCGTGAAAACAGTGAAATTACATCACTTTCATCTTCTTCTTCTTCTTCTTTAGATGATGATGATGATTCAGATATCAGGAAACACCGCTATCACCGCCACAGCCTAAACGGCTGAACCGATCGATCTGAAATTTTTACCACATGTGCACTTTTGGCGTCTGAGGTGCCTTTTAATAAAACCAACCGGAAGTCGCCATTTTGAAACCGGAAATGACGTCATATCTCGAAACCGGCTGAACCGATCGGAACGAAACTAGCGTCAAACTATTCGGACGGTCATATATATGAAAATACAAGAGTCTAAACATAAATGTACTATTACTGAAACCGGAAATGACGTCATAAAAATGAAAAATCAGACTTTAATCACCTCTTACTACAATAACTACTTATTCACAAGGTTTATAATGATACAAATTATTTATATAAATAAATTCTACGTGGAGTGTTTTCAGCCGCCATTTTGATAACCGGAAGTGATGCCATATCTCGAAAACGGCTGGACCGATTGGAACAAATCTTTCGCTTTTCTTCATGGAATATCACTTTAAGCATATTTTGGTACCAAACGCAACTTTTCTTAGTAACCAAATTGGAACTGGCTTATTTTTTTAAAGGAATTAGTCATTGTTGTTTCGATATGTGTTACAAATTGTTTAAATAAACTAAAAGAAATTGTGATATCCCCATAAAAAACACTCCGTGTAAAAATACCAGCCAAGTCTCTTTAACTATAAAAAAATAGAAGAAATCTAAAAATTCAGCACTGAAAAGTAGTGATATCAAAAAATTGGCCAAGTCAAACTTAATTTGAAAAACCAAAATATACTTGGCGCATCGTTTTTAAGGGCATTATAGGTATATTTTATATATTTAGGTACATATGATTTTTGGCATATACTTCTATACTAGATTAATTCCCGATGCGCCAAGTATATTTTGGTTTTTCAAATTAAGTTTGACTTGGCCAATTTTTTGATATCACTACTTTTCAGTGCTGAATTTTTAGATTTCTTCTATTTTTTTTATAGTTAAAGAGACTTGGCTGGTATTTTTACACGGAGTGTTTTTTATGGGGATACTTAAATATAGTTGAAATGTAGGAAAACGTTTTCTGAACTTGTAATTTCAAGATTTTTATATTTTTGTATATGTATAATGAAGGTACTACCTTAATTGACTACGAAAGCATCCTGCCCACCGTCATCATCATGCGTCCGTCGTCAATGACCTTGAAGCAAAAACCATGTAATCAGAATCAATGCTTAGTTTAAAGCAGCACAAAAATGTCATAATGTTTGAGATAAGCGCAATTATACATTTTATTTAATTGTGAGAGAGAAAAAAAACTGTTGACGCGTACTTCTATTATATTTAACTTTTAAAAATAATCGGTAAAAATTATATATTTTTAAAATTAAATTTTAAAAGATACTTAATTTAATATAATAATTTATATTTAAAGAGGGGTAAAATAACAAAATTTAACTAAAGTAAAAAAAATTGACAGTCATAAATTCCAAAATTAAAAAAAGTCAAAATATTTTATCAGACATCGGTGTGAATTTTAGTTTAAAAGTCAAAGGATACAAAATTAAATTACTCTATCGACCAAGTTCTGTAATTAAATTATGGTATGTATAAAATTTGCCTCCCATTTTTGAAACGCTCCATGAACTGTTAAACAACCTTCTTGCAATATTATAATAACTGTAATTAATGTTTAAATACATTATACATTTATAATGTGTACAGAATAATATCATATTGGTTAAAATGTTCCAAATTCTTATGATTATTTGAAAAATCAAATTGTTTGATAAAGCAGATATTTTGCGAGTTAATGTAGACCAATATTTCAACAAGTTTACGAATTACAATCCAAATCAGGATCACAAACCGTTATTTTTAAAGGAACCGGAACCGGAACCCATATTAATCATTAAGTTGGAACCGGAACCGGAACCATTTATAATATTAAACTTTATTTGGGTTCCATAACGGTTCCGTATGGGTTCTTAATTTCATTGAATTTTTACTTCAATGCCCTTTAAATCTAAAATTATTTACTACCTTGTCTTGTCTGGGGCTTAACGTTGCACTGTTCTGCAGCGAGGCCAATGGCGACGGATGAATGATTATGATGATGATTGGGAGATGAAGGTGAAGAGTAGGTAAGGATGGAAGGTGGGAAGGAGGCGGTCGTGGCCTATTAGCAGGGTACCTTCCTAACATTATCGACTGAGGGAAAACCACGAAAAAAACCCCAGTCAGGAAGGACGGCAGCGGGAATCGAACCCGGGCCTCCGGAATACAAGTTCAGAGCGTTACCACTCAACCAACCTGTTCCGTACCATTTACCATTGAGTATTATAAATAAATGATCACCGAGTCAAATGAATGTTATAGATTTCCGAGCATGTTAGTTCCTAAAAGTTGATTTAAAAAAAAACTATTTGAATTATCGTCTGAATTTGATGGAACAGATTGGGACCCTTTTGGAACCGCTATAACCGGAACCGGAACCGATATTCATTTGGGTTCCAGTCGCTAGTTCCTTTAAGTAATTGCTTTTATTTAGTTACGATATGCATAAATAATTTATGCGGTATTTTAATAATGTTGTAACAAATTATAAAACTATACGTTATGTGAATACATTTACACTGTCACGCAATGCGAATGAATAATCTAATCTCTCTCAGTGCTCACACCCCTCAGCATTACAAGATGAACTCATCAATCACTATGGCAACCCCACCTCCCTGTACCTGATCGATACCGAGCAGCTGTCCCTCTCTCTCTCTCCCAGGTGATATCGCATCTTCCATCTCTCTCAGTGCTCACACCCCTCAGCATTACAAGATGAACTCATCAATCACTATGGCAACCCCACCTCCCTGTACCTGATCGATACCGACCAGCTGTCCCTCTCTCTCTCTCCCAGGTGATATCGCATCTTCCATCTCTCTCAGTGCTCACACCCCTCAGCATTACAAGATGAACTCATCAATCACTATGGCAACCCCACCTCCCTGTACCTGATCGATACCGACCAGCTGTCCCTCTCTCTCTCTCCCAGGTGACATCGCATCTTCCATCTCTCTCAGTGCTCACACCCCTCAGCATTACAAGATGAACTCATCAATCACTATGGCAACCCCACCTCCCTGTACCTGATCGATACCGAGCAGCTGTCCCTCTCTCTCTCTCCCAGGTGATATCGCATCTTCCATCTCTCTCAGTGCTCACACCCCTCAGCATTACAAGATGAACTCATCAATCACTATGGCAACCCCACCTCCCTGTACCTGATCGATACCGAGCAGCTGTCCCTCTCTCTCTCTCCCAGGTGATATCGCATCTTCCATCTCTCTCAGTGCTCACACCCCTCAGCATTACAAGATGAACTCATCAATCACTATGGCAACCCCACCTCCCTGTACCTGATCGATACCGAGCAGCTGTCCCTCTCTCTCTCTCCCAGGTGATATCGCATCTTCCATCTCTCTCAGTGCTCACACCCCTCAGCATTACAAGATGAACTCATCAATCACTATGGCAACCCCACCTCCCTGTACCTGATCGATACCGAGCAGCTGTCCCTCTCTCTCTCTCCCAGGTGATATCGCATCTTCCATCTCTCTCAGTGCTCACACCCCTCAGCATTACAAGATGAACTCATCAATCACTATGGCAACCCCACCTCCCTGTACCTGATCGATACCGAGCAGCTGTCCCTCTCTCTCTCTCCCAGGTGACATCGCATCTTCCATCTCTCTCAGTGCTCACACCCCTCAGCATTACAAGATGAACTCATCAATCACTATGGCAACCCCACCTCCCTGTACCTGATCGATACCGAGCAGCTGTCCCTCTCTCTCTCTCCCGGGTGTCATCGCATCTTCCATCTCTCTCAGTCGCATCCAGGTGGAGCAGATCTCCCGGGAGCTCATTGTCGTGAGCAGATCAGCACGGGGCAGACGTATTCAGTCGTCACTCCATCATTATGTGCTACGTGGTCGCGTCATCACAGTCGCGATCTTGAAGAGGCGTCATCACAGTCGCGTTCTTGAAGAGGCGTCATTACAGTCGCCATCTTAAAGAGGCGTCATCACAGTCGCGATCTTGAAGAGGCGTCATCACAGTCGCGATCTTGAAGAGGCGTCATCACAGTCGCGATCTTAAGAGGCGTCATCACAGTCGCCATCTTAAAGAGGCGTCATCACAGTAGCGATCTTGAACAGGCGTCATCACAGTCGCGATCTTTAAGAGCCGTCATCACAGTCGCGATCTTGAAGAGGCGTCATCACAGTTGCGATCTTAAGAGGCGTCATCACAGTAGCGATCTTGAAGAGGCGTCATTACAGTCGCGATCTTGAAGAGGCGTCATCACAGTCGCGATCTTGAAGAGGCGTCATCACAGTCGCGATCTTAAGAGGCGTCATCACAGTCGCTATCTTGAACAGGCGTCATCACAGTCGCGATCTTGAAGAGGCGTCATCACAGTCGCGATCTTGAAGAGGCGTCATCACAGTCGTCCATCTTGAAGAGGCGTCATCACAGTCGCGATCTTGAAGAGGCGTCATCACAGTCGCCATCTTAAAGAGGCCTCATCACAGTAGCGATCTTGAAGAGGCATCATCACAGTCGCGATCTTGAAGAGGCGTCATCACAGTCACGATCTTGAAGAGGGCAATGGCGTCATTCCATATTTCACCTTTGCTTAATTTTTTTATCACAAGAAAAGCCAAATAACGTTATTAGCAAATAAGCTAATTTCGTATAATCTACCACACAGTGATAGATAATAATTGAAATGCGTTGGATTTAGTCCGTATTTCATTGCTAATTCTTGAACAACAAACCAAGATAAGCTAAATTACGTATAATTAGCAAATAAGCTTATTTCGTATAATCTACCACACAGTGATAGATAATAAATGGAATTCGTTGGATTTAGTCCGTATTTCATTGCTAATTCTTGAACAACAAACCAAGATAAGCTAAATTACGTAAATTAGCAATTAAGCTAATTTCGTATAATCTACCACACAGTGATAGATAATAAATGGAATTCGTTGGATTTAGTCCGTATTTCATTGCTAATTCTTGAACAACAAACCAAGATAAGCTAAATTACGTAAATTAGCAATTAAGCTAATTTCGTATAATCTACCACACAGTGATAGATAATAAATGGAATTCGTTGGATTTAGTCCGTATTTCATTGCTAATTCTTGAACAACAAACCAAGATAAGCTTAATTACGTAAATTAGCAATTAAGCTAATTTCGTATAATCTACCACACAGTGATAGATAATAATTGGAATGCGTGGGATTTAGTCCGTATTTCATTGCTTATTCTTGAACAACAAACCAAGAAAAGCTAAATTACGTAAATTAGCAAATAAGCTAATTTCGTATAATCTACCACACAGTGATAGATAATAAATGGAATGCGTGGGATTTAGTCCGTATTTCATTGCTTAATCTTGAACAACAAACCAAGATAGACTAAATTACGTTAATTAGCCTTAATAAGTTAGTTTCGTTTTATTTACCACAGTATATTGGTAGATAATTTAAAATGCGCGGGATTTAGTCCATATTTCATTGCTTATTCTTGAACAACAAACCAAGATAGACTTAATTACGTTAATTAGCCTAAATAAGTTAGTTTCGTTATATTTACCACAATATATTGGTAGATAATTTAAAATGCGTGGGATTTAGTCCATATTTCATTGCTTATTCTTGAACAACAAACCAAGATAAGCTAAATTACGTATAATTAGCAAATAAGCTAATTTCGTATAATCTACCACACAGTGATAGATAATAATTTAAAATGCGTGGGATTTAGTCCGTATTTCATTGCTTATTCTTGAACAACACACCAAGACAGACTAAATTACGTAAATTAGCCTAAATAAGTTAGTTTCGTTATATTTACCACAATATATTGGTAGATAATTGAAAATGCGTGGGATTTAGTCCATATTTCATTGCTTATTCTTGAACAACAAACCAAGATAAGCTTAATTACGTATAATTAGCAAATAAGCTAATTTCGTATAATCTACCACACAGTGATAGATAATAATTTAAAATGCGTGGGATTTAGTCCGTATTTCATTGCTTATTCTTGAACAACAAACCAAGATAAGCTAAATTACGTAATTAGCCTAAATAAGTTAGTTTCGTTTTATCTACCACATATTGGTAGATAATTTAAAATGCGTGGGATTTAGTCCGTATTTCATTGCTTATTCTTGAACAACATACCAAGATAAGCTTAATTACGTTAAATACCCTAAAAAGCTAATTTCGTATTATCTACCACACAGTGATAGATAATAATTGGAATGCGTTGGATTTAGTCCGTATTTCTTTGCTTATTCTTGATCAACAAACCAAGATACTTACGTAAATTAGTTAAATAAGCTAATTTCGTATATTCCACCACACAGTAGTAGATAATTAGTAAAATGCGTTGGATTTAGTCTGTAATTCATTGCTTCTGATTTAATACTAAAATAAGCCTAATTACCCCCAGACAAAGGCAAGCAGAGTCAACCTACCAATGACCTCTGGTTCGTCGACCCTCGGGCCTGATGCTTTTCTCTTGACGGACTTCCCTCTCGGATGAAGACCCACCGGCCTGAATCCTCCCGGCCACCGGACCACCTCATTCCGGCTTGGAATTCCTACCAGCTCCTGAATCCCACGGACCGGGACCCTATGGTCGACCCCTCCTCATAATCTCCATTTTTATATCGTATGTTAAGAAAACATTTTTGATATACGCAAATTGAGTTGGTGTCGAAGCGTTATTAATCGATATTAATTTAATTAAATAGTTGCATCAACTGATGTATTGTGGTACCTGTCAATTCAAGTTACTACTGCTCCTCTGAGCTACTGATCCTCTATGATGTCATCTACAATTACATCACAAACATAAATTCTGGATCAATATTATGTAATGTGGCTTCTGTTTAGAATTGCCTTCAAACTGCGATGGCCTCTTCATGAAACTTGAAATATAAATTAAACTTCGCACATGAAGTACTTCAGTATCGTTTTCTACCAGTGCAATGTGTGCTAGTAAAAGTGCCCTAGAAGTGCCATATTGTAGTTATTGTCAATGAAGGTCACTCCTGGTCTTCTGAGAGTGTTTAGTTAGACTCTATGACGTAATCTACAATATCGTCACAATCATCCATTCTGGATTTACATTATTTTTGTAATGTGATTAGTGTGTAAGATTGCCCTACAAGTGGGATCAGTGCTCCTATGCATGCAACGTAGAATATTATATGAATCAAGCAGAATCTGAAGTACCTGGTATCAAGAGCCCTAGAAGTGAGATGTAATGTGGCTACTGTCTGTGCAGCTTACTAAAGGTCTCTTGAGAGAATTTCATTTGGATCTATGATGTTAATTAATACAATATCACAATCATACATTCTGGATTCTGGAAGGCTACTGTCTATGATTGCCTTACACTGAGAGAAATAAATGTGAAATTATTTACGCTGAAAATATTTCGCTGGTTTTGGCGAAGTTTACACTTGTTTTAGCAACCACGTTTCGCTGGATTAGCGAAATCAGTTTCACAGTTTCACAGTTTCATAGGGTTTTAGAACTAATTGGGTCTAGCGATTTAATTTCACTAGTGTTGCGAAATGTTTCATGTGACAAATAATCGTTCTTTTAGTGAAATATTTACGCAAATTTTGTGTAACTATTTTCTTAAAAGCTGTGGAATTATTTACGCTAAAAACATTATGCTGCGTTTAACGAAAATTTTCATTGTTTTAGCAACAAATTTCGCAGGAATAACGAAGGACTTTTCACTATTCGGGTCTTGCGATTTAATTTTACTAGATTTGCGAAATGTTTTCGCAGCGGCAAACTTGATCGATCGTTTAGTAGAATACTTACACTAAACCAGTGTAACATTTTAACATTTTGAATCTAGCGTCAGTAAATATTTCGCTAACTCCTCGCATCGTTCTTGTACAATTGTGATCGCTACTAACATCACCCGTCCGCACAGCCAGTTGGTCTACACGCTGTCTTCGAGATCTGCCGACCCGGGTTCGAATCACGCCCGAATCTCAACTAATCAAAGTGCGTTTTAATTTCAGATTCTAGTCACAAATGTAATCATCTCTGTGAATATGTACTCAGATTGTAGTTGTAAGTAAATCCTGTGAAGTAATCGTCAAATAACTTTTAAATTTTTTAATAATAAAATTTAACATTGGTATAGCTTTGCGAAAAATAATCGCGTATCCAGCGCAATGTTTGCTATGTTTTTTTCTTACGTGTTACATTGGGGCCTGCGAAAATTTTCGCTATAATCCAGCGAAACTGTTTTAATAAAGTTGCATATTTAGACAGGGAAACAATTACACTAAATCTGTGAAACAAATTTCACTGGCCTAGTACAAATATTGCGGTAGAAGTCTGCGAAACCCTTTTCGCTATTTTTGTGAAATTTAATCCCTGTGTCTAGTTCAATGAGACTCTTACGCTGTTCCAGCGTAAGTTTCCCATGAAATTTCTCTCAGTGTACAATTGCGATGATTGTGCCTCTTAATGAAACTTGAATTATTAATTATCTGGGATATTATCTCTTTCTCTATTTGCCACAGAGCTTCATCTTCATCGTCAATATCTTATTTTAAATAATATTATTGTTACATTATTGGGATATAATTCAATGGATTTAATACCTATGAGTTTGACATAAAGATGTGAACAAAGTTTCAAAGATTATCACAAATGAATGCAATCAAAATTGTATCTACTCAATGCAAAACATATAATGAAAGTAAATAATACATACTTAATATAAAATTGATCTTAACAATCAGCCCTGAGGAACACAGTGTTAAACTCTCTGAAACAGCAACGCTATCCCAAACTCAAGTATGTTCATTAAAATGAATATGCATAATATATTTCACGGTCTTGTTCTATAGTCCATGATGTAACTGCATCTGACGTCACAGTTTATCTGCCCATGTTGTGACCGCTGAAACACTTCCTGATCAATTCTGGAGGTGGATGTCGCGTAGGAAGTCTTTGTTCATCCCGTATAATATGGCCTGAACACAGTCATTGAGTGTTCAATAAACACCCATGTTTAACAACAGGGTCGGACTAAAGGATGTTTACAAAGTGGAATGTCGTAAGGACACGTGTAGAGATCAAATTCAAATGGTTTATAGAGCTGTTCCGACATGACTTTCTAAACGGTTCGACACAATCATCACACACGTTGATGATATTTATCTTGTGCGTCTAATGGAGTGTTCATACGCATGCGCGGTGACATGCACATGCTCTCTCAAATCTTCTTCCTGTTATAACACTTTCTAGACGAAAGAAGAGGGACCAATTCGTGGCTAAGAGGTAGGAGCTACTGAGAAGTTGTGACGTCACAGCTGGAACAAGTCAGGTTCAGGTCCGTGAAGTTAGCACCGCCCATTACCGCACTAATTATCTCATGTGTGGGATGAATTAGTGCACAATTAGTGCGTTCGATCGGCACTAAATTTTTAATTAGTGCGTCATCCGTTTCCGAGAAAAACGCACTTTACTATGGGCGGTGCCAACTTCACGCAGCACCGCCCATTGACGCACTAATTTTAAAACCCACGCAGGCAATTAGTGCACAATTAGTGCGTTCGATCCCCCCCATTCCCATAATTAGTGCGCACTTACTTTTCGAGTTATTCGTGAATAACCGTGGGCGGTGCAGCACCGCCCATTGAAAATTTCAAGGTTTTCAGCACGCCATGTTTTAGTGCACAATTAGTGCGTTCGATTCTTCCCATTCCCATAATTAGTGCGCACTTACTTTTTGAGTTATTCGTGAATAACCGTGGGCGGTGCAGCACCGCCCATTGAAAATTTAAGATTTTCAGCACGCCATGTTTTAGTGCACAATTAGTGCGTTCGATCCCCCCATTCCCATAATTAGTGCGCACTTACTTTTCGAGTTATTCGTGAAAAACCGTGGGCGGTGCAGCACCGCCCATTGAAAATTTCAATGTTTTCAGTACGCCATGTTTTAGTGCACAGTTAGTGCGTTCGATCCCCCCCATTCCCATAATTAGTGCGCACTTACTTTTCGAGTTATTCGTGAAAAACCGCGAGCGGTGCAGCACTCGAAAAGTAAGCACTTGAACTCGAAAAGTAAGTGCGCACTAATTATGGGAATAGGGGGGATCGAACGCACTAAATGTGCACTAAAACATGGCGTGCTGAAAACCTTGAAGTTTTCAATGGGCGGTGCTGCACCGCCCACGGTTATTCCCGAATAACTCGAAGAGTAAGTGCGCACTAATTATGGGAATAGTGGGGATCGAACGCACTAATTGTGCACTAAAACATGGCATGCTGAAAACCTTAAAATTTTCAATGGGCGGTGCTGCACCGCCCACGGTTATTCGCGAATAACTCGAAAAGTTAGTGCGCACTAATTATGCGAATGGGGGGGATTGAACGCACTAATTGTGCACTAAAACATGGCGTGCTGAAAACCTTGAAATTTTCAATGGGCGGTGCTGCACCGCCCAAGGTTATTCACGAATAACTCGAAAAGTTAGTGCGCACTAATTATGCGAATGGGGGGGATCGAACGCACTAATTGTGCACTAATTGCCTGCGTGGGTTTTAAAATTAGTGCGTCAATGGGCGGTGCTGCGTGAAGTTGGCACCGCCCATAGTAAAGTGCGTTTTTCTCGGAAACGGATGACGCACTAATTATAAAATTAGTGCCGATCGAACGCACTAATTGTGCACTTATTCATCCCACACATGAGATAATTAGTGCGTTAATGGGCGGTGCTAACTTCACGGACCTGTCAGGTTCGCGTGTACGTGAATGAAAATCTTTCCCCATATTATAGAGAACTGTTTTGGAGAACTAAACAAGAAGCTAAGGACCTTGGACATAAGTTTGTTTGGTTTAGGAACGGTATCATACTGGTGAGAAAAGACGCAGATTCAAGAAAAGTGCATAAAATAACTTCTATTAGGGATCTTCAAGCATTTGTAGTCGGATGCAACAGTGGCTAGATCAATTTGAATCAGAGGAAAAATCGCAAGTATTGAGTAACATTGATGAATGGTTTACTGTTATAAAGGGGTTTGTTGTTCTGCACATAAATATAAGGTCAATAAGGAAGCACTGGGATGAACTATTACTCATTTTGAATGAATATATCTGAAAATTTGATGTACTTGTCTTGTCGGAGGTGTCATTGCCTGACATTAGTAATGAATGTGTCATAAATGGATAAACTTTATATGAAAATGTAAAAAATTACTATATAAATTGCTCATGTTGTGAGAGGGTGTGTAAAAGTCATTTATATGTAAAACTAGTTTGAGGTTGGTAATTCTGCGAACCAATCCATGACTCAGTCAATGACGTCACAGCATCGTGTCTTGAACATTGATGCTAGCACGCATGTGCGATAACATGCGCATGTTCTTTGACTAAGTTTCCTGTATAAACCACTACTTGTTGCTGTTGACACTCGGCCAGATAAATTGGAATGCAAAGAATAGGGTCAATTTCTTCCGGCAACACTTCGTATTGATGCAAACGGAAGCTCTGCGACTTTAGCGTGGATTTTCCATTGAGATGGGTAGTATCTTCATCATCAATATCTTCAATATCACCATTATCTTATTTAAATAAATAGAATTGTTACATGTTTAAGGTCACAAAATATGGCAACTTACAAAGAGCATCGTGCAGCATATTCACATATTTACAAGCAATGTAAAACCTATTTATTTATAAATACCACAAATACCAAAAAAATTCTAATAGCATTGCCAAAAGATAGACTGCGGTTACTCCTAAACAGTTTTAGCTGGACAAAAAGGATAGAATTATATGAATATCGAACATAAACTATAAAGTATCTAAGAATATACAAAATGAAGCCAAGGTATAATAACACTCATAACAACATAAATTACATACAAATGCAAACAAAGCTAAATAAATATAGCAAAGGTCATAAAATACTATTGGAACATAGTATTATATCGTTTGAAACACTGATATTATTCCAGACTCATGTTAAGGTCTTGTCTGATGAATGCGTATATTTCCAATGCTGCATGAGAGTTGATGTCGATGTCAAGGTCATGCAACTAACTACAGGTCTTCACTTCCTCGTGTCTATAGTCCATGACGTCACAGCTTTAGTTGATCGGAAGACTCTTGCTCGATGAAATACTTTCTGAACACAGTCGGAGGATTTATAACATTGAGGAAGCCGTTGTGCTGAGGTCGAACCCTCCAGGATTTCCTCCACCAGCTGTCGGCACCGTCGCGAAGTACTAGTTGGACGTCAGCAGAGCTGAAGTGACGTCAGAGGATAGTGTCATGTTCATACGCATGCGCGGTGACATGCACATGCTCTCTCAGATCTTCTTCCTGTTATAACGCTTAGCTATCTGGAATGATAAAAACACAAGCACTGATGAAAATCAGAATGGGAAGCGATTTTGCGGCAACAGTGAGGATGAGTTGCCACCCCCAGCCCATTCTGTCCAGGACGTTACCTGGAATAATAAAAACTCAAGCAATGATTCACAACATGATATCAGAAGCCATTTATCTTAGGTTATGTTATTAATTATGCACTGACATAAACACGGAAACGTTCCCACGCAAGCAGTAAATTTCTGACCTTAAATAAGTAAGAGCCAATCGAGATATTTAGAAATACTTGAAAAACTTGTTCCCTTTAGAAATATATCTATTCACCAATGGCAATTAAACCGTACGATATTAGAGTAGAAGTCTAAAGCTAATGTTTCACGAAACAAGAGGGATAATCGAGGTAATAAGAAGAGGATAAACTAAACATATTATAAACATTCCAAACAATGAGTTTTTGACAATGGGGCGACAATAAAATTATCAAGAATTAATTAATACGTTTGCTTCTTCAAAACAGAAGTACAAATAAGACGATAAAACACACCATGTAAAATATAAGTCATAATATCCTTGTAAAATACTTGACCGTTTTCTTATGGTCTTTGAGCCATCATTGTCTATAGGAGTCTGCTCATTAGCAATGTTCTTTCTCTGTGGTCGTATTGATGCTGTTTGAACTCTAATCTGTATGCAGAATCATCCTTCCTGTTATAACACTACAATATGCGTTGTACCTATTCGCTGTCCAATTCGTCTTCTGCCCTTATGATGGCGCAGCACAGGAAAATGATTATGATGGCCAAAACGAGCTCCGCTGCATAGGTAAAAGCTGACGGCTACGATGGTCAATGCCGACTCAATTCCGTCGACCTATGACGTATATTCATTCGGTTTCCTCGTCGGAGAAGTATTTCCAGACGACCGAGTGTCGTTAGTATGTGGAGTTGCTTGGTTTAAACGTCCGTCTCCGCTGGATTCTGCCATCCAACCACGGTTCCCAACAAAGTTCTTGACAAAGTTCTCTGTTCGAGATGAGATCAGATGTCATTGATCTCTGGCAACGAATATCATGGAACTTACCGAACTCCGCACACGGCCTGTTGTATCGTAGATTGATGTTGTGTCTCTGGCCAATTTCGTCGTAAATTGCTGAGGACCCGCCATCCGAGACATGATGGGATTCCCCTTTCTCGTAAATGAACGAAAATGAACACGCCTTGCAAAGGATATCTCAGGCATCTCGATAGATTCGACGTCTTGATATGCCAGATGGAACCTTCGTCTTGACTGACATTTTATTCCGAGTCCAATCATTGCGAGAACGACAATGACAAGGCTGCAAGGACCGCGATGGATTTCAAGTAGTTGGGTCCTTGCTCAACATCAGTGGGACCGCGTGCGATGTCTGAAAGCAAGAGGTTACGCGGTTAGGTATATCCCCATATAAATACACTCCGTGTTAAACTACTAGCCAAGTCTTTTTAACTTTAAGAAATAGGAGAAATCTTAAAATTCAACACTGATATGAAGTGATATCAAGAAATGGGCCAAGTATAAACTTAATTAGTTAAATCAAAATATACTTATATAAATTAAATATACTAATACCTACTAAAGTTATACGATAATTTTTTATCAGGGGACAAAAGAGGAAACTATAGATCACCTTCCCATATGTCGTATTGAGGCATGAACGATGTGGCAGGATACCATATTAATATAATTGAGATTCCAGGGGTAGTCAAAGTTGCATTTTGCTAAGAAAATAAAGATGTCGGCAGGTACGCGCTAAAATAGCCACCAATTTTAGGGTACATTTGTTTCTCCTAACGGGCAATGATGTTAATATGATAGTTGTGGCTAAACTGTTTCCCTAGAATCGAACTGAGATAATTTAAAAAATTAATAAATAATATAATAATTAATAATTGTGTGATCAAAGGCGCCCATCAAAAAAATATCCCTAAAATATCCCTATTGGATCAAGGTAATCCATAAAATTACAAAAAATAATAATGCCGCACATTAGAGGTCACCATATGGCATCCTATAAAGCAGTACACAACACATACGTAACTCCACCTATAGTATAAGTATGTACTTCTTACAGTCAACATTGCCTAGGAGTCTACTCATAGCAATGTTCTTTCCTTGTGGTCTTGTTGATGTTGTTTCAACTCTAAACTGCGAGGCAGATCATACTTCCTGTTATAACACTAATATATTAACAATATTGTCGAGGAGAATCCACATTTGACACCACTCTTCGACAAATACTCAGATCTAGTTTGTACTGATCCGTCAACTGTAAGTAATAACTATCACTCAACTAAATGGCGGTGTTGATGTGAACTTGATTGAGTGTTGGTCGATCTTCTTGGTTCGCCGGCTAGATGGCAGCGGTGACTTCTCTCTCAGAAATCCAGAAATACGTTTGTTATAACTCCAATCTGAAACATATTATCTGCCAAAGATAATGTTCTGACGAATGAAGATCAAAGCATAACAACACACTAATTGAATATGTATGTTTTTGGTAAATAATCGAATTGGATGCATTTCTGATATTCACTGAAATAACCACGGAACGTTCCCCCACGAGCAGTGGGAACTTGTTCACTTTATAATTATATATATATATATATATATATATATTCACTTAAATATGGCATGACAACAGTACGGTTTTTAGAGTATAAGTCTAAAGCTAATGTTTCACGAAACAAGGGATAATCGAGGTAATAAGAAGAGGATAAACTAAACATATTATAAACATTCCAAATATTGAGTTTTTGACAATGGGGCGACAATAATATTATCAAGAATTATTTAATACGTTTGCTTCTGCACAGCAGAAGTAAAAATAAGAAGATAAATCAAACCATGCAAAAATGAGTCATATCCTTGTAAAAGACTTGGCCGTTTTCTTATGGTCTTTGAGCCAGCATTGTCTATAGGAGTCTGCCCATTAGCAATGTTCTCTCTCTGTGGTCGTATTGCTGCAGTTTTAACTCTAACCTGTGAGCCGAATCATCCTTCCTGTTATAACATTACAATATGCGTTGTACCCACACGCTGTCCAATTCGTCTTCTGCCCTTATGATGGCGCAGCACAGGAAAATGATTATGATGGCCAAAAGAGCTCCGCTGCATAAATAAAAGCTCACGGCTACGATGGTGAATGCCGGCTCCATTCCGTCGACGTATATGATGTATATTCATTCGGTTTCCTCGTCGGAGAAGTATTTCCAGACGACCGAGTGTCGTTAGTACTGTTTTAAGCGTCCTGGTCTTGGTTTAAGCGTCCGTCTGCGCTGGATTCTGCCATCCAACCACGGTTCCCAACAAAGTTCTTAACAAAGTTCTCTGTTCGAGATGAGATCATATGTCATTGATCTCTGGCAACAAATATCATGGAACTAACCGAACTCCGCACATGGCCTGTTGTATCGTAGATTGATGTTGTGCCTCTAGTCAATTTCGTCGTAAATTGCTGAGGACCCGCCATCCGAGACATGATGGGATTCCCCTTTCTCGTAAATGAACGAAAATGAACACGCCTTGCAAAGGGTATCTCAGGCATCTCGATAGATTCGACGTCTTGAGATGCCAGATGGAACATTCGCCTTGACTGACATTTTATTCCGAGTCCGAACATTGCGAGTACGACAATGACGAGGGCGGCAAGGACCGCGATGGATTTCAATTAGTTGGGTCCTTGCCCAACATCAGTGGGACCGCGTGCGATGTCTGAAAGCAAGAGGTTACGCGGTTAGGTAAATACACATATAAAAACACTCCGTGTAAAACTTCCATCCAAGTCATTTTCAACTTTAAAAAATAAAAGAAATCTTAAAATTCAGCACTGAAATAAAGTGATATAAAAAATGGGCAAAGTCAAAACTTAATTATAAAAACCGAAATATACATATATAAATAAATTAAATTTATATATATCTACTTATAAATATTCCTTTATACATACGTTTAGATCTGAGGACATGAGATGATTTAGATCTCCTTCCCCTGTGTCGTGATGAGTCATGAACGATGTGGCATGATAACATATTTAAATAATTGAGATTCCAGAGGTTGTATTTTATTTAGAAAATAAAGATGTCGGCAGGGACGCTCTAAAATAGCCGCTAATTTGAGTGTACTTTTGTTTCTCCTATAGGGCAATGATGTTAATATGCTAGTTGTGGCTAAACTGTTACCCTGGAATCGAATTGAGATAATCATAAAAATGAATTGTGTGATATAAAGTGCCCATAAAAAATATCCATAAATATCCATAATTGAATAAGTGTAATCCTTTAAAATTTAAATGACAAATAATAATAAAGCCACACATTAGAGGTCTCCATATGGCATCCTATAAAGCTGTACACAACACATACGTAACTCCACCTATAGTATAAGTATGTACTTCTTACAGTCAACATTGCCTAGGAGTCTGCTCATTGCAATGTTCTTACCTTGTGGTCTTGTTGATGTTGTTTTAACTCTCAACTGCGAGGCAGATCATTCTTCCTGTTATAACACTACCATATTAACAATATTGTCGAGGAGAATCCACATTTGGCACCAATCGTCGACAAATTCCCAGATCTGGTTTGTACGGATCTTTCCACTGTAATTTAAAACTATCACTCAACTAGATGGCGGTGATGTCGATAAAAACCCGTATCTAGATTGAACTTGATTAGATGTTAATCGAACTTCTTAGTTCCCCAGCTTGATGGCAGCGGTGACTTCTCTCTCAGAAATACAGAAATCCATTTGTTTTAACTCCAATCTAAAATAAACTATCTGTCTTAGCTAATGTTCTGACGAATGTAGATCAACACACTAATAACAACACACATAACAACACACTAATTGAAAATTTAATTTTTTGGTAAATAATCGAATTTGATGCACTTGTTATATTCACTGACATAAAAACGGAATCGTTCCTCCGAAAGCAGTAAAGTTCTGATCTTAAATAAGAGCAAATTGACAAATTTAGAAATACGCAACTTATTGATATCTTGGAAAGTATCAACGATGAAAATAATGTTAACCAAAACTTGTTTAGTTTATGAATCTATATATACTTAAATATCAACCTTTAGTCATATGGTAAGGGCAAATAACCGAAATGTTTAAAGTTTTAAGCTAATGATTCACGAAACAAGGGATAATCGAGGTAATAAGAGGAGGATAAACTAAACATATTAAATACATTCCAAACATTGAGTTTTTGACAATGAGGCGTCAATAAAATTATCAAGAATTATTTATTACATTTGCTTCTTCACAACAGAAGTACAAATAAGCCGATTAAATCACACAATGTAAAATATGAGTCATATCCTTGTAAACTACTTGGCCGTATTCGTAATGGTCTTTGAGCCATCATTGTCTATAGGAGTCTGCTCATTAGCAATGTTCTTTCTCTGTGGTCGTATTGATGCAGTTTGAACTCAATCTGTGAGCCGAATCATCCTTCCTGTTATAACACTACAATATAAGGGCACAAAATGCACAATTTTTTTTGAAATGCATATTAAAAATATCCATATATATCCCTAATTGGATCAAGGTTATCCATAATATGACAAATAGTAGTAATAATTGTCCTCTTCTTCGTCTAGGAAGAAGTCGATGATTACCTAGTGCCGCGTGTGTGTGTGGTTGCTTGGTTTACAACATACTATTATTACAATATTATTATGAGTGGAGGGGAATACGCCATCAGGAAGGGGAACAACACGTAAGTGGTGACCGGAATAAGCGTTGTTGATTGATGATTTGGTCACTAGTAATCGAACAACAAGAGTCATGTTCTTGGCAAGCGACAGCATTTTTGCTAGGGGATGATGGTTCATTTTAATTATTCGAAAGAAATCGCTCGTTGATAAGCGAGCACCTAGGTGCAACACCTCGAACCATAATTCCTTAAAACTCAATAAGATAAATACGACAACTTGATTACTATGTATAACTCTTTCTGATGTATGCTCTCCTTTTATTCAGAAATTTCATGAGTATACGTATTGTCAAATTGATTGGAATAGTATTTATAAGCCCATTGCTGTCCAGGGTTGGAGGGGAGGCAAAGGAGGGCAATTGTACACGTTTCCACAAATACCAAAACAACAAACTATTATCAATGCTTACACATAGATTGTGGTTACATCTTAGACAGTTAAACTTTTTTTTTTTTTTTTTTTATTGGTAATAAAGAATACATACATAGAAATAATAACACACACTACAACAATATGCCGCTTAGCCAAAAGGCTAGTCTGCGGCCAAGTACAAGATAAAATAATACAGAAGTGTCTTCTCTTCCTATCATCAAACATTAAATAAATAATAAGCTTGAAAATAAAGCAAAGGCAATAACATAATATCAGTGATACCAAATACACTAAATACAATATCTATACATGAAGGAAATAAATAAATAATTGAATGAATTATTTATTTATATTGAATTGAATGTTTATACAAGATGGCCGACAACGAGGTGTTGTTAAAACATGTGAGGAAGGTAAATGAATTGAGTACGAACGAATTAAGAAGTGAACTTGAAAAGAGAGGTGTGTCGAAACAAGGGAATAAGACTGCTTTGATTGCGAGACTAGAAGGACTAGAAGGATTAAGTGGTGATGATCTACAAGCCATCGAAGTGTTGAAACCGGCGCAGCCTATTCTGAAGAAGTGTGACAGCTGTGCTGGATGGGAAAGAGCGGTAAATGCAGGCGACAGAGAAAGTGAATTAGCACGTAAGTTGACCATTGAGATGGAAAAGAGGTTAAATTACCAGGAAAAGAGGATAGCTGAGCTAGAAATGATAATAGAACAAATGAAAACAGGGAAAAATACGCAGAATTATGATGGTACCCAATCTAGACAACAGATAGCGCATGCCACCGATGATCTGAACTGGGCGCAGAGAGCAGCGAACTCTTCCGGGAAAACTGAGATTCAACTGAATCAAATTCAAAAGAATGCGCGGGTTTTGGTGCCTAAAAACATGATTATGATAAAACCGAAAGATGCATCTGTCACAAGCATTGTTACCAAGCAAGAGATGAAGAAAAATGTAGATCCAGTGATTATGAAAGTTGGGGTGAACATGGTGAAATCAGTTAAAGATGGAGGGATAATTTTGAGCTGTGACAATACAGATGCAGTAAAGAAGAAAGTTGAAGAAGCCATGGGCAACGAGTTCATCATTTCGGAGCCGAAAGAAAAGCATTTCAAGTTGAAGATAAGAGGTGTGGAACATGAAGACTGCGTTAATAAGGAAGATTTGTGTAAAAATTTGATTACTCAGAATCAGTTGGATCCAGAGATGGTGGGTTTCCATCTCAAAGTGAGTTTTGTGAAAGAATCGTTTAATGGTTTCTCCAATAATGTTTTTATTGAAACAAATAATGAAGTGAGAAAAAAGCTGTTAAGTCAAGGCAGAGTGAAAGTGGGTTGGCGACTGTGTGATGTGGAAGATTACATCTATATTGTACGCTGCTTCCAATGTTCTGGGTTCGGCCATAAGAGTCCAGAGTGCAAAAAAACCCCAACATGCTCAAAGTGTTCAGGAGAACACTGCACAAGTGACTGTACGGAGGAAACTGTAAAGTGCATTAATTGCATTACAAACAATGAGAAATATAGCATCAATCTGAACACTGACCATATGGCTTCTAGCAAAGAGTGTGAAAGTTTTTTGAAAATAGAAGCCTCTTTATACAATCGACTAAATAGGTATTAGCAATTAAAGCTCCGCTTTAATGGGGACATATTACATGTAAACGCAAGAAGTATTGTTAGGAACATAATAGAGTTTAGAGATGTGATTTTTCGGTTAAGACCTAATATTGTAGCAGTATCTGAAACACATGTTACCAAAGAAATACTGGATAAGGAAATAGAAGTAAATGGATACAATATGGTGAGATGTAACTCACACAGTAGAAACACTGGAGGAGTTATGTTTTATATTAAAAATAATGTTAAATATAATGTTACAAGATTGAATGACCAAAGCAAACTATACTGGATGCTGGGTGTGAATGTAACACTGAAAGGTATTAATAGCAACATCAATGTGCTCTACCGCTCTCCCAGCGGAAACTTAAGTGAGTTCCTACAGTACATAGATAATGTGTTTGAGGAGGATGCAGATAAAGAGGGAGTGACATTATACGTAGGGGATTTTAACATTAATTGGAGTAATATTAAGGAGTCTAAAAGCTTTAAACGGATTGTGAAAAGCTATGGACTTAAACAATTAGTAACACAGCCCACAAGAATTACTATGTCTTCTAGTACAATGATTGACTTAGCAATAACTAATAACAGTAGAATCATATCTGTCTCAGTAGAAAGTAGCTTAAATATATCAGATCATGAAATGCTTGTTATTAATATGAACTGTCCGTCATATGTAAGCAATAATAATGTTGAGAAAATAACTAAAACTATAGAGGACTGGTCAAAGTATGATGCTCAGCTACTAAGGATGGATCTTATTGAATGTGACTGGTCCATTCAAAATGAAGATGTAGATGGAAAGATGGAAGTATTAATAAGAAATATTCTTGAGTGTAAAGGTAATCAGGTGAAGACTAAAGTTATTGATGCAGGCACGAAGAGACAGCCATGGATAAATAGTGAAGTGCTTGAAAACATAAAAGTGAGAGACATATGTTACATACGAGCCAAACATTATAACAGAGAAGAATTCTGGACCTGTTTTAAAGTGCGACGAAACCATGTAAAATCACTTATTAGAAGAAATGAACGTGAGTACTATTCCAATAAAATAGACAAGGTCAGGTATGACACAGTGAAGCTGTGGAAGACTTTAAAGGATATTGTCAGCACTACCAGTAAAAAAAACTGTTCTAAATCTGAAATTAGGAACGTGGAAGGTGAGACTATACAGGATTGTAAGAAAATATCGAATGTGTTTAATGAGTACTTCGTATATAGTGTAGAGGAGATTGTTGAAAGCATCAGGGATGTGGATATGAATAATTTGACTGATGAGTTAAAACAATCTGTACAACTAGAAACGTTTAAAAGAAGTAACACCTGCACCTTAATGTCATTCAATAATGTTAAAATAATGCAGTTGGACAAAGCTGTGGGGAAACTAAAAAACAAGAAAGGGTCAACTGATGGAATAAATACTTGGCTTTTCAAAGATTCCTATCAGGTAATTAAATATAGGCTGCTAGATATAATAAACATGTCACTCTTTCAAGGTAAATTTCCTAAAATGCTAAAAGAAGCGGTCATACAACCAGTATGTAAAGTTTTTAACTCAATTGAAATATGTAACTTTAGACCGATTAATATGTTAAGTGTTTTAGATAAGGTATTTGAGACTTTAGTACATGATCAATTGTATGAGTACTTTGAGAACAATAATTTAATTGTTCCCCATCAGTCTGGGTTTCGGAGGATCCACTCATGTGAAACTGCGTTTCAAAATGTCATTAGCAAGTGGTTGGAAGATCTGGACAGGAAAGAGGTTACCATTGCAGTGTTTCTTGACCTCAAAAGAGCGTTTGAGGTTGTCAACGTGAAGAGACTGCTGAAGAAACTGGAGTTCATTTACGGAGTGACTGGTATGCCATTGGCATGGCTAGAGGATTATCTTATTAATCGGAGCCAGAAAGTTCGATATGGTAATGCTATTTCTGATCGGATGGAATGTCATAATGGAGTGCCGCAGGGCTCTGTCTTGGGACCCCTGCTATTTACAATATATATCAATGACCTGAAAATGTGTAATTCTAATATGTTCCTCAACATGTATGCGGATGATATGGTTATTTCTTTGAGTGGATCAAATGTATTTGAAATGATGTCGCAAATGAATAGCGAGTTAGAAAACATTGCTACATGGCTAGAGATTAACAAACTGAAACTAAATGTAAATAAGTCCAAATCAATGTTCATAGGAGTTACTAATAAGATGAGTGAACAACTGTTAACGTGTAATGTAAAGTTAAACATAAGAGGGGATGAGATCCAAGTTGTTAAAGAATTTAAATACTTAGGCATAATATTAGATGATAAATTAGAATTTAAACTACATGCTGAATATATGATAAAGAAGATAGGAAAAAAGATAGGATATCTCAGAAGAATAGGAGGAAAATTGTCGTACTGGTCAAGATGTATGGTATACAACACCATAATTAAGCCACATTTCGAATATGGAGCAACAATTCTCTTACATGTAAATAAAAATCACTTGGATAGATTACAAATATTACAAAATAAGGCCATGAGAACGATCATCAGATGTGGTAGAGAAACACCTATCTTGACAATGTTAGACATGCTGGAGTGGCTGAGTATTAAGCAGTCTGTGTTACTATTAGTTCTTATATTTATGTTTAAAATTAGTATTGGCCTTATGCCACAATACATCTTAGATAAATTAGATAATGTAAAAACAATTCATAATATTAGTACTAGAGCAGCCAGCAGTGGAATGTGGTTTAAGAAACACTGTTATAGTAAGAAATGGTATGCATCAATTTTTAACACTGGAAGCAAAATTTATGACAGGTTACCTGTAGACATTAGAAATGAAAAACATGTATGTTCATTTAAAGCTCATTGTATTGTGTGGATAAAGCGACAATCAGTTGATGATGTATTCTAAGTGTAATATATGTGCTGTTGGTAACAAGTGTATCTGTAATGTTACTGGCTTAGTAAGCTAAATAAAATCTATAAATACAAATAAATACAAATATATCAACATTGAGAGGTCAACTGGTAATTTCACTTAAAAGCCACATTTTAATTCCCATTTTAATATGCTCATATTTACTAAGATCTTTTAACTCTGGTGGTATCCTATTAAACATTTCTGGCACAGTATACGCTAGCCTTCTCTTACCATGTTTGTTTTTGTGAGATGGAAGTTTGTAAATACCTTCAGTTTTTGCTCTCGTATCTTTCACACTGTCATGTTTAAATTTGAAATCATCGCTAAAATAATACTTTACAATTAATCTATATTCAAACAGATCATAAATACTTCAAAACCCCAGCGACTTGAACAAATCTTTTCCTACATTTGAACCATATTTTATGTGTGGTGGAGCTATTGTTTTCAATATTCTTTTTTGTACTGTAAATAATTTATATAAGTGTCCCATGGAAGCGTTTCCCCATGCCAACAATCCGTATGACAACAACGATTCCACAAACGCGCTATACATTAATTTCCGTAGATTGATAGGCAATACATAATTTAAATTATATAAAAGATAGTTACAGGCTCTAAGTTTGCCTGCACAACAAAACTGGACAACAAATTAAAGTAAATAATATGAATGAATATCTAATATAAACTATTAAGTATCAAAGATTAACCTAAATGGAGGCAAGCATAAATAACACTCATCGCAACATAAATACATATTATATATAAATGCAATAATAGCTGCATAAATATAACAAAGGTCATAAAATACCAGTTGAAACCCTGATGATATCCTAGACTCTTGTTAAGGTACACATACCTTAACATTGTCTGATGAATGCGTATATTTCCAATGCTGCATGAGAGTTGATGTCGATGTCAAGGACATGCAACTAACTACAGGTCTTCACTTCCTCGTGTCTATAGTCAATGACGCCACAGCTTTAGTTGATCGGAAGACTCTTGCTCGATGAATTCTTTCTGATCAAAGTCGGAGGCATTAATATGTTGAGGAGGCCGTTGTGATGAGGTCGAAAACTAGCACATGCTGGTAACGAAAATAATACGTAGCAGTGGAGGGCAAGAGAAGACTGCAATGCCATAACTGGCATGGTGACCGGGGGAAGCATTACTAATGCACATATGCTCGCCGGCCTAGTGAAGTTTTACCGTGACAAAAGTAACAATACCCCTTTAAAAGCATAAATCAAAACATGTAATGCTTAAACAGAGCATCAATGAAGATTAGGAATATAGCATAGACAATAAATGACGTATCGATGGGCTTCAAAGTAAAATAAAAACAAAACTCTGGTACCGAGAGAAATGATTATTAAGAAGATGCAAATGAATTCTGGAATTACTAAATTAATATAAATTGCTCATGTTGTTGAGAGAGTGTGAAAAATAAATTATTTGTAAAACTAGTTTGAGGTTGATCTTAAAGGATCTTAAACTCTGCGATCCAATCCGTGACTCAGTCAATGACGTCACAGCCTCGTGTCTTGAACATTGATGCTAGCACGCATGCGCGATAACCTGCGCATGTTCCATGACACTGTTTCCTGTATAAACTACTACTTGTTGCTGTTGACACTTGCCAGGCAACGTGGTAAGCAAAGAAGGCGACATACTTCCGGCAACACTTCGTATTGATGCAAATGGAAGCTCAGAGGATTTTGGCAGATATTTGATATTGAGATGGGTAATATCTTCATCGTCAATATAATGTTTTTCTAAAAACACAGAATATAGAAAGTTTAATTGCCGAATTGGTGAGTGACAAGTCCGCTGTGTCACTCACACTCACTCGCAAAGAATACATAAAATATACATTTTGTCCGATGAGGGAAACAACTTCTTAAGAGCATCGTGCAGCATATTCACATAATTACAAGTATTATAAGATCCGCGTTTTTATAAATCCGATTTCCGCAATATACATGGAGATCTTACAACTGTCTGCGATGAATTTCAAACTGAATATGAAAGTCCGGAGGGCGTCTGTATAACGGTTAAATGTTTTAAAATGTTATAAAACGGATTATAAAATGTTTGTCTTAATGACTAGCTTAGCAAATTTTAAATTGAACAGACAGTCTGCAGACAGTTTTTCAAATTTTGAACCAATCAATGGCTGACAAAGAACATTTTCTGCGACCCTAAAGGGGGTCCCGTACTAGGCCGCAAAATTGCAGCTCAAATGGATAAACTATGCCACCTGTAAAGCGGTATGCCAGTATAAAAACAACAAGAGAACAGCGTACCGTGCCGAATGAGCGAAAGGTGACACTTTCCTTGCTCGCTTAATGATGTTAAATGCAGCTATTAGACTTGACTGCATCGTGTCTATATTCCATGACGTCATAGTTGATTGGAAGACGCTTGCTTGATGAAACACTACATGATCAATGTCAGAGGCTGTTGTCGGGATATTGTCCAGACCCGATGCCGTCACGATCAAATATGTACACAGCTAAAACATTGGAGCGTATAATAAAGTTACAAGTCAAGTTCAGATGCTTATATTAAAAAGTGTACTCACTTAAGGACACAATAAGGGACATGTATGAAGACCAGGAGAGTGTGGTGAAAGTCGGGCAAAGGATATCGGATGTATTCGGCATTACGAAGGGTTTAAGACAGGGTTGTTGTCTTTCCCCAACCCTCTTCAAAATTTATGTCAACAAAGTAATTCAGGAATGGCAAGAAAAATGTAGGCCAATGGGAATTGATGTTAATGGAGAGTTTTTACACACACTTTTATTCGCTGATGATCAAGTGATTTTGGCCGAGGATATGGACGATATCCATTACATGCTTAGGAAATTGACCGAAACCTATGGAAAATGGGGTTTGACGATAAATTTTGAAAAGACTAAGTATTTGGTAGTCGGAGGGAAGGGATGTGATCTTGATGTTAACGGTAAAGTGGTGAAGTCTTGCAGGGAGTATAAGTACTTGGGGGTCATTATAGGGGAGGATGGAAGCAGCAGGAGAGAAATTGACAATCGGATAGCGCAAGCAAAGCAGGCAACTCAGAAGTTAAATTCTTTGCTGTGGTCCGAGCAGCTACATAAAAAAACAAAAAAAAATATATATAACGCAGTAGTGAGGAGTCTTCTCACTTATGGGTCCGAAGCATGGGAGTTGACAAAGAGAAATAAAGAAAGACTTCTTGCAACGGAGATGGATTTTCTGCGGAGGATCTGTGAAGTATCACGGCTACAGCACATACGTAATGAGGAAATTAGAGAAAGGATGGAGAAGAAAGACACGGTGGTACAAGAGATTGAAGAACGAAGGTTAAAGTGGTACGGGCATATGAGAAGGATGGACGCGAACAGGTGGCCACAGAGGATGTGGGAGTGGGTGCCACCTGGACGGCGGTTTAGAGGGCGTCCGGCCAAGGAATGGCACTCCGAGGTTAAGGAGGCTATGGAAAGTCATCAACTGGAAGAGGACGAATGGAGGGACAAGGATTCCTGGCGTCTAGGATGCGAGACACGGCCACGGCTGTAAATCACTCGCAATATATATACTCACTTATATATTTGCGTAATCTGAGCTGTCGTGGACTTTACTATTCGGATTCTTCTTCTGCCTTCATCGTGTGGCATCACATGAACATGTTAGTGAAAGGTCCGCCTTCCTTCACGTGTTACTTGTCTGTAGAATGACGAGTAACACGTAATAACGTATTACTCGCGTAATAACTTGCGGGAGCAGAGTTAGCTGCAGCAGGTTAGCAAGTGGCCGGGAGAAGCATTACTCATGCTCATGTGCTCGCCGGCCTATTGAAGTGGAACACGTGACAAAACAAACAACCCTTATGCACAGCTCAGAAATAAAATAACTATGATAGCGGATTATAGTGAGGGCTGTAAGCACAAAAACAGTGCAAAATGTGATACTAATTTTTCCTTTAGCAGTCTTATAGGAAATTTTCCGCTCTTTCTTAATTTCGATATCCTCAAAAAATCGGGGGGCCATTTTGGGCTCCAGGGCTGTTCAAAGTGCCAAAAGGAGTGTATTTCAGTGAAATTATAATACTTTGGTCAATTATTGTTCTTTTATAATAAACGATGTGTCAGGAAGGTACGATAAAAAAAATAAAAATTCTAGGTCTAACCAAAGTTGTATTTATTCAAGAAATTAAAGATGTCGGCGGATAAGCTCTAAAATGCCAGTAATTTTCAGGGAATTCGTTTTTCAAGGTTGCAGTTGCTTATGTAGGTTAATATTATGGACCTTTATCTTAAATATTGATGGATCACGAAATTCATCCTTTGGGGGGTGAGGGGTGGAGACCTAAATGTTTCGATATCAGTAAAATAAACGATAGTAGATAGGGACTAATAATTTCTTGCAAACACTAACAAGAAATTATTCAAGAAATTTCTTGAATATTTCTTCAAGAAAATTTACCATCGAGAAGGAACAGAAGAACAAATAAATTTCCTGGATTTTACTATTAAACGTTCAAACTTAAATTTTTCTTCAAAAGTATACAGAAAAGAAACAAATACGGGTCAATATATCAATATTAGATCTAACCACAGTAACATTATTAAGGAAAGCACTATGAAATGCTTGATAAACAGAGCTTCTTCACATTGCACAGAAGAATCAAGCAAAATTGAAGAATTGGATATAATACGAAGAGCATTTATAATGAATGGATATTCAAATCAACAAATTTCCAAAGTTATTAAACATTGTGAATCTCCGATGACTAGAAGAGAAGACTCAATCAATACATTATCAATTGAGTACATTCCTAACCTATCAAATCAAATAAGTAGGATCCTTTCTAAATATAACATCAGAACTACTTTTAAATCAACGTTTACCTTTAAAAATTCTTTAATGAAAGTTAAACCAGAAAATTTACTGCAAAAATCAAAAAACTGGATATATGGGCTGGAATGCCAATGTGGGGATTTCTATATAGGAGAAACGAAACGCCCTTTGGAAGTGAGATTAAAAGAACACAAATGCAACATTAAAAATAAAAAGAAAGAACCTTGGAATTTATCATTAACAAAATCTTTAGTAGCCGAACATACAACTGAATTAAATCACGACATAGATTGGAATGTAACGAAGAGGATAATGAATGAAGAGAATTGGAAGAAGAGAAAATTTAAGGAGAGTGCAGTTATGGAATGTTTGAAGAAAGAAAAAATTGGTATTATAAGCCAGGGAAGTTAAGAATTTGATAATATTTGGGTTGAAACTATCAAAGAACAAGTTATTTATAAATTTAATCACAATTCAAATTAGAAATTTGAGAATCTAATAACGAGTAAATTAGGAAATGTTGTAAATTAAGTTCATGACCTTGTTTTACATATTTTAAGGAAGCCTATAAATTTTGTTTAGATCTTGCTTGTCAGTTTAGTTTTTTATAGTATTATTGACTGATGAAGGCATTTGTAAAAAAAGCCGAAATATATCAATAAATAATTCTAAAAAGTCTTGAGTGAAAAAGTCTTTAACATTGTAATTGTTTATACATATAACCTCAAGAAAGAAGGAACATCGAATTAATAACTAACAAAATTGTGCTCTGTTCGAAAAAAAATCACAAGATCACAAAATTATGTCGCCATCTTGAATGAGACGCGATTATATTTAGTTCTTTTGTGCTCAGCAGTTCAAAAATCATGATAAATTAGCTGTTTTGGTCATCCCTTGTTCACTGCAAATGCATCGAGTCACCGCCTCCTGGACGAACATTACATGCTAAACTCCCTATCCATGGGACGTTTTTTCAATACAAGAATGCAATTTCAATGAGAACGGTTGGAGATACAGAAAATATGCAAATTCAAAATTTAATTATTAGTATTAGGGCTATATTTTATGTCAAATAAACTTTTTCGTAGTGCTTATAAAACTAACTAAATTTTACAAAAAATTAAAAATAAACTCTTTTTATCCAAGATGGCGGCATAATTTTGAGTTCTCGTATTTTTTTTGGAAGAGAGCACATTTTCTTTAGTATGTGCAAGGAACCATTTTTCTCTAGCTAGTGTGGGCTATTGTACAGATATCGAAACCTTTAGGTCTCCACCCCCCACCCCCCAAAGGGTTAATTTCGTGACCCATTGATTTTTAAGTTAAAAGTACATAATATGAACCAACATAAACAACTGCAACCTTGAAGCACAAATTCCCTGAAAATGGCGGTCATTTTAGAGCTTACCCGCCGACATCTTTAATTTCTTGAATAAATACAACTTTGGTTAGACTAAGAATTTTTATTTTTTTATCGTACCTTCCTGACACATCGTTTATTATACAAAAACAATAAATTGACAAAAGTATTATAATTTCACTGAAATACACTCTTTTTGGTACTTTGGACAGCCCTGGAGCCCAAAATGGCCGCCCGATTTTTTGAGGATATCGAAATTATGAAAGAGCGAAAAATTTCCTATAAGACTGCTAAAGGAAAAATTAGTATCACATTTTGCACTATTTTGCCAAATGTATGTGCTAACAGCCCTCACTATTAATAAAGTATAATAATATATTATAAAATTATAAGTGACGTATCTAAGGGCATTAAAGTAAAATAAAACAATCTGACATCAGATCCAAGAGAGATCTTTTGAAAATAAATAAATCTAATTCCAGAAATACGAAATGCAATATGACTTGTTTTATGTGACATACGGAGTTCTCCCCCACCTCAATGACCATAGTGTATGACGTCATCAGCGAAAGTTTTAGTTGGACGTCGGCAGGAGCTGAAGTGACGTCAGAGGATAGTGCCATGTCCATACGCATGCTCTCTCAGATCGTCTTCCTGTTATAACACTTAGCTATAACACTTAGCACTTAGCTACTAGACTTTGCATGAACCAAACATGATCCACACACGAGCTATGAGGGTGCCTTGGCGGCATTGGTAAAACTCCTCACACCACATGACATGACTACTTCTCTAGAAAGGGACTTTTGGTCAGCACAGCACAGAATTGAAAAGCAACAAAATCGCATTTCTACAGTATAATTGTAGATATCATAAACGACGTATCAAAACGCCCTTAAAGTTAAATAACAAATCCTGATGTTGGATTCGAGAGAGAACATTGAAAATATAAAAGCATTTTAGAATTTCTGAATACAATATTGTGAATGGCCTGTAAATTATAATTAATCGATTGGTTCTGAAAGCTTTCATGATTATGACTTGTACCGTCGTTGAGAAGGGCAATAAAAGGTATTTATATGTTATTGAGTTTGAATGATCTTAAACTCTGCGATTCAATCCATACTCAGTGTATGACGTCACAGCCTCGTGTCTTGAACATGTGATGTTAGTACGCATGCGCTGTAACATATGCGCATGTTCTTTGACACTGTTTCTTGTAATAATCCACTACCTGTTGCTATTGCCTGGCGAAATAATGTGTTAGGTAAAGCGGTATGCATCGATTACTTCCGGACCACTTCGTATTGAGACAAACGGAGGCTCTGCCGTCGGGGGTTGGCAGGACAGAGGCGAGTGGAGATTGGGATGCGGAAAACGGCGTCAACCGTAGGAACTTTGCTATTTATATATATTGAAAAAATATGTTTCATTTCATTATATTTTTAATTTTTATTTATTATAATATTCATTTAATTAACAATTTTATCGTCTTGAATAAAAAATAAAGAATAACACCAAAAAAACATGTATAAATGAAATATATTTGTCATTTCAAATACAATCAATTTTCTTGGGACGGTACAAAAAGTATATTTATAATATAAAATAATCCCAATATTTCGGCCCCAACGACCTTCATCAGTACCGTTATGTTGTGTAATGCATTGTAATCTATTTGTATTCTTCGAACATCCTTCAAATTTGGTTTTTAAAGTTAACTGGGTTTATTTATTACAGTGAATTAAAGTTAATTAACCTTAACTGTAAAGTTAAAGTTAAAACTGCACAATTAACAAGGAAAAAACTCGAAAGAAAGCAGTAAAACCCTCATATCTTCGTAGAAACAACCAGTGTGTACATTTAATAATGTTTGCATAAGATGTTGCAATGATGTACACGATATAGTAGTTTTTCAAAGAAATATGGTAGGTAATGCAACTAAATGCACTTTTGAAAATAACAGCACGTATTATCTGTCTAGTCGCAATGTTAAACTGAAGTAAAATCTTTCACTTTGTAGTGATCTTGAAAACTATAGTCACGTTGACCACATTTTCTTGCGTAGTACACAACACAAGCATATATTCATAGATAAAATTCGAACGATTTTCCATGAGAAGTAGTCTCCACTTTTCCCTCCCAAGAATTTAGACAATATCTGTCAATGTCGGTCACAAACTCCACTATTCAAATGTGAGATTTATCTCGAACATTGAGTCATCTTAAGGAGTCAGTACGCCACGATGTCGTGCTGGCTGCGATATTGCATCATGATGTTGGTGTCTGCGGAGTCATCTTCAGGAGTCAGTACGCCACGATGTCGTGCTGGCTGCGATATTGCATCATGATGTTGGTGTCTGCGGAGTCATCTTCAGGAGTCAGTACGCCACGATGTCGTGCTGGCTGCGATATTGCATCATGATGTTGGTGTCTGCGGAGTCATCTTCAGGAGTCAGTACGCCACGATGTCGTGCTGGCTGCGATATTGCATCATGATGTTGGTGTCTGCGGAGTCATCTTCAGGAGTCAGTACGCCACGATGTCGTGCTGGCTGCGATATTGCATCATGATGTTGGTGTCTGCGGAGTCATCTTCAGGAGTCAGTACGCCACGATGTCGTGCTGGCTGCGATATTGCATCATGATGTTGGTGTCTGCGGAGTCATCTTCAGGAGTCAGTACGCCACGATGTCGTGCTGGCTGCGATATTGCATCATGATGTTGGTGTCTGCGGAGTCATCTTCAGGAGTCAGTACGCCACGATGTCGTGCTGGCTGCGATATTGCATCATGATGTTGGTGTCTGCGGAGTCATCTTCAGGAGTCAGTACGCCACGATGTCGTGCTGGCTGCGATATTGCATCATGATGTTGGTGTCTGCGGAGTCATCTTCAGGAGTCAGTACGCCACGATGTCGTGCTGGCTGCGATATTGCATCATGATGTTGGTGTCTGCGGAGTCATCTTCAGGAGTCAGTACGCCACGATGTCGTGCTGGCTGCGATATTGCATCATGATGTTGGTGTCTGCGGAGTCAGCAACTGTGGACATTAAGTCAAGAATGTCTAAGAGTCAACTCAGCTCATTGTGGAATATGCGCATTTCTCAACATCCAATTTCCACACATGGAAACAGGAAGAAAAGCATCCTCAGAAGCTCGTAAATAAATTATTAAATAAAATGTACATATTTACTAGGAAAACGCTCAGTGTAACGCGTTGATGGGCGAGCACAGAACATGCAACATCCCCATAGTAACGATGCACGACACGGCACAAGACGATTTTCTCTGCAATTTTTCAATCTCCATAATACTCTGGATGAATAACAGATCCATTGTGTCGTGAAGTCTTACCTACATACCTTCTCCAGAAATCTCTTGTGACATCCCAATCTAAACTCGTAAAATTACAATTAATACTTGACTGATTGGGCTTACAATATGTAAAATTTAATATTAAGTTGGTCTTGATCACCATGCAAAATTTGAACTTAATGTGAAAATTTTTATTGTCGACCAATCAGAAGACATTATTTAAACTTAAACCAATTAGAGGATTTGGCCTTCGTACTGCATCCGATTTTATGCGCTAGCTCAAAAATGCTTCTGTCCAATGTTTTCTGGATTTCATTTGTTTGCAATAGTTTGCAATTGAAGTATTTTAATAACTAATTGAGCGAGCGTAGCGAGCGTCTCCATTCGGCTCTTTTGGACACTTTCTCTGTTTTTGTGTGTGTGTGTGTGTGTGTGTGTGTGTGTGTGTGTGTGTGTGTGTGTGTGTGTGTGTGTGTGTGTGTGTGTGTGTGTGTGTGTGTTGACAAAGCTATCAATGTGAGCTCAGGCGGGTGAATACACAACAGGAATGTGAGGTCCATTTTCAATGTGAGCTCAGACCCCCTGAGCTCGGATTGTTTAGTATAGGGAATCAATGCTAAATGATAAATAAGGCCTTCCTACCTAGTTTCAGCTATGAGCTCACATTGATAGATTTGTCTGTTTTCGTAGTTGAGGTGTGTTCCCACCAGGGCGGCGCTCGAATAGTTTTCACACACTTCGTACACACCCATGACGCGTAGTGACCGCAGCATGTGAGCTCCTTTTTCGGACATGCATTTTGTGGAGTTCCCTTTAAATTCGAATCAGCCAATGACATGACGGCATTCAAATATTTGAAATACACACAGCGCGACCGCCTAAGCCAATACAATGTGAGGTCATAAAAAATAAAAACGTATAGTTTTGTAAACTATTTATTAATACGTTCAATTGTTAGGTACACCTATGTTACATGCATAGAAACCAGCAAATAAATTAAGATAACTACATTGGAGCAATGACTAAACAATTAAATACAATTAAATATCGTATTACTCTGTTGAAGATAATCGTATGTTTTTTTAAAAAGTACGTAATATCGTGCGTATGCTAAAATCGTGTACGTACCAAATGATTACCGGAAAATAATAATAATAACGTTAAACAATGTAACTCTTACATAAAACAAATGTCACATACGTGCGAAATAGACAAGTTTCTAACTGCAGTAACTGACTACGTATTGATATTTTTATAGAGGGGGGAAATCCACGTAAAATGTTATTGAATACAATTTCACAAATGTGTATATTTTTTGTTGGATTATATATAACTTGTAACATCTTGAAAAACATTCTATATTGTTATATTTGACAGACTTGCGTCTTGTGTCTTAAAATGTTGTAATTTAAACGTTGAATTTAAATTTAAATCGGATTGGCGTGTATTAACACACAGACGACCTCGTATTGTTATTTTAAATTCAACAATGTGTATGCGATAGCCAGAAGACTTCAGATACAACTGAGAAATGGGATTGGCGTGTATCAACACACAGACGACCTCGTATTGTTATTTTAAATTCAACAATGTGTATGCGATAGCCAGAAGACTTCAGATACAACTGAGAAATCGGATTGGCGTGTATCAACACACAGACGACCTCGTATTGTTATTTTAAATTCAACATTGTGTATGCGATAGCCAGAAGACTTCAGATACAACTGAGAAATGGGATTGGCGTGTATTAACACACAGACGACCTCGTATTGTTATTTTAAATTCAACAATGTGTATGCGATAGAACTAAACTACAGTAGACTTCAGATACAACTGAGAAATCGGATTGGCGTGTATCAACACACAGACGACCTCGTATTGTTATTTTAAATTCAACAATGTGTATGCGATAGCCAGAAGACTTCAGATACAACTGAGAAATGGGATTGGCGTGTATCAACACACAGACGACCTCGTATTGTTATTTTAAATTCAACAATGTGTATGCGATTGCCAGAAGACTTCAGATACAACTGAGAAATGGGATTGGCGTGTATCAACACACAGACGACCTCGTATTGTTATTTTAAATTCAACAATGTGTATGCGATAGCCAGAAGACTTCAGATACAACTGAGAAATGGGATTGGCGTGTATCAACACACAGACGACCTCGTATTGTTATTTTAAATTCAACAATGTGTATGCGATAGAACTAAACTACAGAAGACTTCAGATACAACTGAGAAATCGGATTGGCGTGTATCAACACACAGACGACCTCGTATTGTTATTTTAAATTCAACAATGTGTATGCGATAGCCAGAAGACTTCAGATACAACTGAGAAATCGGATTGGCGTGTATCAACACACAGACGACCTCGTATTGTTATTTTAAATTCAACAATGTGTATGCGATAGCCAGAAGACTTCAGATACAACTGAGAAATCGGATTGGCGTGTATCAACACACAGACGACCTCGTATTGTTATTTTAAATTCAACAATGTGTATGCGATAGCCAGAAGACTTCAGATACAACTGAGAAATCGGATTGGCGTGTATCAACACACAGACGACCTCGTATTGTTATTTTAAATTCAACAATGTGTATGCGATAGAACTAAACTACAGAAGACTTCAGATACAACTGAGAAATGGGATTGGCGTGTATCAACACACAGACGACCTCGTATTGTTATTTTAAATTCAACAATGTGTATGCGATAGCCAGAAGACTTCAGATACAACTGAGAAATCGGATTGGCGTGTATCAACACACAGACGACCTCGTATTGTTATTTTAAATTCAACAATGTGTATGCGATTGCCAGAAGACTTCAGATACAACTGAGAAATCGGATTGGCGTGTATCAACACACAGACGACCTCGTATTGTTATTTTAAATTCAACAATGTGTATGCGATAGCCAGAAGACTTCAGATACAACTGAGAAATCGGATTGGCGTGTATCAACACACAGACGACCTCGTATTGTTATTTTAAATTCAACAATGTGTATGCGATAGCCAGAAGACTTCAGATACAACTGAGAAATGGGATTGGCGTGTATCAACACACAGACGACCTCGTATTGTTATTTTAAATTCAACAATGTGTATGCGATTGCCAGAAGACTTCAGATACAACTGAGAAATGGGATTGGCGTGTATTAACACACAGACGACCTCGTATTGTTATTTTAAATTCAACAATGTGTATGCGATTGCCAGAAGACTTCAGATACAACTGAGAAATGGGATTGGCGTGTATCAACACACAGACGACCTCGTATTGTTATTTTAAATTCAACAATGTGTATGCGATAGCCAGAAGACTTCAGATACAACTGAGAAATGGGATTGGCGTGTATTAACACACAGACGACCTCGTATTGTTATTTTAAATTCAACAATGTGTATGCGATTGCCAGAAGACTTCAGATACAACTGAGAAATCGGATTGGCGTGTATCAACACACAGACGACCTCGTATTGTTATTTTAAATTCAACAATGTGTATGCGATAGCCAGAAGACTTCAGATACAACTGAGAAATGGGATTGGCGTGTATTAACACACAGACGACCTCGTATTGTTATTTTAAATTCAACAATGTGTATGCGATAAAACTACCCAAAAGACCTTGAAGAAATTCAGAAAGTTCAATATATTGATTCAAACTCAAAATGAGGATATTGTTTAGTAATGATTATCCGTAAACGAATGACCAATGCTATGTAAATCTACTTTCATAATATTAGGAGTAAATATGGACGAGTTTGGGATTTATTTAAACAATTGCTTGATAGTTTTTCCTTGTTTTATACACATGCATTAGATTTGCTTCACTGAACTGTTGTGTATCACCGATACGCACACACCGCATTATCTGAGGTCCTAGAGCGTCGACCTTGAACTGAAGGTAGGAGTGTTTATCGCCATAAGAAGGTTTCCATTTTCTGCGTGGTTAGGGGTTTCAGTTTACTTCGAACATGAGTAATATGTTTGATTCTTTCCACGAGTGTGTAATGAGACTTGCCAACCTTTACCGTCTTTCCGAAGTATCTTATATTGTAATATTAATTTCTCATGTCATGCGACGACACTTACTTATATTTTGGGTTAATTTTTAACTTATATCCGAATGATTAAAAAGTAAAATGAATAAAGATGCGATCACAAAGAGAGTTTTTACATGTTGCTTTTTCAATTTAAATATCACCGCTTTGCCTGCAATGTTCACATGACACGTCCCGGATATTTTTATATTGCTATGTAGGTACGTTGTCTATGAGAATTCTAAGCTGCAAATTAACTGCAATTTTAAAACAGGAAAAATCGATAGTGATCTCATTATCAACGACATTGTCAAAAGTCGATATTTTTCAAAAGCGGCAAAATTCTTGGGAATTCGTGGTTTTAAACAGGTAGGTACACATAGGAAAACTGTTAATCATGAAGACATTTGCGATAAGAAGAGTCTATTTGCGATGCAATTGAACGAACTTTGGGGTTTTGAAAGGTTTTTTGAAAATGTAACAGATCCGAGAACAAGACAAAGCAGCTCCAGACGGAGGTAGCTCCAGATTATTTATCGAAAATCGAGTTTGAGCACATCGCTTGCAATTTTTGGAGGAAATACTTGAATATGCAAAACTTAACTAATGCTTACACGTCGATTCCGATGGACATAACGCCGACTCACTAATTCAAGATGGCGCCGAAATGGGCCTTAAAAATTAGTTTTTTTGTCCTTTTGAGAGCGAAAGTACGAGACATTTTTTAAAAAAGAGGGTAGGTCCCAGCTCGATATTGAGTGAAGAAAAATAAAAAATACTAGAAATTCTCAGCTAGTCGATTTTTGAAATTGTAACGCCGAACTTTATACTCAAAATTGGGCCAAAATTTTAAATACATGCCCCCGCAGACCATCGATTTACCTTCTACAGACCTATTAGGACCGCGTCTAGAACTCGACTCATTAGGCGACCCTCCCATCATTTGCCGCTCACAGGGGATGTGAGCAAGTTGGCTCAAGCGCCAACACACGAGCTCGAGGGAATGTATTAACAAGACGGACTTACGCCCCTCTGCGTCTAGAATTCGACACCTTAGCAACCCTCCCATTACGCACAGTTTTGTATACAATAATCTTTACGGTCATTATTAACAGCTTCAATTTCTCAGACAGATGATTTTCTGTATTCAATTTATTATGAAATACCTATTAAAATACTTTCTTCATAACATACAGTGTTTAAGAATTATTTAAATAATTAATAGCAGAAGTTCTATCTTATACACACTCTAGGCTCATTTACAGTATCAATTCGAGTTCACAAATGTGTGATGATCATTATGAATTTATCAATTACAAACGAGGTCCTAGGATTTTTCTCTCCACTGTTTGAAAAAGATTCGTCAAATTCAATATATTCCCTGATGTATTATCCTATTGTGAGTGTTTTTTGTTTGAAACACTTATCTCTAGGATGCTTGGATTAACGGTAATCATCGTTCAAATAAAATTATTTTCTCTGCGTTGACTTCACGTGCAAGATCGAGGTTGCTCTAACGTTGTTACTATGGCATTAAATCTGAACAAATTCACGAATTTTAGAATCGGTCTTTCTCTCTCATTTTTGCAAGTAGACAGTTGAATTTTAGAGTGGTTTACTCCAATTTTCCCGCTGAATTCGAATGTGAACTCAGATTTTGAAAATGTTGTCAGTAGAGTGAATAAACATCAATTAACTGAAATGGCATCTGTGTGTGATATTGATAAGGGCGGGATTCCCATGTCAAAGGTACTGAATAATGAATCGTACGGGCTGTGACATGTGATTAAAATGAAACCTAATTACAATTATAAGTGTTTTACACAAGACACTATTATTTAGTGTTTTAAATTAATATGGCATATGAATCGGTGGCTGTGTGGACAAGAAAGATCTGAGATTATACCGGACAAGCACATTATTCAATTCAACTAGATAAAGTTTCATCATGAAAACAACAAGAAATTAGCCATTTTTAATATTTTTTTTTGAGTATACCATACTTTGATATTTTAGGGAATATAATTGAGAAAATATATTCTGGGTGAGAGTTCTCTAAAATCGAAAATAACTTGTACCATGTTTCCATCATATTAGCTGTAATATTTTACCACTTGTCAATGATGTAGTTTTGTGTAGGATGTTTCAATATGACATTTGGCATAAGTAGTATATGATGGTAAATTAAGAATTCTTTTCTAGATTGGAAATTTGTTAATATGAAAATGTTGAGATAAAATGAAATCGTTGTAAATTTGTTCTAAAAGGAGCATACGTTCATAATAAATATACACAGATGCGTAGGAAGTATATTTTTGCAGGGGGGGGGGGGGGGGCACTCCTGGTTGTCAGATGCCCCAAAAGTAGCTGAAAATACATTTTTTCGGGAAAACACGTTTACGTTTGAGTTCAATGCACAAAACCCCCCAAAATCATGCAGGTCGGATTTGTTTTTAATTTCAGAAGTTCATATGGACCAAATTTCGATGCGCTTTGGCTTATAATTTTTCGGCGATTTGCTCCCCTTACATAGGGATTAACTGAAAATTTGAACTTTAATATCTTTACTCAATAGTTTCTTATGAAGATTATTTCGAAGTCGGACAATTTATTAAGTAGATTTGAATGAATATCTATATTATGGGGAAGGGGGGGGGGGGGGGGGGCTAGGCACATTGATTTATCTGCCTCATGTGTTTTCTTAGGGGGGTGGCACGTTTACCCCCCCCCCCCCCCCCCCTTCGCCGCTCCAGCGCCCATAAATATACATTATATTCATTTTAATTTTTTTATTTCGCTTCAACTAATGTGCAAAGTGGAAATAACCGCCGAACCAGGGCTCGAACCCGGGAGATCTCACTTCCCGGGCGAGAGTTCTACCAACCTGGCTACCATTAGATGTTTTGCTTCGCACATACCTTCATATTGAAATTGAAGTTATTTTTATATTGAATATAATTTACATTTATTGAATTTTATTTATTTGTTATCAAATAAATGAATTACATTTATTAAAATTGTTCAACAAACTATTCACCAAAGTCAAGAAGCATAGCTTCAGTGGAAAAGTCATAATAGTAATTAACTAGGGAAAATGCACCAGTCATTGGCAGATGTACCATACTAAGCGTGTAAATGTACTACTACCCAGCCGCACACCCCTTGTTACGCCCCTGAAATTCACATTCTTTGGTTCTATCTCATACACACAGTATACTTATTCATTATTAATTCGAGTTCCCAAATGTGTGACGCTCAATATGAATTCATCAATTGCAAACGAGGTCCTAGGTTTCTTCTCTCCTCGCTTTGAGGAGGATTCGTCAAAATTTATATTTTCCCCGATGTATTATCCTATTGTGAGTGTTTTTTGTTTGAGACACTTTTCTCTAGAATGCTTGGATTAACGGTAATCATCATTCAAATAAAATTATTTTCTCTGTGTTGACTTAACTTGCAAGGTCGGGGTTGCTCTAACGTTGGTACTATGGCATTAAATCTGAACAAATTCACGAATTTTAGAATCGGTCTTTCTCTCTCATTTTTGCAAGTAGACAGTTGAATTTTAGATTGGTTACCTCCAATTTTCACGCTGAATTCGAATGTGAACTCAGATTTTAAAAATGTTGTCAGGAAAGTGAAAAAACTTCAAATAACTTAAATGGCTTCTGTGTGTTATATTGATAAGGGCGAGATTCCTATGTTAAAAGTGCGGGATAATGAACCTTACGGTCTAGCAATACGTGATTGAGTGAAGAATTGTTATATTATTTAAACATGTATTTCACAGCTATCGATATGAAAACAATTGATCCTAACGCCATCTCCAATAGATATCGTCTATTTGCGATGTAATTGAACGAAATTGAGATATTTGAACGAATTTTTAAAACTACCACAGATCGAAGTGATCGATAGTGTGGTAGGTATACTTACGAGGAGTGTTCCGGAATATTTGCTAAAATTCGAGTGGTGCTTTCGTCATCTAGTTTTGCCGTAGAAACTAGATTTACCAGAATCGGTCCTAGTTTTCGCATAGATTTCAAAGCTAAGCGATTACGTATCTGAAATTGGCGGCCTCCAAATTGCAATAACCTAAAGTTTTGTTATGTTATGTTATTTTTGTTTAAAAATTGTTAGAATTCAAGATTACCATATTTTTGTAGTGGGATGACTAGTTTTAAAGGCATCAAAAAAATTTAAGAAATATTAAAATTAAATGATTTATTTTATTATCATTGTTTAGAATCAGTAAAATATACATTGACGCCATAGCTCAGAGTATTGCATACGGCAACAATGTCTTCACCATCGTTACAAATTGTTTCTTGGCTAGAATTGATAAATCATGATGCTCACCCACGGGGTTTCCGGTCAAAATAAAAACGTATTTGTCGGTAAAAATTATTATTTTCATACTCAAATGTGTACACATTAATTCATAAATATAATGTTTTATTCAGTGGACATTTTCTAGGGAAAACGGTTATACTGTCAAATGGCGTAATTTCTTAATCAACTAACAATTAATGACGTTGACATGGTTACAATAAAATATTAAATCATTCGACAGGAATGCCGTTTCCCGTCAAATTGTCCACTTGATTTAAATGTCATATTTATCAATGGATATTTACACTTTTGAGTATAAAACAGTATGTTTTATCAACATTATGTTGATATTTTCTATAAATAAATTTGTTAGAATAAATAGCATTTTCTTAAATCTGAAGGTATACCACGAAACAAACTAAGTCAGGAAGAACAACCAAGAGAATCAAGCCTGCTACCCATTACAAACAATAACATTTCCGTAATTATACAAGAACAATAACCAGATTTTGACATTCTATTAAAATGCTAGTTGGACTAAAATGTTTTCTTCCTACTTAATTTTCCTCGTAACCTTGGACTGCGAAAATGTGTTTCAAGGTTGTAATTTTTCAATCATTAGTCAATTTTTTTTGCGATAATCATCTATAAAATAAATATTTTCTCAGAATTATATGGTTCTATCTTATACACACTAGGCTCACTCGTATCATCAATTCGAGTTCACAAATGTGTGATGATCAATATGAATTATGCCATTACATACGAGGTCCCAGAATTTTTCTCTCCTCTGTTTGAACAGGATTCGTCAAATTCAATCTTTTAACCGATGTATTATCCTATTGTGAGTGTTTTTTGTTTGAAACACTTTTCTCTAGAATGCTTGGATTAACGGTGATCATCGTTCAAATAAAATTATTTTCTCTGCGTTGACTTCACGTGCAAGATCGAGGTTGCTCTAACGTTGTTACTATGGCATTAAATCTGAACAAATTCACGAATTTTAGAATCGGTCTTTCTCTCTCATTTTTGCAAGTAGACAGTTGAATTTTAGAGTGGTTACCTCCAATTTTCACGCTGAATTCGAATGTGAACTCAGATTTTAAAAATGTTGTCAGGAAAGTGAAAAAACTTCAAATAACTTAAAATGGCTTCTATGTGTTATATTGATAAGGGCGAGATTCCTATGTTAAAGGTGCGGGATAATGAACCTTCGGTCTAGCAATACGTGATTGAGTGAAGAATTGTTATATTATTTATACAATTATTTCACAGCTATCGATATGAAAACAATTGATCACAACGCCAATTCCAGTAGATATCGTCGTTTTGCGATGTAATCGCAAACACTCCACCTCCGAAATATTTGCTTAAATTCGAGTGTTGCTTTCGTCATCTATTTTTGCCGTAGAAACTAGATTTACCAGAATCGGGCCTAGTTTTCGCATAGATTTCAAAGCAAATCTGAAATTGGCTACCGCCAATTTGCAATAAACTAAAGTTTTGTTTTGTTACGAAATTTATATTTGCATGAATCCAGAGATTACTACAGTTTTGTTGTGGGATGACTAGTTTTCATGGAATCTATTAAAAAAAATTAAGAAATATTAAAATGATTTATTTTATTACCATTGTTTAAAATCAGTAAAATATACACTAACGCCATAGCGCAGATCATTGCAATGGCAACAATGTCTTCACCATCGTTACAAATTGTTTCTTGGCTAGACATTATAAATCATGATGCTGTCCTATATCACCCACGGGGTTTCCCGTCAAAATAAAAACATATTTGTCGGTAAATATCATAATTTTCATACTCAAAAGTGTACACATTATTAAATTCATTAATTTAATGTTAAAATCAGTGGACATTTTCTAGGGAAAACGGTTATACTGTCAAATGGCGTAATTTTTTAATCAACCATCAATGACGTTACCATGGTAACAGTAAAATATTCATCATTCAACAGGAATGGCATTTCCCGTCAAATTGTCCACTTGATTTAAATGTCATATTTATCAATGGATATTCACACTTTTGAGTACAAAAACAGTGTGTTTTACTAACATTTGTTGATATTTTGTAAGTATAATTTTGAAACGATTTAAATAATTTATTAATATTTCCTAAAACACATGCACGATAAGTGTGAATATAATTATTATCTGCGCTGATAATAACAATTTTGTGATTAAATTTCCTCTTCCTGATAAGTTTGGTATTATATTAAATGAATTACTTTCCTTTGGACAGGACACAAACTTTATTTTTTATTATAAATTGCACAATATTTCGGCCACTGTCTGCGGCCTTCTTCAAGTGTATGTAACAATTATTGAAAAAATTGACAGGTATAAAACATTATGATTAAAAAAGACAAACAAATCACAATCCATTAGGCTTATCAAAAACCAAAGACTTTTTTAATCATAATGTTTTATACCTGTCAATTTTTTCAATAATTGTTACATACACTTGAAGAAGGCCGCAGACAGTGGCCGAAATATTGTGCAATTTATAATAAAAACAATTTTGTGATAAATAAGTTGAGTGATTTCCAATTATCAATTCATTATGAAATTCGAGGATTCAATAGATACTGAAAGAAAGACCTCAGAAAGACTGAACAGATTCTCAAGTCTTCTTACACACTTGTCCGGTGGTATAAACCTCTACTCATACATTCGAAGCAAACTGAGGAAACCTGACAACGCCGAAGACATACGATGCAATAGTTCTGGCGAGTAAATGGCAACTTCTACGTCAAGGTCAAAATTATAGGACCTCAGATGATGCGGTGTGTACGTACTCAACGTCACACAGCAGATCTAAACAACTAATTCAATGCATTGTACAATACACACCGCAAATAATTTAAGACTATTTTATCATAAAGCTCCACTCACAGTTCATATATTCTCCGAATATTAGTAAAGTGGCTTTTCATTAATACTGAGCATTTATGTACAGAAATATTCGTAAAAAATGATAAAATCATGATTTAATACAGATAGGGTTGAAGTGTGGGTATGATCTGAGGTCAGTAAGGTTTTGTCTCATACACACTGATCCCGAAGACATTTGCGTTATTGAACGAAATCGATGGTATTTAACGATTTTTTCAAATGTTAACATTACGAAGATCAAGACGATGCACTGCCAGAGAGAGAGGGGAGTAGCTCCATAATATCAGTACCGGCCCAGTACCGCCCAGTACCTGCCGGTACCGGCCATAGCAATTGGCCGGTACTGGCCCAGTACCGGAAATTTGGCCGCGTGCAGCCCAGCCAGCACTGAGCCAGTACCGGCGTCATTGCTGTTGGCCAGCATGATCTTTGAATGCACCATCTTGTTCGTGGCCAGCACCTTGCCAGAGTGGCCGGTACTATAGCCCATCACCGTGCCTTCATCGAGCCAGCTGATATGTTTACTGGGATTGATCTAAAATCATTCTAGGCCGAAAAGATTTAAAAAAAGTTATAGATACCTACACAATGTCAACATATTTCTATCAATGCGAGCTCTTAAGTGTGTAATATAACCACAGTTGAGTCTATAGATTTGAGGCGAGGTACTTTGTGTTCTTGAAACACAATGTCAACTTATTTCCATCAATGCGAGCTCTCAAGTGTGTAATATAACCACAGTTAAGTCTATAGATTTGAAGCGAGGTACTTTGTGTTCTTGAAACACAATGTCAACTTATTTCCATCAATGCGAGCTCTCATGTGTGTAATATAACCACAGTTGAGTCTATAGATTTGAAGCGAGGTACTTTGTGTTCTTGAAACACAATGTCAACTTATTTCCATCAATTCGAGCTTTCAAGTGTGTAATATAACCACAGTTGAGTCTATAGATTTGAGGCGAGGTACTTTGTGTTCTTGAAACACAATGTCAACTTATTTCCATCAATGCGAGCTCTCATGTGTGTAATATAACCACAGTTGAGTCTATAGATTTGAAGCGAGGTACTTTGTGTTCTTGAAACACAATGTCAACTTATTTCCATCAATGCGAGCTTTCAAGTGTGTAATATAACCACAGTTGAGTCTATAGATTTGAAGCGAGGTACTTTGTGTTCTTGATACACAATGTCAACTTATTTCCATCAATGCGAGCTCTCATGTGTGTAATATAACCACAGTTGAATTTATAGATTTGAAGCGAGGTACTTTGTGTTCTTGAAACACAATGTCAACTTATTTCCATCAATGCGAGCTCTCATGTGTGTAATATAACCACAGTTGAGTCTTTAGATTTGAAGCGAGGTACTTTGTGTCCTTGAAACACAATATCAACTTATTTCCATTAATGCGAGCTTTTAAGTGTGTAATATAACCACAGTTAAGTCTACAGATTGGAAGAGAGGTACTTTGTGTTCTAAATGAAACATTGTCTACGTATTTTTATCAATTAGTTTGTTTTAATGGCACCTTTTTACATGTCATGTCTGACCCATTCTCATAAATTATTATATCCATGTTATATAGATGTAAGTGATTTTCTGAGATTATAATCTGTATTTAATATCAGGAAAAAAATGCCATCAGTAATCAGTAATACATGGGATATTTGAACAGATGTTCTTACGTGAATCACGTACCTACGCAGTTCATTGCTGTGTATATTATGTTACGGATTGTCATAATATTCATTTGTAAGGAACTCGTCCTACAAATAACCTGACAAGTAATGAAGTTATGCATATGACTTCACTCTGTATATGCACTTTCGACTTTGTAACGGTCACTGTGTATGAGTTCGGATAAGCAAAATGTACGCGTAGTGACGGTTATGTGTATGAGTTCACTTTGTATGAGCACATACGACAATGTAACGGTCACTGTGTATGAGCTCGGATTGGCAGTTCACGTGATCTCACATTATATTGAGTAAAACGCAGAGTCCACATAGATATGTCATATCATACTTACACAACGACGTCTTAGAGCAAATCGGTTATGACCACGTCCATCTAGGTACTAAAGGTAGCAATAGTTGTCATGGTAAGCATTGTCTATCTAGTGTAGTTTGCGATGTCTCACATTGGTGGTGTGTATTCACATACCTCACATAGATAGATTCGGTCGTATGGGTGTGTGTGTGTGTGTGTGTGTGTGTGTGTGTGTGTGTGTGTGTGTGTGTGTGTGTGTGGGTGTGTGTGTGTGTGTGTGTGTGTGTGTGTTTCCCGACGATGCTGGCCACATTTTATTTTCGATCGAGCTGAAATTTTGCACACATACTTATATCATTGTAACTCAGTCTGGGATTGTTTTTGAGATCTGTATTCTGATTGGTTCAATTAAAAACATATCTTCTGATTGGCCAAAAATCAAAATGGTCAGATCGAGCTCAAATTTTGCATGACCATTGAGAGTACCATTTTCAATTATTTTACAACTTTTCAGCCCAATCAGTATAGAACTTATGCACTTATTGGCAATTTTAAAGTTTTGAATCTGTCAGAAATGACATTTCAAAACAGAAATTCCACTGCATTCTGGGTTGCTCTATGTAGGCTATAGCAAAGCAAAGTTTATAGATGGCTATAGAGTATAGAGTGCCACGCCCACTAGGCACTTCCGGATTATTTCTGGATTTCTTCTTATGGAAAATAACATGGGGACTTACTTCGATTGCTGGTCATTTATAAACAAAACAGAGTTAAGATAATCGCAATGCACCACCATTAAATTCAATCTTTCATTTATAATATTATGTCAACACATCTCTTCAAATATATACCATAGGTAATCTGTTTAAGTTATTAAACAGCTCCAAAGTGCGACGTTGCAATCTACATCAATAATAAATTGTAACACGGCGCAGCGCGATGTCCTGGGTAGCGAGCTGGCAACTGCGACTTTACAAAAATGAAAAACAAATGAAACAATTTTTAACAATGATGCCAGACCTTGCACGTCAATTTTTGATTGTTGACGAAAAGTAAACAAAACTGAAGTATTTCTGTGCTCCTCGAGTTTATACACTGAATCAAGTTCATTATAATAGTTATTTTGATTTCAGGATACCATAAAATGAGATGTAATCATGTAATGAGCTGTTGAAATGTAGACTGACAGTTCATTGAATTTACATCTTGCACCGGTGTACACTTTCGTGACGTCATACCCTGTGTAGTGTGTTGTTTAACTTGGAACAGTTTAAATTTGGTATATATTTGAAGAGATGTGTTGACATAATATTATAAATGAAAGATTGAATTTAATGGTGGTGTATTGCGATTTTCTTAACTCTGTTTTGTTAATAAATGACCAGCAATCGAAGTAAGTCCCCATGTTATTTTCCATAAGAGGGTTTTGAAAAAGACTCCGGAAGTACCTAGTGGGCGTGGCACTCTAGTACTCTATTCTCAGTTTCAATGAAAAACAGATTCCTTTATGTTGATCGAGTGATCATATTGCAATACATAATGTTTGTTTGCAATATGTATAGTATGTAATATACATTGGTATTAGGTTGGTATTATCTGTATCTAAAATACTTGTTTTCTGGATATGGATCATGTTTCACTTAAAAAACAACGTTTCGACTAGATACATATAATATTTTACATATTCCAGCCCAATCGGTCAAGAATTTACAGACGTATTGCTATTTTAAGTGTTTTGAATATCTGTCCAAAGAGATTGATGGAAAAGTATCAAATTTATGGTATTGGTCTGTTTAATTGTTCCAGAGTGTTTATGGAAAGTTGTAAGGAAATTTGGTAATAATGTAGTAAGTTTTCTTTGATTAAATGGATCGGGCTCGATTGGCGATGTCGTGCGAATCGGTGCTCGCTCATCAACGCGTTACACGGAGCGTTTTCCTAGTTACTATGGCTGTTAGAATTAATGGTACATTTATTTATTGTAAATATTATGATAATCAGGCAGGGTGAAAGACCACAACATAAATGTGAACCTCGCCTTTATGTATTGTACATAATACAAATGAAGAAAATTCTATTCTATTGATCTTAATTTGAAAATCACTAATGTGGGCTACCCAAAATTAAGAAGATTTTAGCAGTTGGTATGTATATTTCTCTCCTAATGAGTTATTGTTCTAAATCGTGTCATATCGTAGACCTGTAAATTACTGCAAATGTTTAATTATTGATTATATGACGAATTGATTAAAAATTGTATCGACCATATTATAATAGTGATTGTTTATTTATTTTTATATTATTGCAAAGAACAGGGAGGCTGTAGAATTTGTGATTATTATTGTTACTGTAGCTTGTAATGTTTAAATGACTGTTGAAGGTTTTTGCAGGAAAACCCAAATACGTAATTTATTAGAATAATGTTGAATTCTTACAGAATTTAACAGTATCACAATCTATACAAATTGACTTTAATAAACGTAATTCATTCAACTATTTAATTAAATATTGTTCAGTCATAAATCTTCTTATAAGAGCGGTAGGACCTTATTTAGGTTGACGAAACTATCCACTGACAGAAGACATTGTCCAAACCATGTCAAGATCTAATTTGTTTCGTTGTACCACTGTAATAATTGTCCAGCATCATCAAACATGATTTCTACGAGTTTTAATTAAAAATATAGTGATTGTTCTATTTTAAGTCATAAATTAAATAAGTGTGAGCTTTTTCTCTTGATCTTTCTGAATTTCATTTGTAAGAATGTAAAATTGTAATTTTTCAAGAACCCTGGAGTTACCATGATACTTTGTTTTTCATAAGGCAACGCCCACCTTCGTTGGTCAATAGGGAAGTGAAGTGAAGTTAAGATTTTAGAATTATAAATATTTTAAGAAAGTTGAGATGTTGTTGAAGACAGATGTGGTATTATTTTTGTTGTGTGATGAATAGTTTTCAAGGAACGAATTTACAAAGTTTGGTAGATTGTAGCTGTCCATGAACATAATTTGACGTCACACGCCGAGTCGGCCGTATAGATAATGTTAGCCAGAGCCAGTTCTATGCATCTCGTAACACAGGGAACACGGCGTGTGACGCACACCTTGTTTTTGCAGAGGAGTGAAATGTCGAAAACTAATATTGATTATTAGAGTTTAACGGCGCGTCAACGACGAGGTTATATTGCGCACATTAATTTTAACTTTTAACTTTGTTGAACTAAGTGGAGGACATCGGGAGGGGTCGACCTAACGGGTCCGATCTGGGGGAGTCTGAAACTGGTGGGAGAGCCAGGTCAGAATGGGGACAGACCGGGGGGTGGAGAGCTTCGGGCCGGTGGGACTCGATTTCAGGGGGATCACCATCTCGAGGGGGGAGGCCGGCCCGAGGGGCCCGCGAATTTGGGGAGGGCATGGGACTAGGTCGACCCTGGACTGCACTTGGTTAAGGCCAACTCGTATGTGAGCCGGCCCCTTAAGCCCCACCACCACGTCAAGGTGGCAGTCCATTGGTGGGGATAACTAATAAATTAATTATGGGAATATATATGAATAAAAAAAATAAAAAAAAAACATATTACTCTTTGAGGTTATTCTGTTACTCTGTACATAAACAAAATATAATCTCAACATTCGCCTATTCCCCATTGTGCTTTTCAATTGTGAGTTTCAGCCTTGTAACACGGCAAGGCGTAACAAAGCGAGAATGAGTACGTATTAGGTTGTTACTTACTGCAGTACGGACTGGTTCCAGTGGTTCTCACTGTAAATGATCCTCTGCCAGGATAGTTGATGGATTCCAAGCCCATGGGTGAACAGTTGCCAGAGTTACAGGGAATCGGTCTGTAATTTACAGAGCAGAATTAGAGCAAGTCTTAAGGGGAAAGAGGAGAAAACAACAGCATCGTCACTTTAGTTCAGAGAAAAATAGGAAAAGCAATGTTGATATATTTTCCTACACTAAGCCGTAAGAATGAAATTATGATCCACGTTCTAAAAGCAAAGTTTGTTATATCATACGAAAATATAAATTACATATGTATCCACAGAAAAATATGTGGATAATATTATTGAATGCTGGTTTGAAAAATCCGCAAATTCCACAATATTTCGCTTGTTGAATCCAAGATTCATGGACATCATTACTACATTCATACTAGAAAGGCAAGGTTCGATTACTCCTATACCATTAACATTGGCTGAACTGAAGCTTAAACAGACCTGATTTTCTACTAAATACGTTTCTCAGATGGCGCAGCTCCATCTTTTATCTGCATAGTGAACTACTTGCAGTGTATATGCATGCAGTGTAAGTTCATATGTTTACCACCAGTAGCTGATATAAGCGCTAGTCCATCCGAGTGACGAAAATTGCCGGGTATCTGCAGGAAAGGCTTCACTTTCATTGGTCAAGTGAGCGAACCGTGTCTTACTAGTGTGAACTAAGCTATGATCCATGAATCTTGTTGAATCTATCTACGTCTTAGGATTGTTTGTGATTTTATGCACTTACAATATAAAACTTACAATATGCCTATAATCATTAGGTCTAGGATGTTTAGGACATATCCTTTTCTGATTTTTTGCTCGGACACGTCTAAAATTGATACATAAATACGTGTCATGTGTTCCTGATTGCAAAATTAAGTGTTTTATTTTGCCTCAAAATGCCTTTGTCTCAATTTTTTATAAATCAGTTCCCTTTCTTGCTTTATTAAGGTATTTTGGATTTAAAATTGATACTTCTGTAGTTTAAATGAAATCTAAACATTGTTATAGCATGAAATCATTTAGCTAAGAGGCCTTTGGGTGAAAGGTCTCTGTAAAATGCATAATTGATATTATATCAACTTCAGGCATTGGCTTCATCTTCTACTAAGTGCTACGTATCACTTCACAAAAATATATTATGCAGGTATAAATTTAAGTTAATAGTCAAAACTGTATAATCATGACATTATTCAGTTTTATAACTTTTAAATCATTTTCTCTCATTCAAATTTTTTCGCTTAGAAAAATTAAAAAATAATATCTATTTTAATTATTAATAAATTTAATAGATTTAAAGTGTATTCTTCTTTGCAATGAGAACAAAAGCTGAAAATCACTCGCCTTCACCCACACTGGCACACGTTTTCTCAGATTGCCTCACAAATGTCGATTCCCCTGACTCTGGGTGCAGATAGTATTGCGAGATGAAATAAGTGATTGAGGATTGTCTTGAACCTACGATCATCACACTTTACAGGGATTGGAAACGTCATTCCCCTAAGACCAATGCTAAATGAAGGCGGCCCAGGGTCTGGTCCGTCGATTTGCATCCAATTACTTCCTGCACCCGTTTACTTCCGGCCGGTGACCCGCGTAATTTAAAAAAGTACGCTTTGGGAGTGTTTAAATTTGATTGACACAATAGACAACATCACAAACCTACTTCGCATGCGCGGAAACCATAATATGGCCGTGCATTTGGGGCGTGACTAACCTACAGTCTTCAGCTCCAGAGCAGAATGCTCGCCTCTCATTGGCTGAGGAGCGTCATTCATAAGGAAATTCACCATTATCTCATTAATTGACGTGGAAATGTCCCGATATTATATTTTATTCATAATTATTGGATTTGTTTACATCTAAGAACAAGTTGTTCAAATAGTTTTCATTTATTCAATGTCGTACAGACTTGAATTTATACCTGATCATATAAGATGTATACAGACTACGCGTAGAGACTGCAGGTTGGATTGAACCAGGTACCCGATAGGCAATGCGCGCCGATATTTCTCCCGCCAGAGAGCTCTGATAGTTTATGATGGTGTCTATTGCCGCCAGGTTTGAAAGAGCTTCTCAAACTTGCCGCTGCATTGTCGAATATTTGAATTCTGTTCTGGCTGGAGATAAAGACATGTGTAACGACAGCGACATCATCAGCCGCTTGTTCTGTGCTTGTTGTGTTCAAATGGCCAGCTAGTCAGACGGTTTCCAATCCCTGTAAAGTGTGATGATCGTAGCTTGAACTTACAGCAGCGTCTGGTGTCCCCAGAACATGCAGTGGGGATTGGCAATGGACTCGGCGAAGTATTCATAGGCTCGACCATGTGGACATGAGACATACAGCGATGTGTCTGAAACAAAACGCGTTCTTGCTTGTTTTACACGGGTCAATGTATTGATCAATGCCTTGACTTCAATGGATTGATTTCAATGCATTGACCAAAAATATTGAGAGGCCATTTACACTACTCAATGCATTGAATGAAACTATTGACGTTGCGTAGCGCTCTGATTGGTCAGATCTGTGCTTCTAATATTTTAAATTTTATGGGGTCAACAGAATTTGAATAAATGTCATTCAAATAATTGACATGGTTGAAGATAACCTAAGTTCTAGCATTCAACTAATATTTTTTTCTTTCTGTTGTGGAATAGTCTACACTTTTATGTTGCCATAACTATAGAAAAATGCTCCGTGTAACGCGTTGATGAGCATGATGATGCTCATGATGAGTATTAATCATTGATGATCAATGATCATCAATCAATCATGATCATAGGCGTGCGCAGAAGAAATCATTAGGGGGGGCCAACATGCGCGCCGGCAGGAATAATGACAAGGGGGTAAAGTCCAAGGAAAAAAATTGACACGGGTTAAAGGGGGTGTGGGGGGCGCGCCCCCCACCTTGCCCCGCAGGGCGTTTTTTGGTTTTGTAACACTTTGAAATCAATTTTGAGACATTGTGAGGAGCAATTTCTTTAAATTTTTTTTTAATTTTACACACCTTTTCACTACAATCCCAAAACCTGGTCCGGCAGAGCGTTTTAGTATTTTGGGCACTTCAAAATGAATTTGAGACGTTTTAAGGTGCATTTTGTTCCCAAAACTTACTTTTTTAACGACATAAAAATATAAATAGATATGAAAGGGTGTTCGGGGGCGAAGCCCCCTAGAAAATATTCTCTGAAGGTCATACATCATATTAGAGCAATTTTGAGGCATATTAAAAAGAAATTTTTATGGGAAAAACCTAGAAATTCATGAAATATCGTGTTTTTGGAAGGTACTTTATAGGCATTGTTTTCCAAAATATTGTGTTTTTGATCAACCTAGTACTTGAGTCCAGTGATTTGAGCAACTCCAGTCTGCCCCGCAGGGAGATTTTTTGGTTTAAACCCATTTAAAACAAAATTTTGACACTATGAGAACCCTTTTTTGTAATTTTTTAGTTGAGGCTGACCCATTAGGGGGGGCCAAGACCTCCCGGCCCCCCCCGTGCGCACGCCTATGATCATGATCAATAAGATGAATGATGAGCAGTGGAATTTCTGTTTTGAAAACTTTATTTCTGACTGTTTCAAAACTTTAAAAAATTCAATAAGTGCAGTGATCTACTAATTTAATTTGGCTGAACACTTGTAAAATAATTGAAAATGGCACTCTAATGGCCATGCAAAATTTGAACATGATCTGACCATTTTAATTTTTAACTAATCAGAAGATATGTTTTTAAATGCTAGACAATTGGAGGATTTGTCTGACATTTATATCCCTAAAACAAAAGTGCGAGACATTTCGATTTGAACGTCAAACGGTGTGACGTACAGGCTATTTCTTCTTATCAACCAATCAGAGGGCAGCTCTCATAACAATCCCAGACTGAGTTAGAATGATATTAGTATGTGTGCAAAATTTCAGCTCGATCTAAATTATATTTGATATTTTGAAGATTGTCAGAAGAAGCTAATACTCGAACATATTTCATATAAAATAAAATTCAAATTTTTATCAAAACTTTTAATGTACTTTTCAAAAATATAAAATTAGTATTTTTTTTCAATGTCAAGGTATGATATTATATTAAATATTTTGAGTACTGTAATAAGTAACCATAAAAAACACTTCGTGTAAAAATACCAGCCAAGTCTCTTCAACTAAAAAAAAATATGAAATAAATTCTGCACTGAAAAGTAGTGATATCAAAAAATTAGCCAAGTCAAAACTTTATTTGAAAATCAAAAAATACTTGGCGCATCGTGTACATAAATAGCTTGGAAGTCTAAGTCAATTATAAATTATACATGAAATATACATATACATAGTATACCTATAATGCCCTAAAAAAAACGATGCGCCAAGTATTTTTTGATTTTCAAATAAAGTTTTGACTTGGCTAATTTTTTGATATCACTACTTTTCAGTGCAGAATTTTTAGATTTCATATATTTTTTTAGTTAAAGAGACTTGGCTGGTATTTTTACACGAAGTGTTTTTTATGGGGATATCACTCCTTTTTTTAGTTTATTCTAACAACTTGTGACACATATGAAATGAACAATTACTAAATTCTTTTAAAAAATCATCACCCTTTACAATTTCGTTACCACTAATGAATAGCAGCGTATGGTCCTAAATAATTGCTTTGAATGATCTTTCACGAAGAATAGCAAAGGTTTCATTCCAATCAGTCAACCCAGTTCCGAGATATGGAAACACTTCGGTTTTCAAAATGGCTGCTGAACTTTCTGCAATGCCACATAGAATTTATTTCTATAAATGATGTGTATCATTTTAAGCTTTCTGAATATGTATTTATTGTATAGGAGGGAATTATAATAATTTATACATTTGAATGACGTCATTTCCGGTCTCATAAATAGGAAAATTCTATTTGTACTGTTCATATTCCATAGAGATGGCCATCCGAATCGTTTGGCGCTAGTTTCATACCGATTTGTCTACCAGTTTTTGAGATATGACGTTACTTCCGGTTTAAAAATGGCGGCTGAAATCTCTGACCCCTTGAAGTATATTTGAAACATGATTATAATTTTATAAGCTATCTCAAATAGTATATTTATTGCATCAAAATAAAAATTTGTGAGATTATTAAAATGTGTGACGTCATTTCCGGTTTAGGTATGGGAAACTGCAAATATTATTGATGATAATACATAAAGTTGACCGTCTAAATTGTTTTGCGCTGGTTTCGTTGAAATCTATTTAGCCGTTATTGAGATATGATGTCACTTCCGGTTTCAAAATGGCGGCGTCCGGTTGGTTTTATAACAAGTCACATGAGACGTCAAAAGTACATACGTTACATAAATATCAAAATAATCGGATCAACCTTTGTTGCCAAAAAGCCAATCGATGTATTTCAAATTTCATTACGTCATTTCCGGTTTCTTTAACATAATGTTTAGTCTTTTGCTACTTATCATGCATATAGATGACCGTCTGGATCGTTTGGCGCAATTTTCGTTCCAATCGGTCCAGCCGTTGACGAGATATGACGTCACTTCCGGTTTCAAAATGGCGGCATAAAACCAGTTATAGCAAAAGGCACCTCAGACGCCAAAAGTGCATATGTGGTAAAAATTTTAAATCAATCGGTTTAGCCGTTTAGGCTGTGGCCTGTTTACCGGATTTAAATTCCAGGATACTACTACTACTACTACTACTAAGATTATTATTATTATTATTATTATGAAAACCGCCCTAAAACACGGTTTTCACGGCCCTCTAGCTCGCAAAGGGCGTAACCTATTGTTCCCAAATTTGGTATATGTTGTAGGGTGGGCCATTGCTCAAAATTGAGATATTTCCCAAAGATTTGAGATTCCCCAATTTTAAGATCCAGTAGGCCGAAAATGCCACTTTGATGCCTACAGTAAAAGTGGGTTTGCTCCAGCCTTTATATGAGAGTGTGCGCGCGCCGTACGACTTGGCTGGCGTGGAGCGACCGCTCCACTAGATAACTATTTCACAATTAAATAAAAAAATACAAAAATACAAATTATATTTGAAAAAGTGAAAAATTTGATGGATATTCTCTTGTCAATAACTATTACTAGCAATGCTATAACTATTTCACAATTAAAATTTAAAAAAAAAACGAAAAATAAAAATAATTTTTGAAAAAGTGAAAAAGTTTGATGGACATTCTCTCGTGGTAATGTTTCTTATTGAATATTGCTTACCATGCCAACTTTAATACGATTCTGATTGGTTCGTTTGCCTCAAGTCTTGATTGAAAATAGAGCTTGTTCTAAACAGAAACATTGACTGAAACTCTTGAGAGGTCTTGATCGGCCTACTGGAGCTCAATATTTTTTCACTCAATGTTGAGTTTACACAGATCAAGGTCTTGAAATCAAGTCTTGAATTCAAGGCATTGATCAATACATTGACCCGTGTAAATCAAGCTAAAATTTAAACTTTATCGGAACATTTTGATTGTCGACCAATAAGAAGATATTATTTAAACTTAAACCAATTGGAGGATTAGTCCTTCGTACTGCATCCGACTTGATATGCGCTAGCTCAAAAATACTTTCATTACTGTACATTGTGGACTGCTTGGCTGCTCTACAGGCCTTGGAGCTGAAGCTTAAAGAAGGCAGGGATGAAAATTACATTTTTCAAATATTTCAAGATTATGGAATAAATGTCCTTAAAATTACAAAAACTTTTGAAAATAACGACAGATTAGACTGAAAATTGGCAAAAATGCCTAAAATGTTGCGGTCCCAACCACCATGCAAAGTTACAAGTTGATCGGTCCATCTGTTTGGTTAAAATTTCAAAAATCACAGGAAAGATGGGTTTAAATTTTATCCAAAGGGAGGATTTGGCTGAAACTTTGTAAGATTGGGGAAAATGTTTGCCATAATGACTTATCAAAATGTGAAATTTATCGAACCAACCAATCGAAAGATATATATTTTTTTATTTGAACCAATCAGTGGATTTCAAAAAAAATAGGGCCTGCAACGCCCAGAAATGGTCCGTACATGTATGCAAAATTTCAGATCGATCGAAGAAAAACCTCGGTAGCCTCAGTAACAGAAAAAAATACATACAAAAAAGCAGAGGCCCGTGCCAAAAGAGCCAAAAGGAGTTGCTCGCTTCGCTGGCACAATCAACGCGGCACGCAGAGCGTTTTACTAGAAGAAGTATGAAAATAAATATATTGGATATAGTTACTTGGAAACAACTTAAAATAAAAGTCTCTATATCACCCACTTGTAACCATGGTATTCAAGAATGCCCTGAACCTAGATGCCATAAACCAAACGTCTATACAATACTCTCTTCTAAAGGTTGACCATATCGAGGGATTTCAGTACTCGGAAGTATTCGGCTTCGTCCTACTCTGTGACGTCATGGAGTAGGACATTTCTATCTAAATCTCATGCCAGCGCATACAGCCTATCAAGCAGTTGCCGGCTGGACCCTTACCTAATATCGCCATATTTCAGTAGCACCGTGTTACTGTAGCACAACTTTTGTTTTAAAAGTTTTAGCCATAAGAATTAACATTGTCAACATGGCAACTAGCCGATCGTGCTACAGTAACACGGTGCTACTGATATATGGCGATATTAGGTAAGGGTCCAGTGTCCTACTCCATGACGTCACGAAGTGGGGAAAATACTTCAGAGTACTGAAATCCCTCGATCGGTTCAACCTTTAGAAGGGAATATTGTATAGACGTTGCCATAAACCTATAGCCACGTTTCCTAGAAGTATGGAAATCAATATGCTAGATAAGTTGATTGGAAACAACAACACCTACTTGTAACCATGGTATTCAAGAACGCCTTGAACGAGCCTATGGACGGATTCTTGAATGTCGGACACCCGGGTTGTATGAAACCTCCGTTCATGTAGTAGTCGACGTGTCCGTAGGCGCCCATCATGCCGAGACCGAGGAACGGGATCAGAGGCAGGGCGTCGGTGTGGACGACCTCCACGAAGTCGGCGTCGCTGACGTCGAGACGCACCTCCTTCGGGTACTTCTCGAACGCGGGGGCGGCGGGGTCCAGAGCTGTCAGGGAGACGATGTTAGTTCAAGTGGAGCGATCACGAGTAAGAGACAATGTATTATTTTTATGGATTTGTTTCCAAAATATCAACTACGTTTAAGTATGAAAGGCAAAGTAGTTTGAAACTAAAAACAGATTATGGCATTATGTCGTTTTTATGAGAATTAACTCAAACTAAACATGAAAATCATTACGAATTTGGTTTTCTAACTTTTAAAATAGGTAGCACAAAATAAATCAAAATGTAATAAGTTTTAATAAATTATATTATTAAAATTTAATAAATTTTTAATTTTATTAAATTAATAAATTCAATTTTATGTCGTCAGAGAAAGAACAAAACTTTATTGCTATAGGAAAATCATTTCAAATGTTTATACCTATAACAGTCTTATAAAGCGTAAATTGGTATTGTTTTTGAATTTGTTTCGTAACGTCCAGATGTCTACCAGAAAAAATGATTTCGTTCCGATCTAACCGTACAAAATGTTAGATCTGATTATAGTTCAAAAATTACGATTTTACTTGTCTGCCATAAAATATCATGACGGAGAACTCAAATTATCTTTGAAACGAGACACGAGAAGTGTTTAATATTTCAGGAAATGTGTATTGCATGATTGTCAATAAGTGGACATAAGATTATGTAGATCCGAGACCATGCCTCGAGTTTTCGCGCCACCTTAGCGAGCATCTTCAGACAGAACTTATCTCTGTTTCCTCGCTGTGTTCTTCGCAGAATCATCAGATCAACACAATTGTTCCTAAAATATTATTTTCTGTCTTTATTGACTTAATAATCGATCAAACTTCAAAGTTTTTCTGCTGGATAATCGGAGAGTTAAAGACCATCCATTTCCAACACAAAATACAACCGAAGTGCACAGAACTTTATTCTAAACTTTAAACAGTGGAATGTTCCGGTTTTGTATCTATAAGTTCGCCATCTTGTTAGTTTACCTGTAAGTCTGGCAACACCTGGCAGCGCTTTGGCAACGTAGGAGAACGTGTGCGCGCCGAGACTGTGACCAATCAGGTGCCATCTGGACGGACTGGATGCTTTGGCATTGATCAAGTACTGGCACAACCTGAGCAAGAATCATAAGCAATATAATAGGTCGTCTCTTTTCCTTAGAGTTTAGACCATATCACTTCCTTGATAAACTACTAGCAATTTATGGCAAGCCAAACAATTATCTCTATAACGTTCCTTACAGAAAATTAATACATTATACAACATATTATTACAATTGAATTATAGTTTATTAAAGTGGCCATGTTTAATTAATTTTTTGTAGTACATAGCTTTATAATATAATATAATATGATAATATGATATAATATAATATAATATGATAATATAATATAAAATTAGAATGATGCTTAAAATTAAATAATGTAATTCTTCCGTAAGGGATTATGATCGTTGTTGAAGAATTTCGCACTACTGTATCAACAATTAAAGTGGGTACTTTAATTAAAACAATTAAATTAATTAAATTAAATTTTAATTAAATTAAACTTTAATTAAAACAATTAAAGTGGGTACCCCATATTAAAGAACTGGTGGGGAAGCTGTCGAAAACTGGGTTTGCCATTAGAACGCTGGCCAGACTGTGTGACACTCCCAGCGTACGCACAGCTTACTTTGCCATGGTGCAGTCCATCCTTCAATATGGCATACTGTTTTGGGGTGGAGCAGTTGAGAGTAAAAGAGTTTTTATCGCCCAAAAGCGAATAATCCGGTTCATAGCACGGCGAGCGTCGAGAGAGCCTTGTAGAGAACTCTTTAAAGACCTTAACATCTTGACAGTGCCGTGTCTATACATTCTCCAAGTCTGTCTCTTCACAAATGAAAACCTTCACCTCTACAAGACAGGTGGCTCCCACTACAATACAAGAGGATCCGCTGCGCTCAGCCATGACTTTTGCAAGCTTCAAGTGGCGTACAAGGGGCTGTACCAGGAGGGGCGGAGGTTTTACAATAAATTGCCCCAGTCCATTAAATCTGAAAATGATTTTCAATCTTTCAAAAGGGCTACAAAAAAGATGCTCCTCCAGGAGCAGTACTATTCAGTAGCTGAATTTTTAAATTCTTAATAATTATTTAATCCTGACACTAGATTTTAATGTGTTTTATGGTTTTACACGAGTTCATATTTATAAATGTCCTGTACTGATCTAATGTTGGTACTGTACTCATTATATAATACCTACCAACACTGCTACCACTGACAATGTTTCAACAAATTGAAATGTATGCTGATACTGATGTATATTTATTGTTTTATTGTATTATTATTATTATTATTATTATTATTATTGTTATTATTATTATTATTATTTTCATTTATTTCATTCTCATTGTACAATTACATACATGGAAACATTTATCATACTACGGGTAAAGAAATTACATACGTAGCACTCTTAGTTAATCATTGTGATACACTTAACACTTTACGAATTATCCTAGATGTCTCTAATAATACTGATCTTTGAATTTTGTGAATTATACTGAAAGGAACATTCATTTTCTTCATACAATTTGCTTGTTCTTGATGAATCAGACCATTGACTGTCACTACGACGGGGAAGATGAGAACTTGATTCAACTTCCACATTGCTGCAATTTCAGTAGACAGATCTTGATATTTCGTCATCTTGGTTGTGAATGCTTGATTGATGTTGTGATCATTGGGGTGGGTCATATCTATAAGATGGGCAATTCTTGTGCCTTTGTAAACAATTATAATATCTGGGCGGTTATGAGGAATGGTTAAATCAGTTATCACAGAAACATCGTATAAAAGTTTAATTTTATCGTTTTCAAGAACAGGCGCTGGTTGGTAATCGTAATATCTGGTCTCAGATGTAATGAGTCCATGAGCTTGAGCAAGATGCTGGTGTAATATCTTGCAAGATAGATTGTGCCGGTGAAGATAATGTGTATTGACAATACTCGAACAGCCCGAAGTAAGATGTTGAATGGTCTCCGGCATCATATGGCATAATCTGCATGAGTCATTGTCAATGTTTAATTTCTGAATGTATTTTTGGTTATTTTTAGTTGATATAACTTCGTCTTGTATTGCAATAATAAAACCTTCAGTTTCACTAAACAAGCTTCCATCTTGCAACCACTTCATAGAAGATAATTTGTCAGCCTTATCCAAATTTTTCGTAAATCTTCCATGTAGTGATTTCTCCCTCCATGTTGTAATCAGATCCTTCACCTCTACTTGTGTAATTACACGTTCTGTGTTATGCAAATCTAAAGGTGAAAGATTAATGTCTAACTGGACGATGGCATCATGAAGTGGAGATTCTTCTTGTTTCTTATAGAAATATGTTCTTAATGATAAAATCTGTTTTCCATGCAACTGCTTAAGATTTATCAACCCTCTTCCACCTTCGCCTCTTGGAATATACAGCCTTTCCATTGCCGACTTCGGATGGTGACATCTGTACTGAGTCAGTTTTACTCTGATCTGTCGATCAAGATTTTCGATATCTGTTTTAGTCCAATGCAGAACACCAAACGTGTATAATAAAATGGGAATACACCATCCATTTATAGCCATAATCTTGTTTTTTCCATTGAGACCTGAATTTAACACTTTCTTTAGCCTGGTATTAAACTTTGTTAACAATTCTTTCTTAACCACAGATGTTTCATTTCGAAATGATTGCTTGATACCAAGATATTTATATGTTGAATCCTCTTCTAAGCCAGGAATAACACTCTCAACAGGGTCCAGATGGAGCTGCATGTTCTCATTGTCTTGAATTTTTCCTCTTTTTACATGTAGGACCGCACATTTACTCAAGCCAAACTTCATTCCTATATCATTACTGAAAATTGCAGTTGTTTCTATCAATGAAGTCATCTCACTCTCATTCTTAGCATACAACTTAATGTCATCCATGTATAATAAGTGTGAGAGACTGATATTCTTATTGATCTTATACCCACAACCATTTTGATTGAGTAATGTGCTAAGTGGATTAATAGCAAGACAAAACCATAACGGACTCAGAGTATCTCCCTGAAATATTCCCCTTTTGATATCAATATTCTCAGATGATATACTAACATCTTGCATAGTTAAATGTAAAGTAGTCGTCCACTTACTCATGCAAAATTGAAGCAATTCTATCAATGTGTCATCTATCTTGTAAATCTTCAACACCTCCAACAACCAAGAATGAGGCACGGAGTCGTAAGCCTTTTCATAGTCTATCCATGCCAATGAAATATTACGATGCCTCTTCTTCGCATGCTCAGTAATGGTAGTGTCAATTATAAGCTGTTCCTTACTTCCTTGCGAAGATCTTCTGCAACCTTTCTGCTCCTCTGCCCATATATTATTTGTCATTAAATGGGATGAGATTTTCTCCGTGATGATGGATGTTATTATTTTATACATCGTACAGAGGCAAGTAATCGGACGATAGCTCTTCGGGTCTTCTGTTTTATCAGACTTAGGTTTCAGATATGTCACACCTTTAAGAAGGAACTGAGGAAGAGTGGACGGATTATCAATCGCCTTTGACATCAGTGCAGCGATAAATGGATGCAAAGAACTGAGATATTTCCACCAGTATGTGTGAATATTGTCAATACCCGGTGACTTCCAATTGTTCATCCTTCGTACTGCGTTCTGCACATCAATTGTTGTGACAGTGACTTTATCCATTGTCTGTTTAACAGAATTTCGTAGCCTTTCCACATTTATCCACTCACTATCTAATTTATGGTCTATCGGTACTGACCATATGCTCTTCCAATAATCAACCAACACTTCCTCAGATGGCGGTTTTCCTGATGATTCCGTCATTTGACTTTCCAGTGATTCGTAAAACTTCTTTTGATTTGATTGGAACTTTTTGTTATCCTCTTTGCGCTTTAAACTTTTATTATACCGTGATAATCGTTTTCCATTCGCAGTTACTTTCTGTTTCAAATTATCAATAATGAAAACTAGATTTCTATCATCTTTATGTACATTTTTAGGCAGGCCATATTTCTGCAACAACTTGTTAATTTTGCTCTTATTGTTAACAATAACATTATTTTTCCAATTTGACAACCTTGTTAAGTCACTTCGCCATTGGGCTATTTTCTTCTCTAATCTCCACTTCCATGCTGGTTTATCTTTATGATTCTTGCTACGTGTTGGATTTTCATTCGGGAATCTTACCTTCAAACGACGCAATACTGTTGTCGCTGCACAGTAGGCAATGAGATTTACATAATCAAATGTACTATCAATAGAATCAAACTTCTGGCCAATACATGTATTAATTTTTTCTACTATACACTTCGTGCGATTATTGAATGGTAGCTTCGGTAGTCGAGGTCTAGAAGAAACATCAATACTTTCAAACTCTGTGATGATTTGATCTAATTCTTCTCGAAGTTCTCTATCTTCATCCTCATTTTCTTCATCCCCCAAACCATCTTGCTCTCGTCTAAGTCCGTTAACTTGAGGTATCTCTCTTGTTTCACATTCTGCTTGTGTTCTTTCTTGGTCATACTCATTCGCTTGGACCTCATCATTTTCTTCAAAGCTATCTACCATGTTTTGTTGCAACTCTTCATGTAGATTCATCTCAGTACGTATTACTTGAAGTACAAATTGTAACTCGGTAGATGTTAGGAATTTACCCTTCTTTATTTGCCTTGTTTGGTCACATATTCTTTGAACAGTAATATCAGTATCAGGATATATTTTCTTCCATTCATCTAGGATCGATGCTCTGTACCCTGTTAATTGTGTATCACACTGTGTCGCTCTGTAATACGCTTTCATTACATTTATGTTATTTTGCTTAGTCCAGCGCATTCTTGTGTTTATTCTTCTGGGAGGAGAGCCAACACCTAAGTGTGACAATCCTAAACCATCAGATACATGTGATGTTTGAGCGATTCTTGGCTGAGTACCTCTTGTTGGCATGATGCTGATAATATTTGGTCTTGGATCTCTTAAATATTCAACCTTGACTTGGACGTCTTGGTGGCTTTGGTGTTCCAAGTGGCAGTTTCTAACAAAAATATTGTTTTCGATTTCCTACTAGGATTTTCTTCTTCCAAGTGAGAAACCCAACTTCTTAAAGTGATTATTTCTGTCTTTCAGAATAGTATCAGATCAAAACTAATATTTTAATTGATGTATACAATGTTTCCACTCACCACAAATCCACTTTCAGGTAAAAATATTTAAAAAATACTATAAAAACCAATTAAAATTAAAGAGCACTTGATTCAGCTGCCATCTCCAGCAAGGGTTGCCATGGTATACCCTTGGCAAGGGTATATTAATAATAATAATAATAATAATATTAATATTAATATTAATATTAATATAATATTATATTAATATAATAATATTATATATATTATATACAATATTACCTATAATAATATTATAATATTAATAATATAATAATATTATAATATTAATAATATAATATTAATATAATATTAATATCTTAATATTAATAATAATAATAATATTATTATTATTATTATTATTATTATTATTATTATTATTATTATTATTATTATTATTATTACTATTGTTTTTTACATTACCAACCAATGTTACCTCCACTGACAATGCTTCTACAAATTGATATTTGTGTGTAACCAGCTATGAATAAATAAATAAATAAATAAATAAATAAACAATTTGAATTGAAGTACATTATTCTCCTTCGCTTCCTCGCTGCCACAATCTGAGATATTTACAATCAGGCAAGCAAAAAACCTCTTACTTAAAACATTGGAAATAAAATATCACATGTTGGGAGGCCAAGAGTTAGATGGATGGAACAGAGAGATATGGTAGAAAGAGGTGAAAAATGAGAAGTAGACGAAAGGAAAAATTCGTTTTCAAATCAAGAATCTCGGGATCGGGAAGTTACAAACGATAAGCTAAATGAACCGAGAGGTCCGAGGAGAATTTGTTTAGATTTGACGGCCTGGACAGCCGGCAATTTACTGATTTATCTTGTAAATACTCAACATAGCTTGGAATTTAAATGCATGTAGTATATTGTGTAATTGTACCAACCAAATAAGTTCGACCATACACACAGCGAGTTATCCTGGTAAAACCAAGGTATGCACACTAGGACTCTGGTACTGCAAATGACGCCAGGAAGATGGGAATAAGTTGCTATTCACCTGATTGTTTCTGCAGCCACGACTCTGATGTTGGAAGCAACCTGCTTGTAGTTGAACTCGTTAGCGCCTTTGTCCCAGTCCACGATAAACACGTTAGCGTCGAACTGGCAAGAACATATCTTATTAGTGATGTTTAGGGAACAACATAGATTACATTTATTTAAACGTACAGTTAATAGGTTCTTAGATTGAGGACGTTTTCTATGTAATGTACCATAAATGAACTGTATCCTGGGGAGTCCGACACTATACTTTATTCCTAGGGCAGAGACACTCATTGTTCTCGTTTTATAATGTATCATAAAATCACTTGCTCTCATTGTATCCTCAACTATTGTCCATCCCTTGTTCGATGTCGTTTACAACCTTGTAGCTCTTAGCTCTCTAAGGGTTGTAAAGATTCCTTCCAAAAAATGGACCTTGAGTGAGTGAAAACGTAGACACATTTGAGGGTCTATTGGCTCTGTGGCAGAACTGATACAGAGAGCTTTCCACAGCTGAGGCAAAGATGTTATTGAAATTTAATAATATCTTTGGCTGAGGTATGTTTTGACACTTTTAGGTTTTTACGATAGGGTCAGGTCCAATGTAAGTGAGAACAATGAGTGTCTCTATAGGTATGAAGCGAACCATATTGAGATATCCTGGCCAAAATAGATCAGGTGTGGGAGGGTTCGGTCCGGGAGGGGGGGAGTACGTCTCGAGGGGGAGGCTGATCTGATTGGATCGCGAATTCAATGGAGGGCATGGGTAGGTCGACCTGGCTGCACTTTGTCTGTCCCTCGAAACTGAGTTGCTATGGTAAGTACTTACCCGATGAAGCAGCGCCGCCGCCATGTTGGTTATCCACGTCATGTTGCCATTGGACGCGAACCCGTGCGTGAGGAAGAACGTGGGTTTGAGTCCCGAGAAGTGCGAGCCGGTCAGAGAGATGGCGGGCAGCTTGGTGACGTCATACCGCGTCGGATGCGCGCGCGTGTGGAGGTAGAAGGCGGTAGCGATGACGTCAGGCGCCTGGGGGGCGGGCAGGGGGCGCAAGAGCGTGAACCAGGGGGCGGACATGGGGAAGGTGCCGAGGTAGCCGTAGTTCACGTCGCTCACACCTGCACAGTGGCAATAGCATCAATAAGAGAAGGTAGAAGGCGGGGCGATGTGTCAGGCGCCTGGGGGGCGGGCAGGGGGCGCAAGAGCGTGAACCAGGGGGCGGACATGGGGAAGGTGCCGAGGTAGCCGTAGTTCACGTCGCTAACACCTGCACAGTGGCAATAGCATCAATAAGAGAAGGTAGAAGGCGGGGCGATGTGTCAGGCGCCTGGGGGGCGGGCAGGGGGCGCAAGAGCGTGAACCAGGGGGCGGACATGGGGAAGGTGCCGAGGTAGCCGTAGTTCACGTCGCTCACACCTGCACAGTGGCAATAGCATCAATAAGAGAAGGTAGAAGGCGGGGCGATGTGTCAGGCGCCTGGGGGGCGGGCAGGGGGCGCAAGAGCGTGAACCAGGGGGCGGACATGGGGAAGGTGCCGAGGTAGCCGTAGTTCACGTCGCTCACACCTGCACAGTGGCATTAGCATCAATAAGAGAAGGTAGAAGGCGGGGGCGATGTGTCAGGCGCCTGGGGGGCGGGCAGGGGGCGCAAGAGCGTGAACCAGGGGGCGGACATGGGGAAGGTGCCGAGGTAGCCGTAGTTCACGTCGCTCACACCTGCACAGTGGCATTAGCATCAATAAGAGAAGGTAGAAGGCGGGGCGATGTGTCAGGCGCCTGGGGGGCGGGCAGGGGGCGCAAGAGCGTGAACCAGGGGGCGGACATGGGGAAGGTGCCGAGGTAGCCGTAGTTCACGTCGCTCACACCTGCACAGTGGCATTAGCATCAATAAGAGAAGGTAGAAGGCGGGGGCGATGTGTCAGGCGCCTGGGGGGCGGGCAGGGGGCGCAAGAGCGTGAACCAGGGGGCGGACATGGGGAAGGTGCCGAGGTAGCCGTAGTTCACGTCGCTCACACCTGCACAGTGGCATTAGCATCAATAAGAGAAGGTAGAAGGCGGGGGCGATGTGTCAGGCGCCTGGGGGGCGGGCAGGGGGCGCAAGAGCGTGAACCAGGGGGCGGACATGGGGAAGGTGCCGAGGTAGCCGTAGTTCACGTCGCTCACACCTGCACAGTGGCATTAGCATCAATAAGAGAAGGTAGAAGGCGGGGCGATGTGTCAGGCGCCTGGGGGGCGGGCAGGGGGCGCAAGAGCGTGAACCAGGGGGCGGACATGGGGAAGGTGCCGAGGTAGCCGTAGTTCACGTCGCTCACACCTGCACAGTGGCATTAGCATCAATAAGAGAAGGTAGAAGGCGGGGGCGATGTGTCAGGCGCCTGGGGGGCGGGCAGGGGGCGCAAGAGCGTGAACCAGGGGGCGGACATGGGGAAGGTGCCGAGGTAGCCGTAGTTCACGTCCCTCACACCTGCACAGTGGCAATAGCATCAATAAGAGAAGGTAGAAGGCGGTGGCGATGACGTCAGGCGCCTGGGGGGCGGGGAGGGGGCGCAAGAGCGTGAACCAGGGGGCGGACATGGGGAAGGTGCCGAGGTAGCCGTAGTTCACGTCGCTCACACCTGCACAGTGGCATTAGCATCAATAAGAGAAGGTAGAAGGCGGGGCGATGTGTCAGGCGCCTGGGGGGCGGGCAGGGGGCGCAAGAGCGTGAACCAGGGGGCGGACATGGGGAAGGTGCCGAGGTAGCCGTAGTTCACGTCGCTCACACCTGCACAGTGGCATTAGCATCAATAAGAGAAGGTAGAAGGCGGGGCGATGTGTCAGGCGCCTGGGGGGCGGGCAGGGGGCGCAAGAGCGTGAACCAGGGGGCGGACATGGGCAAGGTGCCGAGGTAGCCGTAGTTCACGTCGCTCACACCTGCACAGTGGCAATAGCATCAATAAGAGAAGGTAGAAGGCGGTGGCGATGACGTCAGGCGCCTGGGGGGCGGGGAGGGGGCGCAAGAGCGTAAACCAGGGGGCGGACATGGGGAAGGTGCCGAGGTAGCCGTAGTTCACGTCGCTCACACCTGCACAGTGGCAATAGCATCAATAAGAGAAGGTAGAAGGCGGGGCGATGTGTCAGGCGCCTGGGGGGCGGGCAGGGGGCGCAAGAGCGTGAACCAGGGGGCGGACATGGGGAAGGTGCCGAGGTAGCCGTAGTTCACGTCGCTCACACCTGCACAGTGGCAATAGCATCAATAAGAGAAGGTAGAAGGCGGGGGCGATGTGTCAGGCGCCTGGGGGGCGGGCAGGGGGCGCAAGAGCGTGAACCAGGGGGCGGACATGGGGAAGGTGCCGAGGTAGCCGTAGTTCACGTCGCTCACACCTGCACAGTGGCATTAGCATCAATAAGAGAAGGTAGAAGGCGGGGCGATGTGTCAGGCGCCTGGGGGGCGGGCAGGGGGCGCAAGAGCGTGAACCAGGGGGCGGACATAGGGAAGGTGCCGAGGTAGCCGTAGTTCACGTCGCTCACACCTGCACAGTGGCATTAGCATCAATAAGAGAAGGTAGAAGGCGGGGCGATGACGTCAGGCGCCTGGGGGGCGGGCAGGGGGCGCAAGAGCGTGAACCAGGGGGCGGACATGGGGAAGGTGCCGAGGTAGCCGTAGTTCACGTCGCTCACATCTGCACAGTGGCAATAGCATCAATAAGAGAAGGTAGAAGGCGGGGCGATGTGTCAGGCGCCTGGGGGGCGGGCAGGGGGCGCAAGAGCGTGAACCAGGGGGCGGACATGGGGAAGGTGCCGAGGTAGCCGTAGTTCACGTCGCTCACACCTGCACAGTGGCAATAGCATCAATAAGAGAAGGTAGAAGGCGGGGCGATGTGTCAGGCGCCTGGGGGGCGGGCAGGGGGCGCAAGAGCGTGAACCAGGGGGCGGACATGGGGAAGGTGCCGAGGTAGCCGTAGTTCACGTCGCTCACACCTGCACAGTGGCATTAGCAGCAATAAGAGAAGGTAGAAGGCGGGGGCGATGTGTCAGGCGCCTGGGGGGCGGGGAGGGTGCGCAAGAGCGTGAACCAGGGGGCGGACATGGGGAATGTGCCGAGGTAGCCGTAGTTCACGTCGCTCACACCTGCACAGTGGCATTAGCATCAATAAGAGAAGGTAGAAGGCGGGGGCGATGTGTCAGGCGCCTGAGGGGCGGGGAGGGGGCGCAAGAGCGTGAACCAGGGGGCGGACATGAGGAAGGTGCCGAGGTAGCCGTAGTTCACGTCGCTCACACCTGCACAGTGGCATTAGCATCAATAAGAGAAGGTAGAAGGCGGGGCGATGTGTCAGGCGCCTGGGGGGCGGGCAGGGGGCGCAAGAGCGTGAACCAGGGGGCGGACATGGGGAAGGTGCCGAGGTAGCCGTAGTTCACGTCGCTCACATCTGCACAGTGGCAATAGCATCAATAAGAGAAGGTAGAAGGCGGGGCGATGTGTCAGGCGCCTGGGGGGCGGGCAGGGGGCGCAAGAGCGTGAACCAGGGGGCGGACATGGGGAAGGTGCCGAGGTAGCCGTAGTTCACGTCGCTCACACCTGCACAGTGGCAATAGCATCAATAAGAGAAGGTAGAAGGCGGGGCGATGTGTCAGGCGCCTGGGGGGCGGGCAGGGGGCGCAAGAGCGTGAACCAGGGGGCGGACATGGGGAAGGTGCCGAGGTAGCCGTAGTTCACGTCGCTCACACCTGCACAGTGGCATTAGCAGCAATAAGAGAAGGTAGAAGGCGGGGGCGATGTGTCAGGCGCCTGGGGGGCGGGGAGGGTGCGCAAGAGCGTGAACCAGGGGGCGGACATGGGGAATGTGCCGAGGTAGCCGTAGTTCACGTCGCTCACACCTGCACAGTGGCATTAGCATCAATAAGAGAAGGTAGAAGGCGGGGGCGATGTGTCAGGCGCCTGAGGGGCGGGGAGGGGGCGCAAGAGCGTGAACCAGGGGGCGGACATGAGGAAGGTGCCGAGGTAGCCGTAGTTCACGTCGCTCACACCTGCACAGTGGCATTAGCATCAATAAGAGAAGGTAGAAGGCGGGGCGATGTGTCAGGCGCCTGGGGGGCGGGCAGGGCGCGCAAGAGCGTGAACCAGGGGGCGGACATGGGGGCGGACAAGTAATACACGTTTCTTACGCCATATATTTGTGGAAAATTCGCTCTGGACAGAAATACGTTACTATAGGAAAGGGCCCATATGAAAGGTTACATTGCCGTGTATTATAGTAGTAGTAGAGTACCTTCGACCAAGGGCCCCTGGCATTTGCCGGCCCAGACACGCGGCAATCACGCCACTAATGTATGTCAATATTTCAGAGATTGCAAGATGATTCTGAATTCTGAAGACAACTGTCCTCGGCGAACATGCTAAGGGTTGTAATCAGCAATGATTTTATTACCTAAAGAGATTAACATAACAATAAACGAGGACAACGCTCAGAGAATCGCCTTGATGAGATGTTTCGCTACAACCAATTGAAGGATTTGTCGAAAATTTGTAAGATTTGAGATAATGTTGTTTGCAATGACTTGGCAAAATTTCAAATTAATCGGACCTACAAATCGGAAAATAGTTTTTACCCAAAATGTTGGTTAACCAATCAACGGAATCATTAGGGTCTCTAACGCCCAGAGATGGTCCGTACATGTGTGCAAAATTTCAGCTCGATCGGATAAAAGCTGTGACCTGTATAGCTCCAGTAACAAAAAAAACACACACAAAAACAGAGGTCCGTGCCAAAAGAAGCCAAAAGTTGTCACTCGCTTCGCTCGCTCAAAAAGGGAATTATACATATGAGGGAATTCTCATAAGAGACTTACACATTTTGTGAGTGTTAAGAGTCTTCGATACTTGATGAAATCCATGTTTTATGAAGCACAAAAAGGCGGCCCCTACTTTTGTCTAAACGGTTTTACCGATTGTCTTCAAATTTTCACAAGTTATAGATAAAGAGAATATCCGTGTCTCTAGTGGCCCCAAAGTTTCATTTTTTGTTTAGTTATTTCAGGGCAGATGTGCCAAAAAGACTCATAGATTGACCATGTTATAGCACTTCCTCAAAACGAGAAAAAACATTTTTTCTTATTTTTTGGATCACTAGAGACACAGATTTACTATTCATCTCTATGCTGTTAAATTTTGAAAACATCGGTCAAGCCGTTACGAAAAAAGTAGGCCGCCTTTTCATGTTTTTTTTTTGGTTTTCAATATTTGAATTAAAATAACTTAACAGCAGTATATGCAACATGCAGCACACGATTAAATGTCACAAATGTTACGTACAACCCAGAGCTAATGCAATTTCATGCATTTCTAGAATTTTTTTACAGCGGAATCGAAATTATTATCTTCGAGTCCTGTCGACTCTTCAAAACGCAACACATACCTAGAACAGTGATCGCCTGAAGAAGTAAGCAACTCGCTCGCCAGCCAAGAGTGTTGGGGAACTCCATGGTGAAGATGTGCTGAGTGAACCATGTTGTCCCGCAGTTTTATACACGACTAGTCAATGACGAGGTTGAGATGTCAAGTCAAATGCAATGTCACTCTTGCTCGAAGACGCCGCAGTGTCTGAGACCGTGAGTGGGAGATTATTGAGTTGTAAATTACATGACAGAGATAGTGAAGAATCCAGTGTAAATAAGGATGATGGCCACTGGTGTAGTCCTAATATTTTTGGGGGTATACGCTACGATGGGCGTCCGCAGGATTTCTACCGGGGGGGGGGGGGGGGGGGGGGGGGGGGAAGGCAAGGACAACAATTTTCCTCGGAATAAGGGGGGGGGGGGGGCTCCACTAAGCCCCGCAAGGCGTCTTTTTGTTTTTGAACAATGTGAAATCAATTTTAAGACGTTATGAGGCGTATTTTGTTAAAATATTCAATATATTCTATAATTTGACACTTTGGGGTGGTGGAGGACATGGCATCACCTTGCCCCGCAGGGCTTTTTTTGGTTTTTGGACACTGTGAAATTAACTTTTTTTAGTTTTTTGCTTACGAAATGAAACTAGACGTAAAACACCACAATTTTTTTGTAAAATTTCACACTCTTCAGCAAAACTATTTTTTTTAGGTTTACGGCGTAAACACGCGTATACCCCTTCTAAATTTTTGTGTGACTTTCCAGTGAAAATACTTTATTTAGTTATACGGCGTATACCCTCGACTACACCACACCACAGATAATAGTATACATGGATGGTTTTCAAAAGTAGAAAACAAACGATAACATACAAGAAAGAGTTTTAAACGTGTTAATTGGTTAATATGTTTCATGTTATTTTTTGTTAATATGACACCTACTTACAGAACACATTAAAGTGAAGAATTTTAAATTGAGATGGGTTTAAAATGTTAAAACGTTAAAACGTAGAATTACAAAGTTAGAAAAAAAAATAATAACAGGAAATATTGCGTTTAAACAATTCGGAATACAAACCAAATAAAGGTAATGTAAACCTTGTTTCCTTGGAAGATTTTTATCTTATTTGGCAAATAAAATTTTAATCAAGGAAACTAGTCTACTTAGCACACAATTGATAACGTAACACCTCAATCCCTCCACATGCAGTTTGTTATCTGCACGTGCAAACATTGTCACTGAAGAGTCGCATTGAGAAATGAAAACTATTCCACCGGGGATCGAACCCGTGCATCCAGCGTACGAGGCAAGCGTCCCCCAAGGACCATTTGAGAAGCGTCCTTTTTATATAGTACAACTTGTCCAAGAACATTTTAACATAGATAAAATCATCATCATCATCCTTCATGGATTAGGCTCAGCAGCCTGTTCCGGTTCCCAACGCTTCCTTGGACGTCCTAAATGTCTTCTTCCATGTGGGTGGTACTCCCAAACTTGAGCTGGTAATCTGCTATCCGGCATCCTAAGCAGGTGTTCGCTCCATTTAGACTTGTAGTGCTTTAGTTTGTCGTGAATGCTTTCGATGTTTAGCTCCTGTCGTATATCCGTATTCCTGATTCGGTCTGCCCTTGAGCATCCCTTTACAGATCTGAGGAATCTCATCTCAGCAGATTGCATTTGTTGTTCAGAGCGTTTAGTAGTTACCCACGTTTCAGATCCATATAATAATGTAGGCACGGCCAATGTTTTATAGAATTTCATCCTGGTTTCCTTCCTTGTATTGTTTCGTAAATTTTTATCTATAGTTCCACATGCTTCTGAATTGATTAATTCGGTCTTCTTCTACATCTCGGTCTTGATAATGTGAAATGTTGCAACCAAGGTATATGAAGAAACTGACCTGTTCTAAAATCTCATTATTAACGAAATTTTTTGTTCTTCTTGCAAGATTTTTGAGATTAACTCAATTGTCTATTTACATTAGCATGGAAGACATAAGAAACTAGTGTTTACATAATTAATTGTATTGTGGTTGAATGTGAATTTTACATGTTCGAGTATCAGGCGAGTATCAGGAATGAATCATCTCTTGTCGGCACAAAACACAAAATGTATAATAAAGATAATTGAAAGCTTGGAAATTGAGAGAACTAATTGTAATAGAGAATACATTATATATGTTCTAAGTGGCCATTCTGTGGATTGGCGAGTTGCGCTCGCCAGATGAACAATCCAACCTTATGCCTATAGTACGAAGTCCGACCTCGGCCTGCCGTAAACAATCCAACCTCGGCCCGATGTCAGACAGTCGACGGCGGGCCGACGCATTATTCGCATTTTGTGCTTCTTGGAATCGAGCTCCGGTCCCCAGAATACCTCGCAGGCATCAAACCCTACCAACCAACTGAGCAATGATGAATTGAGATTTATTTAGCCAATACAGCCCAGACTCGTGCTAAAACACCTAAAAAAAATAAGCTAAAAAATAATAATGAATTAATAAATCATATCAATAATCTATAATCATAATAATAACTATTTTATTTTATTTGAATTCAATTTTATTTCATTTGAAGCCGGTATATTTTACTCCTGTGCATGTTTAAAACAAACTGGTGAAATAGTATCTTATGCTATTTTCACCACCTGGTGAAAATAGTCACTCCGTAAAGGTTTAAACGATGCGACCTGTGCTGAAGTGACAAAATAGCACACATACACATACACAGAGAAAGTGCCGCAAGAGTCAAGTGGAGGCGCTCGCTGCACTCGCTTAACAATGGAGCTGCTGGTATTATCAAAGGGTACATAATTAAAATGTTATAATCACGATACTGCGATGAAGGTGACTGAAGTATCATAGAAATATGTATTTATATTTGTTTCTATTAATAACCTTCCAGAAGGTACGTCCTATTTGATATGGCATTACTGCACGGTGCTTCTGTTTTTAATAAGATAACTTGAAAAAAAATTAAAACAAGGATTAAATTTGACTCTTCATGACATCACTCAGAAATTCAAAACAAAGCAAACATTATTTTTATATTTATGAAGACTTCCAGTGCACTGTTGAAGAGAGCACAGAATAGTAGTCGTAGGATAATTTCATCACCTGAAAATGAAACAGAAACCATTGTCAGTATTGTTTTGAATGTCACTCAGCTCACATTGTGTTTGCAAACACCACATCAGCCTAAGCCAATCAACTGATTTCTAATTATAAAGCAGAATCATGTTGACGAAACATGGTACACCATGTTTTATTTGTTGACTCGTTTGAGGATAGTGGATGATCTTAGATAAAATACACAAGTAATATATTCCAGCCATGATTCTTTATTTCACGTCCATAGTTCACTGCCTTCTAGACATTACAACTCGATCAACCTTGACTGCCTGGTCGGTAATGGAGTTGATCTACTATTACTACTCAGAGTAATAATTGTGTATTTATTATCAAGATTATATTATTATAATGTTTATATTTTATTATATCAATTATATATTGTATTGCTGTAACTGTAAAATTTAGACCATATCAAACCCGTTGAAACACATCAAAGAGAATAAATGGGTGAAGATTGGCGGTCGGTGGACCTTGCAGCCCATTCCAGTCTTCTCCAGTTGCAACTTCTTCTTCTCCAGTTTCATAAAGTCCATGGTTGATCCACGGCACAGAAATCAATCATTGTTTCAGAATCTGTTCATTAAGTGACCAGATCAGCGAAAATCAGATTTATAATAATTCAGATATGTGAGCTCATGATTCATGATTTACACAACAATTTAACTTCAACTGTAGCGCCTACCGACTTGACTGGTGGGCAAAATATAGGCGCGTTGACAAATCATTTGTTGAGCGAGTGACTTATTTTGGCTCTTTACGAACGGACCTCTGTTTTTTTTCGTTTACTGGCGATATACAGGTCACAGTTTTTCTCCGATCAAGCTGAAATTTTGCACACTTGTACGGACCATCTCTGGGCGTTGCAGACCATAATTTTTTGTTAATCCGTTATTGGTTCAAATGTAAAAAACGATATCTTCCGATTGATAGGTCCGATCAACTTGAAATTTTGTTCAGTCATTGCAACCAATATTTTCTCGTATATTACAAAGTTTGAGTCAAATTCTTTAATTAGTTAAAATTCAAATAAATCTTCGTGTTATTTTTTACAAACTAGAACCGTTTAGCCGATCAACATAAAACTTTGCATAGTCATTGAAACCAACATTTGTTCAATTGCTGAAAACAAATGTAAAAGTTGAATCCTTGAAAATAACTGATTGGAAAAGGCTGATGTGGTGTAATCAACCACGAAATGTCAGTTGGCTATGGTTGTTGTATGAAGGGGCCGGATGCATAACCATCAGTTCGGAGATAAGAAAAGAGAAAACCGGAAAAACCATTTGCATTTCCTTTACATAAAGCCGGCTAAATCAGTTTTCAATCCACATTTTGAAAGTGGAGATTATTGAGCGAGCGAAGCGAGCGACTCCATTTGGCTCTTTTAGCACGGACCTCTGTTTTTTTTTTTGTTTTTTTTTGTTGTTTTTGTTTTTGTATGCTAAAGGAAGCAATAGAAGTCGCACCGTTTCACCGATCGACCTGAAATTTTGCACACATGTAAAGACAACCTTCTCTGTTTGCAGACCCAATTTTTTTTTGAAATCCATCCATTGGTTCATTGTTAAAATAAGTATCTCCTGATAGCCTAAAAAATGAAAATGGTCTTCGAGAAATGTGATCAAACTCATATTTAGCATGGTAAGTAAGACCAACAAAGTCACTTATTTTACAAATTTTCAGCCGAATCTGTCAAGAAAGTATGCACTTATTGAAATTTTTAATAGTTGTCAGAAATGAAACATTGAAAATGAATGTCTTTCCAATGCAACTGAATCTGATTTGCTTTAGGTACAAGAGTGTTTTGATGGTATGTACACTTTTTTAGTGAAAAGCAGATATTTTTATGTTTATTGAGTTGATCAAATTTGAATAATTCAATTTGGATCATAGTTTCCAACAAATCATTTCGAGTTTTTAAGGACCTTGATTGTCTTTTCTTCAATTCGTAGTTCTGATGGCCGTGCCTCCCGTGTTTCTACTTGGCTGATTTTGCATCCAGGAGGGATTAGAAACATAAGCTCACATTTCAATAATATCATTGAGTGGCGTTTGTTCTCTTCTAGCGTTCACACGTCATTCCAAATCTCTCCTGCATTTTGCTTCTTTTCGTTGATAATTTTGGCAATTTGGTGTACTTTGTGAAGGTATTAGTAAAATTGAATCGCTTTTAAAGCATAGATATTAGGTATCTACAGTTTTTGTCCAGGGGATTGATTATTTCAAATTATTTTCTTCTTGGAAACGTTGGATTTATTCCGTTTCTGAGCTTCTGTCTAGCCTGACATTTCCTTGAAGGTTGCTATTTTTTTTTGAAAGTTTTGATTCATTCAGTTCAAAACATTACGTTGTCTTATTTTAATTGTGGAACGTTGGATTCATTCCGTTTCTAAACTAGGTAGTTACTATTTTACCTGATCCGTTTTTTTGTGTGGAACTTGATTCCTTTCGCTATTTAGTTGAAAGGTGTTTACTTTATTTTCATATTTGCGAAGTTTTGTTCAAGATTCATTTCGTAACATTACGACATTGAATACATTACGTCTTTGAGCACACATTTCGTGCATTTCAAACATTGATCACACAAATATTATTGTACTTTAATTAGGTAGGTACTCTACTTCTTACTTTTTCATTACCTATCTTATCCCTATTTAAACATGCCGAAAAATGGAAAGACTTCTGCTAGAATGAAAGCCATAAAGGCGAAAAAGCGTCTGCGTGAAATTGAAGATCAAGAAACTGACGAAGCTAAATCTAAAAGGTTGAAACAAAATGTCGTTAATAATAAAGCATCAAGGAGCAAAGAGACCCCCGACCAGACTGCTGCAAGGAGATACTCAAACAATCAACGCAATACCCGCTCTCGTGCAGCGGGTATTGCCGATTGACCGACCAACTAAAAACTTCGCATGGTAATTGGTAGCAACATTTAAGGTATTTTTGCCAATTTTCAGTCTTATCTGTCGTTATTTTCAAAAGTTTTTGTAATTCTAGCGACATTTTGTGTGTTGGCTGTCAAATTCACGGCGACTTCGAATCTTCAGTTCAAGGCAGGGTAGTTAGAGCAGAAAGTTTCAAACGAAATGAAACTAATAATGACCGTTTAACAGATTGGTCTGATATTGTGTACACAGTAATATCATATCATATGAGTGGTCCCATTTATATTGTTTGAAGGATATCATGTGATTTTTGAAACTTAACAAGGAACCGTTCAATCAAAGGTTTAATCGAACAACTTAAAACTTAGCAAGGTTATTGGGACCAATATTTTTGGAAATTTTGGAGATATTTTATACAAGTCTGTGACGAAATTCAAGAATGATTGGCTTTTAATGACATTTTCGATAGACATAATTTCGGTTCGAGGTGTTGCGTGTATCCGTGCTCGCTCATCAACGCGTTACTCAGAGCGTTTTCCTAGTTTTTAAAAACTTACCTACCTTTGTATTCAGATGATAGAGAAAATTAAAGTCCGTTCACGTTAAGAATATTTCTGACATTTTAGTCGATCACGTCGTTCATTGGTCGTTCACATGAACACTGCCCTGTCAATGGCAAGACTTTCTTCTTTGTATTATTGAAATTGTATAATTTATGTGAAATACACACTTCTTATAGTAGAAAATATTAGAAAAGTTCAATAAAACTGATTTATCTTTATCTAAAGTCGTCTTATATACATATTTTTTTGATTATTGATATTTAAATGTGTAGGTAAACAATTGATCGCTAGACTACAGTAGTACACGGCGGCCATTACGGCTTGATATTCTAAACGTGAACGTACTTTATCACGTATCTAACTCAAACATGATTTTTTTGGAGATAGCTACCAGCACAAATGCTGCGTTGCGTGTTGTGTGTGCCAATATTCTGTCAGCAATTACCTCATTAAAAAAGTTGGTTCTACCAGATTTAAGCAATGTTTGAATATCTAGTGGAGCGGTCGCTCCACCCAGCCAAGTCGTACCGTACACTCACACTCACTCAACATACCGTAAATGACTAATAAACTGAGGAGCAGACCAACCACTTTTACTGTAAGCAACAACATGGCATTTTCGGCCTACTGGATCTTAAAATTGGAAAATCTCACATTGTTGCGATATATCTTAATTTCGAGCTATGGCCCACCCCACTACATATACCAAATTAGGGAACAATATGTTATGCCGTTTGCGAGCTAGAGGGCCGAGAAAACAGTGAAATTACACCACTTTCTGATTCTGAAGATGATATCAGGAAACGTTGCTATCACCGCCACAGCCTAAACGGCTGAACCGATCGACCTGAAATTTTTACCACATGTGCACTTTTGGCGTCTGAGGTGCCTTTTTATAAAACCAACCGGAAGCCGCCATTTTGAAACCGGAAGTGACGTCATAACTCAAAAACGTCTGGACCGATTAGAACGAAATTAGCGCCATTCGATTTAGATGGTCATCTATATGAAGTATCAATAAAAAAAATATTATTTTCTTATTTTCTAAACCGGAAGTGACGTCATAAATACGCAATATTTAACTTATTTCAACAAATTATACTTAAAATACGTACATAATTAACTTACATTGTAACATAGACAATACAATTTATATATTCAAGGTAGCAGTGTTCTCGGCCGCCATTCCTGAAACCGGAAGTGACGTCATATATCTAAAACGCCTGTACCGATTGCAACTGAACTAGCTCCTGCGTATTCATTCTGCTATTTATTTGAAAAATCAATTGTGAAAAATGAATAAATAAATTAATGGTACCGGAAATGGCGGCAGGAACCACTAAATGAAACCGGAAGTGACGTCATATATTACAAACGGCATGACCGATTTTACGGAAATATAGGGATTAGGAATTCAGATGGTCGTTCATGAAGGTATCAACTAGATAAAACTAGATTGTTTTCTTATTACCTATACCGGAATTCGGCCGCTATTTCAAAACCGGAAGTGACGTCATGTATCGAAAACGGCTGGATCGATTATAACGAAACTTAAGCTATTCTTCTTGGATAATCATTGTCATCTTATACCAAACGCAACTTTTCATAGTAACCAAATCGGTTGAGGCGTATTTTTTTAAAGAAATTAGTCCCTGCTCGGACATGTGCTACAAGCTGTATGTATAAACTAACAAAAGAAGTGATATCCCAGAAAAAACACTCCGTGTAAAAATACCAGCCAAGTCTCTTTAACTATAAAAAAAAATAGAAGAAATCTAAAAATTCAGCACTGAAAAGGAGTGATATCAAAAAAGGAGCCAAGTCAACGAATTTTCCAAATTTTAATCGTACCATTGAAATAAAAATATCAACCCCCGAGAAATACTTAAAAAAAGGACTTGGCGCATCGTTTTTTTAAAGACATTTTTCTATTCTTAAGCTTAAGCCACTCACATACTACGTAGTTCAGAAATGCCTAGAAAAATTGGGACAAAACTTTCAAATTAAATATTGAACATTCTGTAAAATATTTTAAATTTAAATATAAGTACGCAAAGAAACATAGCATTGTCTTACAAGCAATAAATACAGAACAGTTGTGTTTGTGATTGGTAGGTACCTATAGTTTTGTGGGTACATCAACATACCTACTACAGCATTATACTTGGAACCTTCTCGCCGTGTAATTAATTGCTATTAATTAACATTTTATACCAAAAAAATTCATAAATTACATAACGTATTACTTTAGATAAAAATCTAGTCAGTAATTATTTGAGCAGCATGGCTCAGTGCACTAGTCACTTATACAAATCTCATTGACGGCCTTCTTGTAATGAGCGCTTTCGCTATTTCCCTCAGTCACGATATTGAGAAGTATGATTGATTAATATGACCCTGGAAATAGTGGCAATAACGAATAGACTAGGCCGCTTCCGTTTATTCGTTATTCGTTTATCCGTTTATTTCCTCTGAATATTGACAAAATACCAAAACTGCCAGTAGGTAAGAGTACTAGTTATATTAAAACGTAGTATGATTCGTCGATAATGAATGTGATATACTCAGGAAAATATACTTGTAGAGTTCTTCCTATACTTTTAGGATAGAAAAGTGTCTTTAAAAAACGATGCGCCAAGTCCTTTTTTTAAGTATTTCTCGGGGGTTGATATTTTTATTTCAATGGTACGATTAAAATTTGGAAAATTCGTTGACTTGGCTCCTTTTTTGATATCACTCCTTTTCAGTGCTGAATTTTTAGATTTCTTCTATTTTTTTTTATAGTTAAAGAGACTTGGCTGGTATTTTTACACGGAGTGTTTTTTCTGGGATCAAACTTACGCCACTCAATGTCTTCAAGTTAAATGGCACAAAACCAGCTGCTTTCAACATCAGTGGTTGATTAGCCATCGACATCATGATCCGCATTGATCGCTTGAAGCTGTCCGACGCTTCGAACCAATCACAACCGTAGACAGCCTCCCTCACTGCTTCACTCTGTAACACGGGACAACAGGTTGATTAGCCATCGACATCATGATCCGCATTGATCGCTTGAAGCTGTCCGACGCTTCGAACCAATCACAACCGTAGACAGCCTCCCTCACTGCTTCACTCTGTAACACGGGACAACAGGTTGATTAGCCATCGACATCATGATCCGCATTGATCGCTTGAAGCTGTCCGACGCTTCGAACCAATCACAACCGTAGACAGCCTCCCTCACTGCTTCACTCTGTAACACGGGACAACAGGTTGATTAGCCATCGACATCATGATCCGCATTGATCGCTTGAAGCTGTCCGACGCTTCGAACCAATCACAACCGTAGACAGCCTCCCTCACTGCTTCACTCTGTAACACGGAACAACAGGTTGATTGGCCATCGACATCATGATCCGCATTGCTTGCTTGAAGCTCTTCGACGCTTCGGACCAATCACAACCGTAGACAGCCTCGTACACTACAACTACGCTTATCTATGAGAGCTGTCAGCATGAGCTTAAGCTAGCGCGTGGTTTGGCCTGCCTTAGCGGTGACGATTTTCTTCTCTGCTTTCAAGAATGGAGCGCTGTTACTTCCGATTGGAATATCACATCTTATCCTCGTTTTAGGCACTGTTTTCGTACAATCGATAACGTTTATGTGATGCCCAAGCAGATATTTCGAAAATATTTTTTGATGAATTTTAAAATTTTTATTAATTTTTTCAACATGTTAAATATATTTAAAATATAAAAGATTTATCAAAATTTGATAGGCATTTAATGTCTATCACATTTAATACATTTAGACATTTAATGTCTTGTAACGACTTACCAAGTCTCGACTTACCTATATTGAGTTTTTAATATGATGTCTTCAAAATATGAGGAAATTGTAACACATTGGAGGTACCTATAGGAAAATTATTTAGAATTTGGCGTCTAACTTTAAAAAACGTACTTGTAGGTGTATATTTATAAAAATCGTAATACATTTCTTATTGTCTAATACACATAATATAAATTTTTGGTAAAAATCTAACGGGGGGAAATTAGTTTAAATCTAATATTTACTAGGAAAATTACTGTGTTTTTTCGACTTGCCATGTTAAAGATAGGACTAACTCAAATGTACAAAGTGATATATCTTCGAAATTAGTTCGGCTACCCCACTTATTCTTACGCTTATATGGTGCACAAGGAAATTATCTATTAAATAAGCACATTAATTCAGATATCTCTCAGAGACCTCTTCATGGGAATCCCCCCTTAAATGGCTTCATTCGTGAAATGCTGTCTTTCTTTGTATTTATTTTTCTTTATTAGTCCGTAGGAATGGCTATATATTCAGGCGTCGTCAATATAATTATTAAAACTAGGAAAACGCTCAGTATAACGCGTTGATAAGCGAGCCTTCGTACCAAACGCACAGAAGCATACATCTATCGCGGATCCCCTCTATCAACATAAAAGTATCTGTTTTCTATTGAAACTTAAGAATAGCAATATATTATCTTTGGTTCATAAAGCAAATCAGATCAACTGTGCAGTGGAAAACAATAATTTCTATACTTCATATCCGACAGTTATTAAAACTGTCAATAAGTTCATATGTTCTTGACTGATTGGGCTGAAAATTAATAAAATAAGAGACAATGTTGGTCTTAACGACCATGCAAAATATGAGTTTGATCAGATATATCGAAGACAATTTGATAGGTTAAACTTATTACTTTATAGTAAAACGATGGTGTGGGGCTTATTCTCTTATTATCTTATTCTCGAAAAAGTTATCACGTCATAAGTTATGAATCATAAAAAAGTCATAATATTAACATGGTGAGAGATATGACAAACCTCCTTATGAATCATAACATGGGAGTTATGACGTTTTAACTTTTTCGAGAATAAGCCCCCAGGCTACAGATAAGTGCTAGACTTAAGCTGGGTCCACATAGACCGTTTTTCCGTTTTGCGTTTTCCGTTTTTACTAATTAAATATCGACGTTTTTTGTATGACTGTCCACATAGAACGTTTTGCGTTTTGCGTCTTCTACAAAAACGTTTGTAAGCACCATGTTCCCCGTCTTCTTTAAACTTTACATTCGAGATGTCAGGAGGCCGTGGAAATAAAAAAATTTCATTCAACGTTATTTATATCTGTCTGTGACAGTTTGTGAGTAATTAGATGGGCTAATATTCTTCCCAGGTATGTTATTTTAAAATAATGTATCTAGTGTTAGATCGGCCATGTTATTTGATCATGTGGCGTAGTCGTACGTGATAGGTTATTAAAGGTTTTACGTCACTTCCGCCGCACGTCTTTTTTAAAATCCTCGTTGAAGTTTATGCGGCGCGGCGAGGATAAAATCCGCGTGCGGCGGGCTTGTGATTGGTCAAGAGAAAAAAACGGAATACGCAAAACGGAAAAACGGCCTTTGTGGACCCAGCTTTACAGTTCGTTTTTCCTATGCTTGAACTCTCTACAGACCGAGACACCGCCAGTTGTTCTGTAAGGCCGAGAAAGACAACATTGCAAGGTGAGCGCGCAATGAAGTCTTTCTCGGCCTAGCAGAACAACTGACTGTGTCTCCATCTGGTGAGAGTTCATACAGTAAAAAAACAGACTGTACTACAAATCAAGATTCCGATGAAATTAGTATCCCGATTTTGCTGGAAATCAATAGCCTTCTGCATTGGATGGTAATGAATATTTTGTGAAAAAAATTGCTAGATCCATTACTTTGTTTAAAAGTTAATGCGAAAAAACACAGATACACACACACACACACACACAAAAACAGATTGGTGCCATAAGTTTCAAGGGGAGACACTCACTCCGCTCGCTTAATAACTATAAAATCAACTACTAAAATAAAGGTATCTTCACCTCTTTCGCAAGTTGGTCGGACATCCAGGCGTAGATTCCGATTAGCGCTGTCCCAGCAGATATCAGGCACATTGTAGCCGCTGCTGTTACATCAAAACTAGGCACCTATTTGACAAGAGAATCAAGGGTCAATGTATTGATGTAGAAACCAAGATGACAGTATCCGATCACGTAATCGCTTCCAATATCCTCCTCAGACCCCTGGGGTGGGAATAAAATGATAACTTGCTTGTCACGGTGACAAGCTTCTCACTCAATGCTATTCACGGCCTTCTAGGGACTTGTCACCGTGACAAGGAAGTTATCATTTTATGTAATCGCACCCCTGGTATCCATCCTTTAGGATACACAAAAAGTGACGATTTCGGTATTTGTTTGCTGAGCCACCGAAGTCGTAGGGACCTGCAGTTCAGTATTTTTTGATATAGCATAGGTTGATATACCTATATTGATTATTGTTGCATTGATATAGCACCCAACAGAATATTGTTGAAGATTGTATGTTATTAGTCGCCGCTGTGACAATCATCTGAATATTAGCTACCAAAAAAATGCAGCAGTAATATAATTAAATTGTAATTATTCATTGTGGAATATAAAAACAAATGTTTTATTGCTTCAATGCCATAACAAAACGGCATAGATTATATTTAAATAAAGTGTTTTTAATTTTTATACCGTAACAGTGACTTTTTAATTAGTCAAAAAAAATAATTAAAACCTAAAAAAACATTGAAGAATAAGTTGTTTTTTCTAATTTTTTTTTAGTGATTTTCTCTTAATTTTTTTTCACCAAAATATTGGCCAAAAAATTGTGTCTAGGTCTAAGGAGGGTATAAAAAGAACACTTTATCCAATGAGACTCACCTTAGTGGCGTAAACAACCGCCAATGTGGACCCCAATATCTGCATCAACAGACCACCGCGCATATGCGCTTGCATTATGATCTGGAATCTTAAAAATGCCCTGAAATGAAACAGTAGCACTGATTAGAATGTGCCAACCCATATCATGAAGGACGGCCGCCGGAATCGAACTCGGGCCTCCGGAATACAAGTTCAGAGCGTTAACCACTCACCCAACCTGTTCCGTAATACTGTTCCGTACATCTATTACAGCTATTACATCGGTAAAGTGAAGGATATATTTAAAGTAAATATGTTGCAGTTTCAAGCTATAGTGAACGACATTAGAAAACATAATCTGGTTCTAACATCCTCATATTTCACCCTAAAAGAGTTAAAACTGCAATTTTACACAAATAATTTTTTTTCCACGTACACGAAGTCTGTGCCAGAAAATATTCGCATCCCAAAGATGGGATGTCAATGACCACACTGTAGTCTGTACCTGATCAGTGCTTGATGGTGCTTGATGCATTCCTCCAGGCGACTTCGCATCTCCATGTCAAGTTCCCGGCTTTTCTCCTCCTCAGATCTCTTTGAGATTCCGCGAAGTACAAACTCATCTCTTCTCTGCGATCTTCCTCGCAAGATTGAGGGTGCATTCCTTCCTTGTCCCAACTCCAGCACTGTTGTCCGACTCTTCTCAGTCTTCTGGCGACGCTTGGCAAGGATGTGTTTCAGACTGTCTGTACGGATATGCAACAACTTCTCGCACAGGACGCGGAATTGACAAAATATTTGAAGGATTATTGTAAATATTATTATCTGTTCGGCGAGGAATAATAATATCGCTAGCATCCAGATTGCCATTAGGCCGAAGACACTGATCTCAAGGATGGGAGAAGTTGATGTGTCATACATGAAGTAGTACCTGAAATGAAAAGTAATTGATGGGTAATTGAAGTCAATCAGTTGATAATTTTCTTATAGATCATTGATATTTTCAGGCAATCCATTTCTTCCGATGACCTCTCTTCCTATTGTTGTACGTCAAACCCTCTGTACAGTACACCCACCAGGGTTAAAAGTGCAGACAAGGGAATTTTAACTTCAAATCTGACCCTCTATCAAAAAAATATAGTCACAGCAAGTCCACATGGGAATGGGGGGGGGGGGGGGGCGGATGTGCCATTTTTATCAGGCGATGGACTAACAGTTTTTACAAAATATTGCTACGCAGCCTTGAGAAAGCAATTAATACTGAAACCCTATCTGTACGGAAGATTCATATAATTTCAACATAAAACTTCGTTGTCTCAGTTTCAACCAATGTGAATTTCCTTTCAAATGGGAAAGTCCCCCCCCCCCCCCCGTACCCTTCGAATGTCAACAATAAGCTATAGATTATCTTTCTTACCCTTCCTTGTCTTTAGTTATATAAGCTGGAATAATATAGCAGAACATTATGCATATTGTTCCGAACATTGCCGGAATCACTTTGGTAGCCAGAAACTCTGTCAGCTTCGCATTCTTCCGCACAATCCCAATGACTCGCTTGTTCTTCGTCGCGTAGAAGATGTCCATGTCATCCAGCATCCTCATGAGTCCTCTGATGTTGCCAGGGTTCCAGTACTGATAGGCCAGATGTAGAGATATTGTCACAGATGAGATCTCGAGGAATATTAGTTTCGGGAGCTCTTGAACTGTTATGAAGCTCCAGTTGATGTAGAAGAACAGCCAGCGGTTGAGAAATGCTTCGTAGAACATTTCTGCTGCGATGAATCGAGGTGTGTAGTATCGTATGATGGTCATTGGGCCCATTTTGATGTTCGGGTCACGGGAATACATCCCTGCAAATGATTAAAAAACAATTCACCAATCATTCTTAAAGCCCTATCACACTGAGTTGCAACCCGTGCATGGAACCGGCGGTTGGAAAATATGGTTGGCCGCGCATGAGCAGGGACTGAATTTGGTCAACCCGCGGGTTGATTTGAAAAATAGAGAAGTCTCTATTTTTCCGGTTCCAACAATTTGTTGTGGTACCACGTGACGTGAACTGACTAATACGATGCTATAAATAATAGCTATTAATCATATTTATCAGATGAATATTTAACTTGAACATGTGTATGGATAAATATTGCGCATTATTATTAACTTGTACTTACTTAAATATCTTTCTTTCACAAGTAATCACTCAAAGTATGAGATTTGGATTGCCGCTGTCAGATTTGTTATTCCCTATACTTTTATTTTGGTTACTATGACAACGTTTTCCTGAACCGGAAACGGTGCTTTCTGCGCAACTCATGAGTGTCAATTGTGAACCAACCAACATCAAACCAAACAGTTGCGTGTGATAGGCTTTTGCCTCGTTTTGCAACAAAAGTTTCCATACAAGAGTTCCAACCACGGTTGCAACTCAGTATGATACCCACTTTAGGATATCTTTGTGTTTCCGAAAAGAACAACAGACGTATTCCAATACAGATTTTAGAGGGTTGTAAGAAAAATCAGCCATGTGCATCCGCACTAAAAAAAAAATATGAAATTGTGAACAAATGAAAAATGAAAAAATATAATTAATATATAAATTAAATTAAATGAGCTTTGCGCCCAAAATTTACACCAGCACTGTAATACAATTATTTTATTATTATTCTAGTCCTTCATCTTCATGTAATGCCCTCTAACTTTAATTTTTTTCTTTATAGTTTTTTATTAATTAACTTTTTTCATTTCTAATTTGTTTACACTTTCTATAAGGATTATTTTATGCCAAATTCAATGATTTCAAGTGAATTTTGCGACAATTTTTAATAAACTTTGCTTGGCCCTCCTTCAAGATGTCAATTATTTTTGGTGGAATGTGCTTGGCAGTTTTTCTGTACAGTATGCAAATAACTGGAGTTTCTCCTTTGCAGATGATTTTAACTCTTAAAAATGTTGTATGCTCCTGTTTTACTTGAACCTAATAAATTTTTCACAATTTTCTTACTTTATACTTGTAGTGTTCTCTTATTTTGTGTATCTGACAATGATTTTGGACAAAAAAGCTAAATAATTTTCTTTTATTCGAAGAGGCTGGCTTGCCATTTTAGTCGGAGTATTTAATGAGGTACAAAAGTACAATAAAAAATTTGAACTTATACACTCAACGAATCATAAGACGGTATTTGAACGAAATTTGTCTACTTGTTAGGTTCCATGACAATTGACAATCAATCCTTGTTATCAATAAAATCACAGCTCTCCTACTCAGTGATGATTTGAGGCATGTCTGGGGGGGAGGGGGTACTTTGCCCCCCCCCCCCCCCCATCCCCCCCGAGCCCAGGATTTAACAATGATATAGAAACAAAATTCAAAATATACCAAAATAACAAAATATGGCACTAAACATCTGTTGGACAAAATAAAACTAAAACCCCATTCCAAACTATGAAATTATTTTCATTGAAAAGTTCTGAAGACGCGTACAAATTCCCTATTTTATTAAAAATTACATTGGTAAAAGATTTTGATAAAAATCGATTAAAAAACTCTTCAAGGTCACGCTCACTGCCCAGCCGTTTTCAATAGCACATTGTCAAAACATCAGACAGGAGGGGGGATGGGGGAATAATCTCCCCCCCCCCCCTCCCACTCGAGCTGGCTGACCCCCCATTCACCGTACAAAATTAAGTAAAATGTCCAAGAATCACTTAAAAATTGTTTAAATTCTAAAAAATTACGCACTTCGGGTAAAAATAGGAAGTAATTTGTTGTAATTTGAGCAGAAAGCAGAATCGATTTAAAAATGTTTATATTCGGAAAAACGCTCTTCGGGGCAACAGTTGGAGCGTTTTTAGCTTCGGTTTGCCTTTTTGAAGTCCCAGAACATTTTTAACTTGCTTAAATTCTAAAAAACAAGCTGAGGGGGCCTAGCCCCTTAGACCCCCCCTCTGGGTGTCGCAATCCCCCACCCCCATATGAAAGTAGTTCCTACGCGAACTACGTTTAGGTACACCCACCCCCACCCCACTCACCAGATTAAAATTTGCACCCCGAAAATCACCTAATTACCACAAAGTAACTCCAAATCAAATCTTCAAACAAGTTAATTATCTGAGTCATTCTGTTTTTTCCACTTTAATAATCTTTGTGACGAAATTTTGGGGAAAAAATAATGATATTAAAAGTGTACATATATAAATTTTAATAATATTAATACTAGGAAAACGCTCAGTGTAACGCGTTGATGAGCGAGCACAGAACATGCAACATCCCCATAGTAACGATGCACGACATGGCACAAGACGATTTTTTCTGCAATTTTTCAATCTCCATAATACACTGGATGAATAACAGATCCATTGTGTCGTGAAGTCTTACCTACATACCTTCTCCAGAAATCTCTTGTCACATCCCATACTAAACTCGTAAAATTACAATTAATACTTGACTGATTGGGCTTACAATATGTAAAATTTAATATTAAGTTGGTCTTGATCACCATGCAAAATTTGAACTTAATGTGAACATTTTGATTGTCGACCAATCAGAAGATATTATTTAAACTTAAACAAATTAGAGGATTTGGCCTTCGTACTGCATCCGATTTTATGCGCTAGCTCAAAAATGCTTTCATTTTACTGTACATTGTGGATAGCTTGGCTGCTCTACAGGCCTTGCCTTGGAACAGAAGCTTAAAGAAGGCAGGGATGACAATTTAGTATACATTTTTCAAGATTATGGAATAAAATGACCTTAAAATGACAAAACTTCTGAAAATAACGACAGATTAGACTAAAAATTGGCAAAAATATCTAAAATGTTGGTACCAATGACCACTCGAAGTTTTAAGTTGATCGGTCAATCTGTTTTAGTTTAAATGTCAAAAATCACATGAAAAGAGGTTTTAAATTTGAACCAATAAGAGGATTTGGCTTAAACTTTTTATGATTGGGTACAATGTTGGTTGCAATGTTTTTGCTAAATTGTAAACTGATCAAAGCAACCAATCGAAAGATAATTTTTTTTTAAATTTGAACCAATCACGGGAGCCCGTTCAAAAACGATCCCAGAGACCGCATAGAGTACGTTAGTATGTGTACAAAATTTCAGATCGATTGCTTGAGCGGTTAGACCTGGGCTGTGACCACAAAAAAAAAAGAGAAAGTGCCATAAGAGTACCGTGGTGACGCTCGCTACGCTCGATCAAAAATAAATAACTGAATTATAATTTTTGAAAAATAAATTGATAAAATTGCGCCAATAACCAGATCGTTAAGCGCAAACAAAATTAATAATTCGTAACTTTTGTATTTATATTTTTATTTGAAACTTGCAAATATTCAATTTTCTTATGTTTTCTAAAACAGATACAAATTTCAGAACCCTATCTTTAATAGTTTCGATAAAGTATAACCGATATTATATTCGATATAGTATAGCGCAGGGAGCTAACGACTCACTCGCTTATCATCCCTAAGTTACGAATCCTCAACCAACTTCACCTCCTATATAATAGCGCATCGTCAAAGGAGTAGAGTTGTTGAGGCGGCAGTAGGACTACCAGTCCTGTAACGCCATAGCAAAAAAAAAAAAGTATAACCTCTCAAACAGGGTCAATATTTTTGGCGCCACCTGGGGCTGGATTCACAAAAGGTTGTCTGTCCTATACCGGCATGTTATGCCGGTATAGCATTACAACTACCAATATATTATCTTACCATGATATTTCCACGTTAAAATTTGGTATTTTATTATTTTAAATGACGATTCAATAAGATATGCAGGTAAAACATGGAAATAGCTTATATGATTATTAGCTTTTTCGGTCATAAAGTTATACTTCTTTGTGAATCCAGCCCCTGGTGTATTAGGATGTATCGGATAGATTTGCTCCCACTTACCAAGGAAATCCATGACCTTGAAAACTGGCTTAAAGACGCTATTCTCCTGCGCCATGGTTGATGACGCAATCAAGATGAGAATCAGCCCGAACAATTTACTGAATGTCGTTCAGGTGACCCGTGTTCGATCCCTACATGCCGCCATCCAGGAGGCCTATTCTAGAACAATTTCCCAATTCCATTCTGATGGAATCCGGCCACGGCCATAAGGATTAACATGGCAAGAAATCGAATTACATCAGAAATGGGAATGTATAAGTTCTAGAATAGGGCCCCAGACTGACTTTGTTGGGAAACAATATAATTGCATAGAATTACAACAATAGCGTGTTTTTTTTAACTTTCAATTCAATTCCTACCTAATAAGAGTGGAACCATCTGTTATTATTCGAAAACTTTTCTCCCCTCATTGTTTTTTTTTTCAATAGACTAATTCTAAGTCACTAATGACTAAGGGCTGCTCCACATTTACTCATGTAGAGTTATATTTTTCTAATTTAGTTTATCACTTTGAAAATTTTTACAAACTTTGTATTTCTATTTTAGTGAGGAACCAGCGATCTACCAACAATTTTTTCCAAACCATTTTATTTTGTTCCTAATAGGTAGTATTATCAAAGATAATTAAAGCAAGAAGATGTTTCATGTAATGTTAAAATCTGTCTGTGAGAATTTGCGAAAAAAACAGAGTCCCATGTCTCATAATAAACCTCACCAATAGACCATTTTAAATATTATCTCGGTGGCTCTGCTTTCTAAGAAAAATCATATGCAGTTTGATTTCCAGACAACTTAGTCCCTGTTTCAACAATAGGTAAAACAGGGACTAAGGTGTCTGAAAATAATACTGCATATGATTTTTCTTAGAAGCAGAGCCAGCGAGATAATATTTAAAATGGTCTATAGATGTCTCTGTGTTTGTGGATCATTCTGGCAGCGCTGTATTTCAATATTTCAAGGTGCATAGACTGTTTTTAACTATCTCTACAAGCATTTTCTTATGAAATATTTCATAGCCTGCTAAAATTTAAAAATAGCAAACAAAAGTTTCTTTGCCATGATAGCTTAGATTTTATTAAATTTCTCTCTCAATACATAACGAAATGACATGAGATCAATTGCATTTTATTCAGCTCAAAATTGTGTATATGAAAAGATACATTTAATTAGTCAATGACGATTTCCAGAGCCATGGAACTTGAAGCAACTTCAGAACTAGCTTGGACTACTTCAAGGTAAACTGTGAATTGTATTAGATAGACATTGCAACATTGTTGAGGGTTTTGAAGTCCAATAACATAAGTGGGAGAGAGACAGACATATATGAATCAGAGACATCTATTGGTGAGGTTTATTATGAGACATGGGACTTTATTTTTTTTCGCAAATTCTCACAGACAGATTTTAACATTACATGAAACATCTTCCTGCTTTAATTATCTTTGGTATTATCTACAATATAAGATAAAACAATGTATACCTAAATGTATTTTAACAAAATATTTTACGAAAACTTTGTTAAAAAATTCCTCATCATCTCATATCGTATTATTGTCCACATATTACATTATAAAACTTTGTTTTAAAGTTTAGACGTGCGTTTTGAAAATTAATTTATCTCATGTTTCATTGGTTAAAATTTAAATAAACATCTCCTGATAGGTTGAAAAATTAAAATTGGTCTTCGATAAATCTTAGCAAACTCATATTTTGCATAGTCATTGTCTCTAATTTTACAAATTTCCATCCCAATCAGAGAACGTATGAACTTACTGACATTTTTAATAGCTGTCAGAAATGAAGTAGATATCGAAATGAATGTTTTCAGTGCCAATTGAATTGAATCTGATTTGCTATACCAGGGTGTTTAGATGCTATTTTAAAGTTTAAATGAAAAGCATACTTTTATGTTGATTGGGTGACTTATATTTCAATTCAATATGGATTTATATGTTTTCTGTGCGTTGTGTACGCATTTCCGGTTCGAGAATTTACACGTACCCATGCTCGCTCATCAACGCGTTACACTGAGCGTTTTCCTGGTATATATATATTATTTAGGTTTGATTTTTATCAGATACTTAGATACTTTTTATACACACGATGCGCCAAGTGAATTTTGGTTTTTAAAATTAAATTTTGACTTGGCCCATTTTTTGATATTACTACTTATCAGTGCTGAATATTTAGATTTCTTCTATTTTTTTTATAGTTGAAGATACTTGGCTGGTATTATTACACGGAGTGTTTTTATGGGATTTATTTTACAATAAAGGTACTACAGAAATTAGGTTTATTTTCTTTCATTGTAGTCAAAAGTATCTATACTTTCCATACAAACCTAAACAATGATGACAACAATTAACAATATTTTACATTGTTTAGTCGGAATTCAGTGAACAATTCAATGCCATTGTTGCAACACACATCAACGTCTAGCAACAAGAAAATTAGATCTAACAGCCAAATTTTCAGTCGACAGTTTTTCAGATAATTTTCGGACACATTCCTTGGACACATCCCGATTGGACACATCCCTCTTGCAACATCCTCCTCGAAACATCCCGACTTTACCATGGACCCGTTCGACGAATATATGATGAACATTGGATGGTATGGCCAAAAATAATCAATTATTATATTAATCATACTAAATTGGACTGGTTTGATTGATGGTGAAGGGGGTGGGGGGGGGGGGGGGGGGGGGGGAGAAGCGAGCCCCGCAGATCGTTCTTTAGAATTTAAACATTTTTAAAGTGGTTCTTGACTCTAAAATCCACAAACTGAGGTACAGTGAGTTTTTTGTTTTCGAATTTAAACAATTTAAAAGTGATTCTGCGATGCTGAACTGCTCAAATCACAACAAACCACCCCATATTTTACCAATCATTGAATTGCTAACTTTTTCATCTAAAAGACATTTTGTTTTGATTGAATAAGTATTGGACAAGACCTAGTTAAAGTTCATTCACGTTTAGAATAGCAAGTCGATCACGTGGTTCATTGGTCGGTCACATGAACACTGCCCTGTCAAAGGCAAGACTTTCTTCTTTGTATTATTGAAATTGTATCAAGTATGTGAAATACACACTTTTTAATAGTAGAAAATACTAGAAAACTTCAATAAAATTGATTTATCTTTATCTACAGTCGTCTTGTACATATTCTTTGATAATTGATATTTACATGTGTAGGTTTACAAATGCTCGCTTGACTACAGTAGTACACGGGCTTGCTATTCTAAACGTGAACGAACTTGAGTAGCTTTAGTAATTTGCTGTGTTGCAAAACAAATCTAAGGAGTTAAAACAACAGAGACATGGACCATCACTAAAGGTTTAATCTCGATATCTCACGACCTTTTATATTGTTGTAAGTTTCCAGGTTTGGCTATGATTAATTGTCAAAGTTTAAATTTCTACACTTTTGCTCAGTGCATAAACAGCCTTTATCAAATCTTCATGCTACTAATTTACTAACTTCCATTTAAATTTAGGTTATACCTACTTTTCATAATCTCGACATTCTTGCTGAATTTAGAATCCAACTGTCACCCCAACACAAGATCGTTGTATGCTAAAAATTTCAATTGTGCGTTTTTGATATCACAAAATTGGTTTCAACTGCAGTTTTCTGACCAAACTACTCGCGAAAATGCCAAACATCTTGTTCTCTTGTGAATCGTCAAAACTGATTTACGAATTTGTGCTGAAATCTTCGATTCCATTGACAAAGCGTGTTCAATAATAATGTGTAAAAACTTAGTTATATTATTATTATTTCTAGATATTGAGTCGTTTGTCAAACGATTTTAATTATTAATTATACATTATTGTATGAATTGAATTCGTTAGAAAGTCTCTGTTGGAAGTCAATAACAATGCTTTACCGGATTTTTTTTAATTTTAACCGATTATTCCTCTTAAAACTATTTGGTCATAAACTTTCAATTTCGATGTACACTCGAACAAATAATAATAAACGGTATCTCGAAACAAAAGGATTGTCTGATAAAGGTTTGATGGCATCATTCCATGACGTTTGTGCTAACGCATCATCTAACTCTAGTATAGGTGAGCTCTGATTTCATTGATAATAACAAGGATTGATTGTCAAGGAACCTGACCTGCAGCCCGCAGCCAATCCGTTTTGTGCAAATTACCGTTTTTAATTGGTTTAAGTGTAACTACTCAAAACTAACTTTTGTAACATACGAACGTTCTTATGTTAGGACAGGAGTAGCAGCCAATTTCCTAAAATTGTATAAATTATATAAAAATGAGACCCGCAGTAGAGGCAATCAAATATAATTAACAGAAAATAATCAATGGTATTAGGTAACTATAGTTTTTGATCTTTTGACGAAGCCCCCCAGTTGTTGCCCCGTGGGCGTATTTATTAAAATTTGAAGAATTTATAAGTGATCTCGGACTCTACAAAATGTTAAAATTGAAACAAATAACCTTTCAATTTGTGTCCCGCGCAGGGTGTTATTTTAGAATTTCAACAGTTTTATAGTAATTCTGGGACTCTAAAATGAACAATCTAAATCTAATAACATTTTAAATGTTGCCCCGCAGGGCTATTTTTTTCGAATTTTCCGATTTTTCGATGCCAGATTTTTTTTTTTAAATTATAAAGAGCTTTTGGGATTCAAGAACCACCAAGAGCCACATGCGTCTCCGGCGCCGCAGGGTGCCGACATCTGTGTTAGGGTGACGGAACTAGAGCTAACTATTTGAATGTGATGTATTTCAGGACGGCCAACCCGAACAAGTTCAAGACGAACGAGGGCCCCCGAACTCCGAACCGAGACTAGAGCTAACTGTTTGAATGTGATGTATTTCAGGACGGCCAACCCGAACAAGTTCAAGACGAACGAGGGCCCCCGAACTCCGAACCGAGACTAGAGCTAACTGTTTGAATGTGATGTATTTCAGGACGGCCAACCCGAACAAGTTCAAGACGAACGAGGGCCCCCGAACTCCGAACCGAGACTAGAGCTAACTGTTTGAATGTGATGTATTTCAGGACGGCCAACCCGAACAAGTTCAAGACGAACGAGGGCCCCCGAACTCCGAACCGAGACTAGAGCTAACTGTTTGAATGTGATGTATTTCAGGACGGCCAACCCGAACAAGTTCAAGACGAACGAGGGCCCCCGAACTCCGAACCGAGACTAGAGCTAACTGTTTGAATGTGATGTATTTCAGGACGGCCAACCCGAACAAGTTCAAGACGAACGAGGCCCCCGAACTCCGAACCGAGACTAGAGCTAACTGTTTGAATGTGATGTATTTCAGGACGGCCAACCCGAACAAGTTCAAGACGAACGAGGGCCCCCGAACTCCGAACCGAGACTAGAGCTAACTGTTTGAATGTGATGTATTTCAGGACGGCCAACCCGAACAAGTTCAAGACGAACGAGGGCCCCCGAACTCCGAACCGAGACTAGAGCTAACTGTTTGAATGTGATGTATTTCAGGACGGCCAACCCGAACAAGTTCAAGACGAACGAGGGCCCCCGAACTCCGAACCGAGACTAGAGCTAACTGTTTGAATGTGATGTATTTCAGGACGGCCAACCCGAACAAGTTCACGACGAACGAGGGCCCCCGAACTCCGAACCGAGACTAGAGCTAACTGTTTGAATGTGATGTATTTCAGGACGGCCAACCCGAACAAGTTCAAGACGAACGAGGCCCCCGAACTCCGAACCGAGACTAGAGCTAACTGTTTGAATGTGATGTATTTCAGGACGGCCAACCCGAACAAGTTCAAGACGAACGAGGGCCCCCGAACTCCGAACCGAGACTAGAGCTAACTGTTTGAATGTGATGTATTTCAGGACGGCCAACCCGAACAAGTTCAAGACGAACGAGGGCCCCCGAACTCCGAACCGAGACTAGAGCTAACTGTTTGAATGTGATGTATTTCAGGACGGCCAACCCGAACAAGTTCACGACGAACGAGGGCCCCCGAACTCCGAACCGAGACTAGAGCTAACTGTTTGAATGTGATGTATTTCAGGACGGCCAACCCGAACAAGTTCAAGACGAACGAGGCCCCCGAACTCCGAACCGAGACTAGAGCTAACTGTTTGAATGTGATGTATTTCAGGACGGCCAACCCGAACAAGTTCAAGACGAACGAGGGCCCCCGAACTCCGAACCGAGACTAGAGCTAACTGTTTGAATGTGATGTATTTCAGGACGGCCAACCCGAACAAGTTCACGACGAACGAGGGCCCCCGAACTCCGAACCGAGACTAGAGCTAACTGTTTGAATGTGATGTATTTCAGGACGGCCAACCCGAACAAGTTCAAGACGAACGAGGGCCCCCGAACTCCGAACCGAGACTAGAGCTAACTGTTTGAATGTGATGTATTTCAGGACGGCCAACCCGAACAAGTTCACGACGAACGAGGGCCCCCGAACTCCGAACCGAGACTAGAGCTAACTGTTTGAATGTGATGTATTTCAGGACGGCCAACCCGAACAAGTTCAAGACGAACGAGGCCCCCGAACTCCGAACCGAGACTAGAGCTAACTGTTTGAATGTGATGTATTTCAGGACGGCCAACCCGAACAAGTTCAAGACGAACGAGGGCCCCCGAACTCCGAACCGAGACTAGAGCTAACTGTTTGAATGTGATGTATTTCAGGACGGCCAACCCGAACAAGTTCAAGACGAACGAGGGCCCCCGAACTCCGAACCGAGACTAGAGCTAACTGTTTGAATGTGATGTATTTCAGGACGGCCAACCCGAACAAGTTCACGACGAACGAGGGCCCCCGAACTCCGAACCGAGACTAGAGCTAACTGTTTGAATGTGATGTATTTCAGGACGGCCAACCCGAACAAGTTCAAGACGAACGAGGGCCCCCGAACTCCGAACCGAGCGGACTACGACGCGGACTGCAGCGCTTCGCCGACGCCCCTAGCAGATAGAAGGTGATACACTTGCAAGGGCGTATCCGGTAGGGGGGGGGGGGGGGGCGAGAATTTTTCTGGCAAAGACTTTGTAAATGGGAGAAAAAATTATTTTTATAAAACTAAAGTTTTAAAAATTTTTGAAGTGAAATAAATGGTTCATCCAACTTGTTTTTTCAAATGTCATTCACAATAGCTCTGGAAGGAAATTGGGGTCCTGAAAACCCTGTTGAGTAAAACAATTTCGATTTTTTTTTATTTTATTTTTTTTTATTCGAAATAGAGCATAATAATTACTGTTTATATAACCTTCATTTTGCATGTAATAGCAGATCACAGTAATGTAGGACTTCTTAATCAGAGTTCTACTTGTATAAATAAGTATGATATTAGAGTTTTTGTCACAGTCAATTTACGTCACATTTACGAAGTCTTTGTCATTAAAATTCTCGCATCCGGGGGGAGGGCTCGAAATCAGGGCAAACTATCTTCACAAAATAAACACATTTAAAATAATATTGGAAAAAGAACTTCAAAATAGAAAGATCATGTCAAAAATGTTTCAAAATGGTTAGAATTGAGATAAAATTCCAAACATTTTTCGGGGCTATGCGCCCTGGACTTGCATATATCCGAACTGGTTCAATACACGTAATTCTTGAACCTCTTAGACTAATTTTTGGATATTTTGTGATTTATAATTCACCAAAACAGCTATATATCTACTGCGATTCAAAATTTCCCTTAAACGAATGACGTTGATGCCTGTTTTCCACTGTGATTTTTTATATTATAATGTAATTTCCTTTTATATTTTGCTGTTTACTTGTGTAGTTTCATCCTGATGAAATTCACTGAAGGGTGGGCAAAATATTGATTTATAATTTAAAAAAACAGTTTGTGAAAAGTCTTAAGGTGGTGCAAGAGCGAGCGATTTTGCCGCGTTTTTGCAGACACTTTTTTGGATACGATTGGAGACAAAATGGACAGACGAAATGTATTGAAAATTTAACCTTGATTAGAAAAATGACAAACTTAGGGTTATCTCTTGGTTCATTTTTAATTTTTTGCTTCGTTAATTAGTAATAATTAGTTGATTTTTGGTGAAAAAATTTATATTTTCTTGCCTCAATGGGTGTCGTATGAAATTTAATTTTACAAATATGCCAAGTGATAACCCTAAGTTGGTCTTTTATCTAATCATGATTAAAATTTGAGATCAATGGTTCACTGGTATGGTCTCCAATCGTATCGGAAATTTAATCGTTTTGCGTGGTTTTGTTGAATAACCGGCGCTTAATTACATAACAATGCAAGAAGCAAAAATGAAAAAGTGCTACTAATATACAATCAGACTGATCATGTTAACATCCAATCAAAGTTACACCCACTTATAAAATAAAAAAAAACTAAATTTTCTAAAACGGCCGAGCACTTGCACCACCTTTCTAGTTTTTATTTGAATAATTTTGTGTGTATAATCATTGACGTACACTGGGGGTGGGGACATGCGACTGGCCAGTCATCTGTCGTCGATGTCTAGTGACAAACGGAACCGCCCCGTTTTACGTACAGACCAAGGTCAAATTCTTCACTCGTCCGGCTGAGATCGTCTTACATAGGACAAGATTGCAGGGAAACCTGACACAGTACAACAATATGCTTTTGATGCTCTTGTATTATAAATATGTAGACACAGCGTAGCATTAAGCAAAATGAATAATATGTCTTTATACTGCCAGAATTTGATAAAGCAGTGCAGCCTCAGACATCGGCGAAAGGAAAGCATTCAGTGCTGCAGCTATAGAAGTCACGAATCCCATATAGAACGGAAGTCAATGGTATAATATTTACACATTTACTCTAAGTATTAATTTCTAACAAAAATATGATTTTTTTTCTGTAGAAATCCCACCGCGTATTGGCGCAGCGCTCAAGATAGCCGGAATGCTACCCAACTGACCGACTACGCTGCCGAGTATTGTGACGAGGACAACATAACGAACATGACCTTCCCCGAGATGGACGACATCATGGACATGACCTTCAGCGAGGTCGCCGAGCACCTGCCGTCGCCCCTCGTCGACGCGGTCATGGACTCCGTGCAGGCGTCGCTCGCGGACAGCTCCCTCGACAGTGTCGCGGGTTGCTACAAGCCGGTCGTCGCACTCCCTCTGTACACCGGCGATAGCAACTGGCCGGCCAGGACAGGACAGTCGCTCAACATGACGTATGAAGGTAAGATTCAGATTCGGTTTTAAGAGGCCTGCGTAAGCGAACGGGAAAAGCATGGGATCGTCAAAGCGATTTTTTGAAATATCTTTTCACGCTGATATAGTTTAAAAAAATCATATAGTAGCGACCCATTACAGCCTAATAGACTAAATATTCACACAGACTGGAGTACTTTATGACACCTGGTACGACCTCAAAGTGTTAAATACGATATTTTTGGTAAAATAATCGTTAACACGATTAACGATGGTGTTGATGATGACGATAGTATTGATGTTGATGTTGACGATGATGTTGGTGTTGACGATGATGTTGCAGTGCCACGCAGCCAACGCTTGTTCCTGTGGGACGCCGTGCAGAGCGAGGAGGTTGACAAGGCCGGGCTCGCCAACACTCTGGCACAGAACCAGAACGTGCCGCCGTGCGAGCGCGAGCTCTTCCTCATCACATCAGGTACTATAGGCAGCGTGTTTAGACTACAGATAGCGCTGCAAAAAGTACAGACAGAGCCACCTGGGCTGTGGGAAGGAAGCTTACCTTTGGCAAGGCCTCCAAGTCGCTGCAGTTATACGTTATGTTGCTGCACATATTACGCATTGTCACTCCTTAAAATCGACACAAGTTTATCTAATGTTTTTCGCCTACAAAATATTAATAATAAAGTGTTCACAATTTCACTGAATCTGATCATAATAGTCAGGGCCGGACTGGCCCCTGGCGGCTAGGAGGCGATCGCCGCCGAGGCCCCTGGCTATTGAGGCCCCTAGATTGTGTATAACATACATTTTTAAATTTTATCATCACAAAATCTATTTAAAGATACTATGGAAGTAAAAAAGCGCCCTGCGTGGCAGGTTGGGGGCCTCTTATATATGTAAACCCATCTTCCATTAACTTTATGGTGAACATTTCGCAGCAAAATAAACATTTTTAAATTCACAAAAACTATTTAAAAATGACAAATATTCAAAAAGCACTCTTCGGGGCAGGCTGGGGGCCTCTTCTATTTAAATGTTTCTTCCAATAACAGCATGTTGAGCGTTTTGATGCCATTTAGGTATACGATTTTGCAATTTCAAAATCAATTGAAAATTACAAAAATCTAAACAAAAAAACGTCCTGCTTGCCAGTCTGGGGGCCTCTTAGTATGGACATTCATTTAATATTATATTTATGTTTTTGTTGTACATTTTGCAGCCCAACCAATACTCATTTGTACATCCCAAAATTATTTAATTACTACAAAATTTGAGAAGCGTTCAGCAGGCGAAATGTGTCTTCATTAACTTTGTGTTAGGCATATGCAGCAAAGTACCTAAACATTTTTACAATCCCAAAAACAAATTAAAAATTATACAAGTTCAAAAGCGCCCTGCCGGGCTGGCGGGGACTTCTTATATTTGGGCATTTTGAAGTAAAATTCACAATTTTACAATCCCAAAATCGTTTGGAAATTAACAAAAATCCAAAAAGCGCCCTGCGGCGCAGGTTTGTCACATCTTCACTTATTTTCATTTTCCATTAAGTTTATGTTTGACATTTGGAGCCAAATACACATTTTTAGATCCCAAAATCGCTTTAATAAATACAAATGATCAAAAATCGCCCTGCGGGGCAAGCTGGGTCCATTCTTTAATTTCAATTCGTTGTTAACTTCTTCGCTCAAAATAATACACGTTTTTATAATCGCAAAATCGTTTTAAATGTGACTGAAATTGAAAATAATCCCTGCAGGGCAGAATTTGGGTACATTTAACTTCACTTTCTGTTAGCCACATTCTGAAAAAATACAAGTCTTCATAATCCCAAAATCATTTTAGGAATGACAGAAAATCAAAAAACGCCCTGCGGGGCATAATTGGCGGGCCTTTCAGTTATGTTTTTCTTGTGAAAAAAAGAAATTTTAAAATCACCAAATTGGTTTTACACTCCATTTTAAAGTTATAAAAATCCAAAAATCGCCCTGCGGGGCAGGTTGGTGGGCTGCTTTCTCCCAAAAACTTTAAAATAGTAACAAAAGCCGCCGAGGCCCCTGACGAGCCAGTCCGGCACTGATAATAGTAATTTGCGCGACTTTGGTCTGATTCCGAAATATTTTGAGTACATTTTGTTGACATTAGATCGGTTGCTCGGTTACGGCCAATGAGAAATAAAACAGTTGAAGATCATTCCCACAAATGTTGCTTATTTCTTTCACTCGTGGCGCTGGGGGTTTGAACACTCGGCGCCCATACATCAGGCAACTCCCCCCCCCCCCCCCCCCACACACTCAAACAGTCTATCATTCATTTAGCCAATCTCCAATCGTTGATTCACCCTATCATTTAGCCTTTAGCGTAACATAATACGATTTAAATTGTTTAAATCTAAAAATAAACACCCTTCGGGTAAGCTATCCCCCCCCCCCCCCCCCCAAACAAGCTTGGTATCCTTCTTCCCAACCTCCCTACCTTGTAGACATTTAAATCAGATTTGGCGTATCGGAATCGTATAGTAAATTGCATAGTTTTGATCTGATTTGTTGAATAACCGGCGCCAAGGCACGAAGCAAAAGTGAAAAAGTGCTACTATAATATACAATCAGACTGATCATGTGAACACCCTATTAAAGTTACACCCACTTATGGAACAATATATTTCTCTCAAATTGCTAAAACGACCGAGCGTTGTATCACATTAAAGCATTCATTGCTTCAAGCTCTCGTCTGGCCATTCTTCCAATATCCATTCTATCACTTTACCAAACCACCTCAATCCCTCCCTCCCCAACTTATATCCCAAATGTTCCACACCTAAATCCTTCCTAACATGGATAAATAACAAGGCCACGCCCAATGCTCGATGGCATTGACGCGTTGTGTAGGTGGCTGACGACGCTCAAGGTGTCTATAGTAGTTGGTTGCTACACTTCTAGACACCTTGGAGACGACGCTGTAGGAGGTGATGACGGCGTCTTCGGGCCTGACCAGTGGTGTAGTCGAGGGTATATACGCGGGTATACGCCGTATACCTAAAAAAATAGTTTTGCTGAAGAGTGAAGATGTAAGGAATACTTAAAAATTTTGTGGTGTTTTAATAATAGTTTCATTTCGTCAGCAAAAAACTTAAAAAGTTATTTTCTAAGTGTCAAAAAACCAAAAGAGACCTGCTGGGCAATGTGGTCCCATGCCCTTCACCACCCCAAAGTGTCAAATTATAAAATTTATTGAATATTTTAACAAAATACGCCTCATAACGTCTCAAAATTGATTTCACAGTGTTGAAAAACCAAAAAACGACCTGCAGGCTGCCCCCCCTCCCCCCTTATGACGATGATCTTTTTTCCTTGCCTTGCCTCCCTGGTAGAAATCCTGCGGACGCCCATGGTAGCGAATACCCCCAAAAAATATTAGGACTACACCACTGGGCCTGACGTGTTATGTTGCTACGTGCAGGTGACGGCGCGGGGCCCTGTGATGACGGCGATGACGGCGTCTTCGGGCCTTGTCATGACGTGTTGTATTGCTACGTGCAGGTGACGGCGCTGTAGGAGGCGATGACGGCGGCGCTGGGCCCTGTGATAACGGCGATGATGGCGCGGGGTCTTGTGATGACGGCGATGGCGGCGGCGCGGGACCCTGTGATGACGGCGAAGACGGCGGGCCCGTCTTCGGGTCCTGTGTTGATGAGAGTATGGATGAAGAGGACGCCTACTACCAAATGGCTCTCGGGACAGCTGACTTACTGCTAAGTACGACATTCCTATAAACTGTTGGTGCTCAACGGATCGGAATACAAAATATTTATTTTTTGAAATAATCTTATGTATTACTTTTACCGACATATCAACTATATAACAGATGCATGTAATGTCCTGTAACTAGTAACTCCCGTTTTATCATGAGCAAACAAAGTCTTGAGAAAACAATACAGGAAAAACCATTTCGATTTTTGTGACTAACTTTGAAAATGGCTCAAATATACCGGTATCGTTTTCAATCTTTCAACACTCGGAATACACAAATTAGATCTTCACATACTGAGCCCAAAAATTACACGATTTTTCCTGGCTGCCATAAGATAACATGGGGGAGGCTTTGGCTAATCAACTCAGGGACTAGACACGAGATGTGTTTATATTTTACAGGGATTGTCTAAGCTATTAAAACGGCTGGGTAGTGAGTTTGACCTTGAAAAGTTTTTAATCGATTTTTATCAATATCTTTTACCAATGTAATTGTTAACAAAATAAGGCTTTGTACGAGTATTCAGAACAGTTCAATGAAAATAATTCCATTGCTTAAAATGGTTTATTAGATTTGCTTTGTCCAACAGACGTTTAGTGCCAGAAAATTAGTAAATTTATGGTACTAAACAATCTGTTAGACAAAATAAAACTAATAACTTATTCCAAGTTAGGTATGAAATTATTTTTATTGAACTGTTCTGAATACGCGTACAAAGCCCTATTTGTTAACAATTACATTGGTAAAAGATATTGATAGAAATCAAGTAAAAAACTCTTCAAGGCCACGCTCACTACTCAGCCCTCTTACAACAAGTACGCAAAACACGATGAAGATCTGAGACCATGACCCGATGTGTTGTTTGTATTGCAGAAAGTGGCTCTCCTAACCGAAGCGGTGGTGGAGGCGGCGGAACCACGACGAGGGCTGTGGTGGGGTGGAGGTCGCTCAGTCCAAGGGATGCGTGACCAATAGTGCCGCCTTTGTAGTCAGCGGCTGTCCCCGTTCGGGCTAGTCGCTCGTGACGTCATATACACCCAGTGAGTACAGACATGACGTCATATACACCCAGTGAGTACAGCCATGACGTCATATACACACAGTGAGTACATCCATGACGTCATATACACACAGTGAGTACAGACATGACGTCATATACACCATGTGAGTACAGACATGACGTCATATACACCATGTGAGTACAGCCATGACGTCATATACACAAAGTGAGTACATCCATGACGTCATATACACACAGTGAGTATAGCCATGACGCCATATACACCCAGTGAGTACAGCCATGACGTCATATACACCCAGTGAGTACAGACATGACGTCATATACACCATGTGAGTATAGCCATGACGCCATATACACCCAGTGAGTACAGCCATGACGTCATATACACAAAGTGAGTACAGACATGACGTCATATACACCTTGTGAGTACAGCCATGACGCCATATACACCCAGTGAGTACATCCATGACGTCATATACACACAGTGAGTACAGCCATGACGTCATATACACAAAGTGAGTACAGACATGACGTCATATACACCATGTGAGTACAGACATGACGTCATATACACCATGTGAGTACAGCCATGACGTCATATACACACAGTGAGTACAGTCATGACGTCATATACACAAAGTGAGTACATACATGACGTCATATACACCATGTGAGTATAGCCATGACGCCATATACACCCAGTGAGTACAGCCATGACGTCATATACACAAAGTGAGTACAGACATGACGTCATATACACCCAGTGAGTACATCCATGACGTCATATACACACAGTGAGTACAGACATGACGTCATATACACCATGTGAGTACAGACATGACGTCATATACACCATGTGAGTATAGCCATGACGCCATATACACCCAGTGAGTACAGCCATGACGTCATATACACAAAGTGAGTACAGACATGACGTCATATACACCATGTGAGTACAGCCATGACGCCATATACACCCAGTGAGTACATCCATGACGTCATATACACACAGTGAGTACAGCCATGACGTCATATACACAAAGTGAGTACAGACATGACGTCATATACACAAAGTGAGTACAGACATGACGTCATATACACCATGTGAGTATAGCCATGACGCCATATACACCCAGTGAGTACAGCCATGACGTCATATACACAAAGTGAGTACAGACATGACGTCATATACACCCAGTGAGTACCGCCATGACGTCATATACACCCAGTGAGTACATCCATGACGTCATATACACCCATTGAGTACGGCCATGACGTCATATACACCCAGTGAGTACATCCATGACGTCATATACACACAGTGAGTACAGCCATGACGTCATATACACAAAGTTAGTACAGACATGACGTCATATACACCATGTGAGTATAGCCATGACGCCATATACACCCAGTGAGTACAGCCATGACGTCATATACACAAAGTGAGTACAGACATGACGTCATATACACCCAGTGAGTACGGCCATGACGTCATATACACCCAGTGAGTACAGCCATGACGTCATATACATTCTGTGAGTACGGCCATGACGTCATATACACCCAGTGAGTACAGCCATGACGTCTTATACACCCAGTGAGTACATCTATGACGTCATATACACCCAGTTAGTACATCCACTCCACAGTGCCGGCCCTTGCCTCTTTGACGCCCTTGGGCAAAGAAAACTTTGCCCCCCCCCCTTCTATTATGGGGTACGTTATTACCCCCCCCCCCCCCCACACACACAGGCGCATAGAAAAGACATTTATCATGGGGCCAGTTTTAGCTCAGCAAAGCGTTTTTTAGAATTTAAAGAATTTACAAGTGATTCTTGGCCGCTTAACTTAATTTTTTGTAGTGAATCTCAGACTGCTCGAATTGAGGCCGGGGGGGGGGGGGGGTTAATTCTCCCCAATTCTCCCCATCATCCGTGATTTATAGTGTTTTATAGTCCATGCAAGTCCGGGGCGCAGAGCCCTGGAAAAAATGGTTTTCCGTAATAAAATTGATACAATTTCATTCATTTTGGAGAGTACCTACTTTAAGGCCCATCTGGAAATTTGAATCTTTTGAGCAATGTTTGGGGCATTGCATGTAAATAAACAAATCTAATTTTTGATACTTTAACCTAAAAGTCTTAAACTGATAAGTAGTACCTAATGGTGAATCTCTATGGATGTGTTTCACATCAGTTATCTTCTTGTAATAGTGCGCATGTGTGTTCTAGAACGTCACCGCCTCTGGGATGGCTGACGTCACTGCATGGGATCAAGTCACGCTGGAAATTGCATCATCAACTAAACTGTCACATTCACGATCTCAATAAAGTCCTACATCGCTGCAATCGTCTCCAGTGTTGTGACTTACCTATAATTAAATAATTGATTATCTATATCTTAATATCTAGATAAAAAATATTGTTATCTATTGGCAATTATCTAGATAAAAAAAGCAGTTCAAAATGCATTTGAAATTATATAACTAAATGTATCAACAATACTGATAACATTTTGAATTTGAAGTGAAGTACACTACAACCAATTATCAGTTTCAGTTTCAGTTCATTATCCTTTACACAAGCTATTAGTTAATTCCTCTAAGGTATTAGTGGAGGTTAATAGTTAACATAAAAAACACTCCTTGTAAAAATACCAGCCAAGTCTCTTTAACTATAAAAAAATAAAAGAAATCTAAAAACTTCAGCACTGAAAAGTAGTGATATCAAAAAATGGGCCAAGTCAAAACATGATTTTAAAAAACGAAATATACTTGGCGCATCGTGTATAAATAATTGCCAAAAGTCAATTGTAACTAAATATAAATAATATACCTAAATGCCCTAAAAAATCGATGCGCCAAGTATATTTCTGTTTTTAAAATCATGTTTTGACTAGGCTCATTTTTTGATATCACTACTTTTCAGTGCTGAATTTTTTAGATTTCTTTTATTTTTTTATAGTTAAAGAGACTTGGCTGGTATTTTTACAAGGAGTGTTTTTATGGGGATATCACTTCTTTTTTTAGATTATTCCCATACTTTGAACACAAATCGGAGCAACAGTGACTAATTCCTTTAAACAAATAAGCCATTTCCGATTTGGATACTAAGAAAGTTCCGTTTGGTACTAAATAATGCCTAAAATAATATTACATGAAGAATAGCTAGCACAAGATTCGTTCTAATCGGTCCAGCCGTTTTCGAGATATGGCATCACTTCCGGTTTAGAAAATGGCGGCTAAAATCACTGCAACCAAGAATTTATTTATATAAATGTTTTGTATCAGTATAAGCCTTCTGAATATGTAGTTATTGCTGTAAGAGGTGATTTAAGTCTGATTCTTCATTTTTATGACGTCATTTCCGGTTTGAGTAATAATATATTTCATTTTTGACTATTGATATTTCATATAGATGACCGTCTGAATCGATTGGCGCAAATTTCGTTCCGATCGGTCCAGCCGTTTTTGAGGTATGACGTCACTTCCGGTTTCAAAATGGCGGCACAAAAAATTCATAAGCACAAGGTATCATCAAGCTGACGACCTGGATACGTGGTGAAAATTTCAGATCAATCGGCCCAGCCGTTTAGGCTGTGGCGGAGACCGCGGAATTTATTGGAAGATGAATCATCATTATCTGAAAGCCGTACAATTTCACGGTTTTCACGGCCCTCTAGCTCGCAAAGGGTGTAACCTATTGCTCCCAAATTTGGTATATGTTGTAGGGTAGGCCATACCTCGAAATTAAGATATTTCGCAACAATGTGAGATTTTCCAATTTTGAGATCCAGTAGGCCAAAATGCCACTTTGATGCTTACAGTAAAAGTGTAAAAAGGCTCCAGCCTTTTTAAATGAGAGTGTGCGCGCCGTACGCATTGGCTGGCGTGGAGCGACCGCTCCACTAGATACTCGTTTAAATAGTACACAAGTAGTGACCCATAGGCTTGACATTTATGAGAATTGACATGAGAAGTATAATTTTATGAGCTCCACATTCAAGATTCAACTACTTCATGGCTATACATTTATTATACTTATTGATTGTGTGTTTTCTTATATTTTCCTTCAATTTGAAATTTATTGAATTTTCAACTGCTTGAGTAAAAAATTAATCGGAAGGAAATGGATAAAAAAATCTCTAAAAAAAACTCAAAACATGACGAACGTATTTTAATTAGGTAAGTGGAGTCACTACCGGGTGGCCGGCAATCGTGAGACTTTAAAAAAAAATATAACCAATGAACGGATTTGGCTGAAATCTTGTAAAATTTGTTCATTTGGCTTTTGAACTGAAATTTTGTACAGTCATTGAATCTACGAGTACGCTATTGAACTTTTCCAAAAGCTGTCCTTTATGACTGAAGTTGTTTTGTGTTTCCCTCAGTCGAGAGGCAAATGCTGGGTAGGTTCCCTACTAAATAGCCATGACTGCGTCCTACCCACACGGTGGGAAGGACGGTGTGAAGGGGCAGTCATGGCCAATGTCATGGCATAATCTACCATTAGTAGTCGCGTAGGAAGGGGGGGGGGGGGGGGGGGGGGGGCACTTGAGCAGGCTAGCCCACCATTCACCATACAAAATTAAGTTTAGTGTCTAAGAACACTAAAAAATTATTGTAATTCTAAAAAAATAAGGTGTTTTTTGTTGTATTTTGAGCAAAATACAACAAAATCCCAGAATCGATTTTAAAATGGCTATATTCGAAAAAGTGCCCTGCGGGGCACCAATTGGAGGTTTTTTGCTTTTGTTTGCTGGTTTCAATACTAAAAAACGCCCTGCGGGACTGCAATTGGGGGCTTCGCCCCCCCCCCCCCCCCCCAGTCCCCATTTCCAGGTGTCTCAACCCCCCCCCCCCCATGTTGAAAGTAGTTCCTACGCGCTTGGCCATTAGGAAAATGCTCGGTGTAACGCATTGATTAGCGAGCACCGGTACGTAGTACATCACAATCTTACCAACAAAATTCAGTAAAAAATACCTACCAGAATCACAGAAGAGTTCAAAGAGCCATCTTGAAACCAAGATGGCGGCAGTATAGTGTTCACGTTCAGGTTGGTCAAGGGAAATTAGTTAAACATCATCTATAACGTAAACCAGGGCTCAGATACATTGGTATAAATCTAGTATATTCACTTTATAATACAATTGTTGTATAAACTTTCTCGTGAGTGCATCACATTCCATCTAATATAATAAGTTATTCCATTCTCTTAACACCTGTGCGCTTATACCGTGTGAGTTTAGCAACGCAGATTCCCCTTCCGCCCGTCATCAAGATCTGTGTAGGCGTGCGTGACACACACTGACAACAACAGCTGTTCAGTAGCAAGTGGATTCCTGGTGCATAGCTCCTGTGAAAATAACCGACAACAGTAGAGTAGCCGCACCATGGACGCAGATTCCCTGCAATCTAGGGTAGAGAACTTTGAAATCAAAGTTCTTCAATCCCTGGAAGATTTTCGAAAGATAGCAATAGCAGAAAATCCTGACCATCAACCCGTCCCTGCCGATAACATCAATCTACAGGAGAAATTTAAGGAACTTGAGAGGCGGGTAATTTCTAGCTTCGAAGAAATCAAGCAAGAAATTACAGTGGCCAAAACGCAAATTGAACAAAATGCAACTAGGATGGATGCTCTCGAGCAGTACTCGAGACGAAACTGCATTCTGATACACGGTATCAGCGAAACTGAAAAGGAAGACACCTATGAACAGGTGTGTGGCTTCCTCAACAATCGGCTGAAGATGGAAGTGTCGCACATGGACATTGACAGATGCCACCGTCTTGGTTCTCGGAGCGCCAAAAACAAGTACATAAGACCAATAATTGTTAAGTTTATTGCATATTGGTGCAAGGAGACATGCTGGCGCCGTAAGAAATCCCTAAAGGAATCGGGATTTGTTATCACTGAATCACTCACGCGCACCAGACAGGAACTGCTGACTAACGTTAAAAAAATAGTGGGATTTACGAAATGCTGGACCCAGGATGGCGCCATCATCGCGATCCAGGACGAGAAGAGAATCCGAATAACGAGTGCTGACGATCTGCGCTTACTAGCACCAAAAGCATCCGGCCAAAGTGACTCCTCTACGAGAGTACCATAGTGTGTGATGTACTAAGGACCAACAACAATAAATACAAACTGACCCAGCAATACTCGCCTGACTAACCGTATGCTTATATCATTTATAATTTATAATTTATATTACCTATTAATTTTATTTAGTTTATTGTAGTATATTATATCTACATCGAAATATAGTTAGGCTATATTTTTTATACGTACCTTACCTAATGATAAATATAGATGTAAATGGATATGACTTAAGTAATAGTAACTACATACTTGACTCTCTCTTTGACTCTGTAAGCACAAACACATCAATTTGCCAACACCCTCAAGACCTCACTCATTTATACAAAACGTGCCACGGACTAAAGATTTTTCATTTAAATATTCGCGGAATCAATTCTCACTTTGACGATGCGGCAATTCTCTTACAAGATACCAACGTAAAGTTTGATATAATAGTTCTCACCGAAACTCATCTAAAACATGACACCAGCCAATTTACTATTGAGAACTACACTACATACAACTTTACAAACAAGACGACCTCTCATGATGGCGTAACTGTACTTGTCAAAGACGACGCATTTGATACGCTGAATGTCCAGAGCCATAAATATTTTTCCCAGGCCCACGTTGTTCAAATCGACGTAGTACGGAACTTTATATCTTTTTCAATTTTTGCAGTATACAGATCCCCGTCCGGAGATATCCAAACATTCATCTCCGAACTCAGTAGTAACAGTAAAATGATGAATAGCGATCACAATGTTATTGTAGGTGATATTAACATTAATATATTTGACAGTTCAGTACTCCCGACAGATTATCTCAACATATTGAATGCAAATGGATTTTCATCATGTATCAACGAACCAACACGTGTAACATCATCATCAAGCACATGTATAGACCATATACACCTCTCCCTGAAACGTTGTCTATTATGGAATAAAAACCAGTCACGATAAGAGAAGTGAAAAATATCATTTGGAAAATAAAACCCAAAAGATCATCTGGCCCAGATGGCATACCCCCATTTATTTTAAGAAAATGCGCATCATCGCTATCTTTCCCCCTTACATATCTAATTAATTGTTCATTCGCAGAGGGCACCTTCCCTCACGGAGCCAAAGAGGCAAAAATAATACCAATATATAAGAAGAAAGGTGACCCAAAAAACAAAGAGAATTACAGACCCATTTCTCTACTTAACGCTTTCTCTAAAATATTCGAAACAGCAATGCTAAATAAAATTACAATGTATCTAGAATCCAACTTCCTCTTTGCAAATGAACAACATGGCTTCCGGAAAGGCCGCTCGACAGAAACTGCCATATGCACCCTAGTAGACCACATTATAACCGAACTAGACCAACACAAGAAAGTAACTGCAATATTTATGGATTTAGCAAAGGCCTTCGATTGCCTAGACTTCACAATATTAATCAGTAAATTATATTCTTATGGCATTAAAGGGGCTGCACTACAGTGGATACACTCGTACCTCACTGATCGAGAGCAATATGTAGAAATAAACAGTATTAGATCAAGTGTCACAAAAACCTCAATGGGAGCACCACAAGGCTCAGTCCTTGGGCCGCTACTATTCAACATCCTAATCAACGATATAGCTCAAGTCAAGTCCTCAGACCAAACAAAAATAATAAAATATGCTGATGATACAACAATATGTACTTCCCATTCCCTACTTAGCCAACTTGAAATCAACGCCTTTATAGAATCAAATATTATTGTACAGTGGCTGAAGACTAATAACCTACTCATAAACGAAACAAAAACAAAACACTTAGTATTCCAATCCTCAAAAATGGAACCTGAACAAATCAAATTTAGAATGGGACAGAACGAAACCGAAATCACTCAGGAATACCACACAACTTTCTTGGGAATCACAGTAGACAGTCACCTAAAATGGAATGAACACATTGACACCCTATGCAACAAAATTAGCTCTAATCTGTATGTCTTAAGGAAACTCAAATTATACAATGATAAAGAACTCTTGACAATTGTTTATCATAGCCTAATTGAATCCCATTTAGGATACGCGATTCAAGTATGGGGAAACTCATCCAGGAAAAATATACAGCGTGTGTTTACCCTTCAAAAAAAGGCAATTAGAATAATTATGAATATTAACAAACTACAGTCATGTAAAACACATGCATTTCCACAACCCTGTGAGGAGTCATGTAAGACGACCGACTTTACACTACCCTCATGCAAAGAACATTTCAAAAATCTGAATATCCTGACCCTCCCAAGCCTATACATATATAAAACTATAGTCTATGCAAAAATAACAGCAAATATCACCCAAGAAAATAGCGCCATTCATGACCATAATACGCGTAGAAAAAACGATTCTCATAACGTACAACACAACCTGCACCTTTTCAAAAAAGGACCTAGCTATGCTGGAAGTCAACTCTTTAATCACCTCCCAAACTCCGTAAAATCCCATCTAGGCACTAGCAGTACATTGTTTAAACATCACCTAAAACAACTCTTAAACTCTAAAGCATATTACTCTGTGCAAGAATACCTAGAGGAGTCAATGTAAAGTAGAAGTCAATGTAGGAGTCAATGTCAATGTAACTATCACGACACAATCAAAATGTATATACATATAACGAACTGACTATATTTAAGATATTTAAGACTGAATAATCAGCACTAAGTTTAAGTTTAATATAGGTACCAACACGTGATGCTATTTTTATTATTAATATAATATGTACTACCTACATAACCATCTCATTATCCAATTTGTGTAGGCACATATCCTATGTAGTATGTATCTTTTTAGCATACTCTATTTAGTATGACACTGTCACTTCTTATTACTAATTATTTTGTTACCTATAACTTACCATAATAATTAGTCAAACCATAATAAAAAAGGTAATGATAATGATACTTTTAACTTATGTAGTAGTTATGTAGTATGTATCTTTTTAGCATACTTTATTTAGTATGACACTGTCACTCTTTATTACTCATTATCTTGTTACCTGGCTATAATTACCATAATAATTAGTCAAACCATAATAAAATAATGATAATGATACTTTTAACTACTTAACCTACCTATTATAAAATTATCAAGTAGGTAGGTAAAAATAATTACTTATAATGATATTGATACCTAATGTTAATGTTAAAATTGATAATCTATTCTAAAATTAACAAGTAATAATAATTAATTAATTACTTACTAAACTGATATTGATAATGATAATGTTAAAATTACTTATATGTTAATGTTAAAATTACTATTTCAGCAGGCAGGGTGGAAGAACGCAAATCCTTGCGAACCTCGCCTTTTTCTGTGTATTAAATCTTATGCCTGTACAGTGTATCTGATATAATGCAAAAATAAAGAAAATTCTATTCTATTCTATTCTATTTATCAAGTCCAAAAAAAGTAGCACGCCTTACAAAAGCTACATACTCCACACCAGCATCACAGATCATTACTCTATTGGAATTGGTTGGTTCGAAGTAAATGAGCGTAGTAGAGAAAATTCTAATAATAAACTTAGAGAAGTAAAGCTAATTAATTATGAACAGCTTAAACTCAGTCTAGAAAACCACGAATGGGATATTATATTAAGGGAAACCAACCCAAACACAGCCACGGAGTTATTCGTGAACACTCTGGTTAACTTAACTGAAAACTCCACAACTGTTAAGTCTGTCAAGATAAAAACAAAAAAACTCAAACCTTGGATAACCTTAGATGTAATTAAAGAAATTAGATATAGAGATAAACTCTATAAAAAAAAAACGCAAATATCCCGAACTTACAGTGCTTAAGGATTACTACAAAAATTATCGGAACCAAGTAAATTTGTCAATAAAAAGGGCTAAGAATGAATAGGTACTATAGAGAGAAAATACTAGAAGCTCAAGGTGACAAAAGAAAAATATGGAACATCGTAAACGAATTTACGAGCAGAAATACTAAAAAGGTGGAAATTAAACAAATATCCACTTGTAATGGTATTGTCACTACAAAGGAGAACCCTAAAATCATAGCAGATGCCTTTGTTGACTACTTCAGCGACGTAGGGGAAAAGATGGCTGAGAACATAGCTAGGTCAGACTTATGCAACCCAAATACCGACACATATTACGAAAATATTAATTCTAAATCAATGTTAATGACGCCAGTTACTCACAAAGAAATAATTAATTACATCAATGAAATGAAAAATAATACGGCTTCTGGTACTGACACAATAAGCACTCTCACTTTAAAATCAATAAAGAAACAGGTGGTCTTACCACTCCACCACATTATCAACACTATCCTTGAGTCAGGTATTTATCCAGACATGTTTAAAAACGCATTAATCAAGCCTATCTATAAGAAGGGAGAAAAAACTCTTACTAGTAATTACAGGCCAATTTCCCTACTCTCGAACCTCTCTAAGTTAACTGAAAAATGCATAAAACATAGAATATACAACTTCCTAGAAGATAACAAGCTAATATCACCTAATCAATTTGGTTTTCGCTCGGGGATGGGAACAGAGGATGCTATTGCCAAACTTACAACTCAAATAAGCACACGTATTGATAATAATGAAAAATGTTTAGCTATTTTCCTAGATCTAGCGAAAGCTTTCGATACTGTCTCCCACCAACTTCTGTTTAAAAAACTTCATAATATGGGTATAAGAGGACTTGTACTGCAACTAATTGAAAGCTATCTGCATAATCGAGAGCAGTTCGTTGGTATAAACGAAACTGTAAGTAAACCAAGAATAATCAAATACGGAGTGCCTCAAGGTACTGTTCTAGGACCCCTTCTCTTCCTTATATTTATTAATGACCTGTGCTCCTTGTTGCAAAACAACGACACTACAGTATTCGCTGACGATACAGTTTTGCTCTTCTCCTCACGGAGTTGGGACGCAGTACACGATTTAGCTGATGTAGGTCTAAATAAAGTAAAAAATTGGCTTAACCAAAATATGCTTACATTAAACAATGAAAAAACCATGTACATCACCTTCTCTCCACGTGTTAACTGCCAGCCAAAGAATTCTATATTGAAAATCCATAATAGTAGATGTAAGGACCACTACCGTGACTGTCTATGCCACACACTAACCAAAACCAAATCTCTACGATATCTTGGCATCACTATCGACCAACATCTTAAGTGGGACGAACATATACTATCAATAATAAAAAAGTTACGTTTTCTTATGGTGAACTTTTATCATTTAAGAGATATTCTTTCTTTTGATAGTTTAAAACTTGTCTACTACGCTCTGGCTCAGTCAATTATACAGTATGGAATCGTAGGCTGGGGAGGGACATACGACACGCACATGTGCAAATTGAACTCTGCCCAAAATATTATCCTTAAAATCCTACTTAAAACTGATTTCCGCTATTCAACAAAAATGCTTTACGAAAGAACTGGAGTTCTCCAGGTGAGGAAACTTTATGCTGTATCTCTATTCAAACAAATACACTATAAACATTCTTTTCTACCAACTAACCCCGGAATATCTCATATACAAACTCGTTCAAAATCTTCAAATAAAATTTTCCAACCTAGGGTTAACAAAGGTATTACGCAAAGACATGCAGCTTTTCTTGGTCCCAAGCTTTACAATCTTTTACCGGATAATATTCGTAAAACTAAATCACAAAATATATTTAACTATGATATAAAGAAGTGGCTAAAAACGTATCCGATCAAATCGCTAACGGACAATATAAACTGTAGAATAATGAAGTGAAGTGAAGCAGTGAAGCAGAGAGTCTAGAATGTATACACAGATTTAAATTTCAGCCTGTTCTTATTACTTATTTCCTTTGCTCTTCACAAAGGTATCGTTTCAATTTAAGGTTTTTATCTAAAATGAATTATACCATTGTCATATCTAAATTAGGTAGGTACGCCTTCGAAATTCTCGAAGCTTCAAATTGTACTCCTCACCATTACAACTTCTCATTCTTGTATTTGTTATAGATTAAGTCAAATTAGATTGATTATTATAATTAGTTTTATAAGTTACTTATGGTGCCAAAATATCTTATTCTTATTTTCGCAATTCTAATCAGATCTAGGGAGGGACTTTCATTTTACTCTAAATTCAGATCCATATTTAGTTTAGCTTCTTAATTTAGTTTGTTTAGTGTATAATTAGCATATCACAAATTACTCAAGAAATGTAAACTACTTATAAGTATCTTTTTTAGCTACCTCTAAATTATCTGATGGTATTCTATTATAAGTAGAATAGTTATGCCCTAACACAAGATATTGTTATCTTAAAAGGGTATAATAAACATAGACCAATGTAACCATTATTGTAATGCTTTGGAAAAATAAAAATAAACTTGAAAACTAAACTTGAAACTTGAATTTTCTTCAGAAAGTGGATCATTACACTCACAACATTACACTCACTATAAATCCAAGGGAAGCAAAGACTTTTGAAAGATTATTGAAAAACACCAAAATCGAATGATTTCCCTATTTAATCCCCCATAAATGCTATGTTAATTTGTAAGTTTGCGAGAAATCAACCCTAAAAAGCCGAGAAATGATCGGTGATATTGTGGGGAGGGGGGGGGGGGGGGAGGCAACATTTTATTTTTGCCAGAGAGGGGCCCTTCCTTCTCTAGTAACGCCTTTGCCACACAATAGTTATACCTAGATATCTTGGTTAAATGTTTCAATGCGTGATTCCAGTGGTGTAGTCATAATATTTTTTTGGGGTATACGCTACCATGGGCGTCGGCAGGATTTCTGCCAGGGGGGGGGGGTCAAGGCAAGGAAACCAATTTTTCTCGGAATAAGGGGGTTGGGGGCGCTCCCCACCCAGCCCCGCAGGGCATTTTTTGTTTTTTGACAATGTGAAATCAATTTTAAGACGTTATGAGGTGTATTTTAGTTAAAATATTCAGTATATTTTATAATTTGAAACTTTGGGGTGGTGGAGAGCATGGCACTACCTTGCCCCGCAGGGTGGTTGTTGTTTTTTGGACACTGTGAAATCAATTTTGTGACGTTTTGAGGCGTATTTTCTTAAAATATTTTATATATTTTATAATTTGACACTTTGGGGTGGTGGAGGGCTAGGCACCACCTTGCACCTTTTGGATTTTTGACACTTTGAAATTAACTTTTTTTAGTTTTTTGCTTTCGAAATGAAACTAGACGTAAAATACCCCAAAAATTTTGTATTCCTGTCATCTTCACTCTTCAGCAAAACTATTTTTTTTTTAGCTATACGGCGTATACACGCGTATCCTCGACTACACCACTGTTTGATTCAATGATCAAACATAACGAAGTGTTAAAATCGCGTAAAAATGCACCAAATTCATGCCTGAAATTGAAATATTTTTCGGGTCTGTGCGCCCCGGACTCGCATTGCACTGGGGCCTCAGACCCGCAATTTTATCCCGATCCCCCCCCCCACTTACAAATTTAGTTCCTACACTACGCTCCTGCTGAGATAGTAAGTTAAGGAAGACACGATCAGTGTTGTGAAAAGATATTTTTATTTTTATCTAGATAAAGATAAAGATAACCAGACAAAAATGTATCTATAAGATTAGATAAATTTCCAAGAAATCATCTGGATAATAGATAAAGATAAAAATGTATTATCTAAATAGTTGTAATAGATAATAGATCATTTTTTTACCAAATACCTACTACTGTTCCCTAATAATTTTCGAATCACAAATTCGAAACTCAAGTTTTTAAAAAGTGTGGCCGTCAAAAGTCAAAACAAGCCAATTAATGCGACTAAACGGAGATGATTTTCCTTTTTCATATTATCTGACATTTGAGGTTCGTGCATGTTTATACACAGGAAAGTGATTTGCTTTTGCGAACTTTTCACCATGATTTGAAATTTCGGTGAAGTTTCCGCGAATATTTGACGTCAGGTGTAATAACGCTCTAAACTAAAATTTAGTTTGACATTTCTCAAAATTGTATCAAACCATCATAAATTCACAATATTACGTCGTAAATTGTGCAAATATAAACATATATATTCTATTAGTGATTAAAAAGTATTAATCATCAACGAATAGTAATAGGATATAATTTTTATTTTTTATGTCGAGAGGGTTGTGGTGGTAGGCGTGTCAGGAAGGAAAGCTGAAGAAATAACTGTCAGCTGACATTGACTCAGCTCAGACTGTCAAACATCTTGCAGATTTGCTGCAATCAATATTACTTCCATTGCAAATTACGAAGTTATTTAACTTTAATACATATAAATCAGTCTACTTAAAGCCAAATCAGTGTGTTAACGAGTATCTTGCACTTGATCGCAGCTTTAGTGCTCTGCAATGGGAGCCGTTTTGGGTCTTTGTTCTGCAGCTCAGGTAAAGCCTATGACGCATTTGCTAATTCCATCTAATTCTCCATGCACTAGTGATAATGATGATCTGTAATGCTACGTATTCTTGCTTCTAGCTGGCGTGCTGCTGCGGCAGCGCTGCGTGCAGTCTCTGTTGCTCGGCGTGTCCGTCGTGTCGCAACTCGACCTCGACACGGATAATGTACGCCGTCATGTTGCTGCTCGGAACTATCGCGGCGTGCATAACTCTGGCGCCGGGGCTGGAGGACGCACTGAAGAAGGTACGGGGAATTGAGCCGGAAGCCTGTAGAAATAACTCGGGAAATAATAGGTGCTTGACATTAGGCACATGACACGACATGGTCTATAAAGAAAGTGGCATTCACATAATGCGCGGAAAGTGAGCTTGTGAATGCCGTTAACGATACCTACTAGGTACAGACGTAAACTTTCTGTTCCTATTCAACGCTGGCATCTACCCCCTACCTATGAATCTACCTACCTACCTACCTACCTACCTATGAAACTGTAAATTTATTATAAGCAAGTCTCGCTTCATGCGTTTCTACTTATTATTTTTGTGACATAGTTCATTTTTTTTTAAGTTACCTGTACCTACTGTTTGATAGAAGAATAATGATTAATTAAAGCAATGGGGGGTTTGGGTCACATCTACGGGCTGTCCAATGTAACTTTGTATGAACTCGCGTTTGAGCTCTTGTACATTGTGTCTTATGGGATGATCTTGGATCTATTCTATGTCTGCAATGGTGGCCAATTTTATGCTTACTTTGGACAGGGAGTAGGTACTACCTATCCCAGGAAAAAAATTGAATTTCAGGATTAATTCATGTGTTCACATGATTTAAACAGTGCTTTGTCTATTTTTGTTGAGACAAATAAATTGAATCAAAGGTCCCACACATCTGGTCCATAAACAAGTGAGTTGTACCTACCTGCCTCGTAATGTTCTGATAAAAGTCAGCGATAAAACCAGTCTTGCAAATCACTCCTCTGTATGTACAATCTATTTCTAGGCAACTTATACTACGTCTGTTTACGACTGGTAGTCGCGATAGGGTGTAAGTTTGTCACAATGTAGGTAATGAGTTGTCTATAAACGAATGCGTTGCTCTCGTCCAGGTGCCGTTCTGTAAGTCCTCGACGTCCACGACGAGCACGCTGATCCAAGGCACGACGGTGACCATCGACTGCGACAACGCGGTGGGCTACATGGCGGTGTACCGCATCTGCTTCGCTCTCACCTGCTTCTTTGCTCTCATGGCCCTCATGATGATCGGCGTGAAGAGCTCGCGAGATCCGCGCGGCGGCATTCAGAACGGGTGAGCAGTCTCAGCGATACCGAGACTCAATCTAGAACTTTAATATAATAATTAGGGCTAGGATGTTTAGGATAAGTTGACTGAGATTCATTTCCTACCTATGTATTTTCTAAAATAAAAAAAAAAATTGTAACACTTTCCAATTCACTGAAATTGTGTCATTTCATCTCCAGAACCTATTTCGGAGTGTTTCAAAGCATCCACAATCACACCTGCCATGTTTTGAGCTCACTACTGTTTCTCGCCAGGTTCTGGGCCATCAAGTACATGGTGGTGATCGGAGCGAGCATCGGCGCCTTCTTCATCTCCGACCCGGCGTTCGGCATTACGTGGATGTACTTCGGCCTGATCGGCGGCTTCCTCTTCATCGTCATCCAGCTGGTGCTGATCATCGACTTCGCTCACTCCTGGGCCGAGTCGTGGGTCACCAAGTACGAGGAGACGGAGTCCAAGGGATGGTACGTTGACGACGGAACAGGTTGGCTGAGTGGTAACGCTCTGACCGGGTTCGATTTCCGCGGCCGTCCTTCCTGACTGTTTTTTTTTGTGGTATTCCCTCAGTCGACAGGCAAATGCTGGGAAGGTACCCTACTAACAGGCCACGACCGCCTCCTTCCCACCTTCCATTACCTACTCTTCACCCTCATCTCCCAATCATCATCATAATCATTCATCCGTCGCCATTAACCTCGCTGCAGAACAATGCGACGTTAAGCCTCAGACAAAAAAATGTAGGGACTGCAAGCGCGAGCGATTTTGCCGCTACTTACAGGCACTTTTTTGGATACAATTGGAACAAAATGGGTTGACGAAATAATTTGAAATTTTCATCATGATTAGATAAAAGACAAACTTAGGGTTATCACTTAGTAAATTTTAAATTTTTTGCTTTGTTAATTAGTAATAATTAGTTGAATTTTGGTGAAAAAATGGTCAATTTTCTTGTCTCAATGAGTGCCGTATGAATGTGACAAGTGATTACCCTAAATTTGTCTTTTATCTAATCATGATTGAAATTTGAGATCAATTGGTTAACGTGTTTGGCCTCCAATCGTATCGGAAATTTCATAATTTTGCACGGTTTTGCTGCTAACTAACCTGCATTGCATTGCGCAGGTACGCGGCGCTGCTGATCGCCACGCTGCTGAACTACGCGCTGGTTGTCGCCGGCGTGACGCTGCTGTTCGTCTACTTCACGCTGCCCGACGACTGCGCGCTCAACAAGTTCTTCATCTCGATCAACCTGATCCTGTGCGTGGGCGTGTCGGTGGTGTCGGTGCTGCCGAGCGTGCAGGAGGCCCAGCCGAGGCTCGGACTCTTGCAGGCGTCCGTCGTGTCGCTCTACGTCGTCTATCTCACGTGGTCGGCCGTCGCCAGCAGCCCAGGTGGGTCCAGCTCAGCCAATCGGGCTTGGTCTCAGATTTTCATAATTTATTGTCTACTTATTGATAAGTAATCATGCCATTCCTACACAATCCCTGAAAAAATTAAACACTTCTTGTTTCTAGTTTCTGAGATAAATTGAGTTTTCTCCCCCATGTTATCTTATGGCAGCCGAGTAAAATCGTGTCACATTTGGGCTTATAATGTAGATCAATTTTTTATGTATCCCAACTTTGAACAAGAAACATATTTTCTGATAGATAGTTGGACATTCAATTAGGAGACAAATTAAACACATTAGGTACCAACGTGTGCTATTTTAATAGTTATAAACCAAAAACAAAATGATTTGGTGTTAAGCTGGGTTCCCATACTTCGCTTTCGTTTCGCATTCGGTTCGCTTTCGCGTCGCGAAGTTTGTAGTCGTTTCCGTAATTTCTGTTTCGCGTATCCATGGATACGCGAAACATAAATAGTATTCTGCCAAAAGTTAAAAACAAAATGACGGATAATAATCAGATAATAAGCAAGAACGGCAAGAAAATGCGGAAAAAGTGAAACTTGAAAGTTGAAACGTCAAAACGTCAAAACATATGTTCATTAATCGAATATCGAATATAAGCTCGAGGTCGACCGGAAATGGAGATTCGATATATCGCATCACTTCCGGATTTCGCGCGTTTCGGTTTCGTCGAAGTTGAAGTTGGTCCAACATTTTTGCATTTCGGAGACGAAATTAAACATGGACGATTTTCTGTTTAAAAGGTAGCCATTTTGCAAAAGCGAACCGAATGCGAAACGAAAGCGAAGTATGGGAACCCAGTAAGGGTGTGCAAATATTCGAAAATTTCGAATACTTCGAAAATATTTGGTTCGAATATTCGATTCGGAATTCGAAAATAAAGTATTCGAAATTTCGAATACTTCGAAAATTCGAATATTCGAAAATTTTCGAATAGTTCATGTCTTTTAATTCAAAATTATCCCGCCATTTCTCAAATAAGAGTGTTTTTCAATGCTGCCAACTGCTGCAAAGTCTAAAACTCCAACCGGAAATAGTCATGGCCGCCATTTTGATTTCGAGGGAATATTATTTGTAGGTTATTGTTCCTCAAGGTAGACCTTCCTCATACTCCTTTTGTTCCTGTTAATTTCATCTCTTGTGATGATTAGTGACAAGACAACAATATCAACCTTGCATATTACATCATAATCATAGTACAGGGCTGCCGCCATATACAAATTAATATCCTTTTAAAAAGCATGAAAAATCCGTAAAAATCCGTATGCCCATTAAAAACCTTTAAAATGATGTAAAACTCCCATATTTCAAGCATCAAGTGGGCCACTTGACAGATAAGCTATTGAATTCCTCACGCAACATGGGACATGAGAGGAGGGGGTTGGGTTCTGGACTGACAGCTGTGGATGGAATTGTAATTTTGAATTCATAATTAAATTAATTATAAATATTTTTCTCCCGTTTCCAACACAATATTCATAATGAGCATTATGAAACTGCAAAACTATAAGCACACGCAAAACTGAGGGATGCAATCACTAATCAGGTCATTAACCCACGACCAGCTGCAAACAACTAACAAGTGGATGCCTCAGACAGATGCGCCCCTAGTCTCTCAAGGCATTGCTCAAGGTCGACCAGTTTCCCCACCCCCCTTCCTCCCTCTCCAATCACTCGCAACCATTCACCCTAGTATAGCTAGCCTACTTACACAAAAGGATGTTTTGAAACAATCCCTGCACTGAAAATTGTTGGACAGGAAACGAAAATAACTTGTCAAACTATACATTTTCGTAATAAATTTGAAATATTATCTCCTTCAATAGAGAAAAAGTGGTTCAACCATGAATCACCAATATCCGTTAATGTGTCAACAAATCCGTGTGTCCGTTTTTGTACTCATTAATCCGTAAAAACGGATAATATCCGTAAAAACGGCAGCCCTGTCATAGTACATTCTCACTATAGACATCTTTCATTCTGGTCATATGAAAACAGTTTGTTGCTTAATTTTTTTTTTAAATTTATATTACGTATTTTAATTTAGGTTCCAATTATTCGATATTCGATTCGATATTCGAAATATTTTTGTCAATTATTCGATATTCGTATTCGAAGTCAAAAATCACTATTCGCACACCCCTAGAACCCAGCTTTAAAGTTTTGTACATTTTCGGAAGGTAATTGAGCGAACGTAGCGAGCGTCACCACGGTACTCTTATGGCACTTTCTCTGTGTGTTTTTTTTTTTTTTTTTTGCCTGCACTGCCCAGGTCAAACCGCACAACCAATCGATCTGAAATTTTGTACACATACTAACGTATTCTATGCGATCCCTGGGATCTTTTCTGAACGATATCCTGTGATTGGTTCAAATTTTATAAAAATTATCTTTCGATTGGTTGGTTCGATCAATTTGAAATTTAGCAAAGTCATTGCAACCAACATTGTACCCAATCAAAAAAAATTTCAGCCAAATCCTCCAATTGGTTCAAATTTGAAACCATTTTTCCTGTCATTTTTGAAATTTAAACTGGAACCGATTGACCGACTAACTAAAAACTTCGCATGGTCATTGGTACCAACATTTAAGGTATTTTTGCCAATTTTCACTCTAATCTGTCGTTATTTTCAAAAGTTTTTGTCATTTTAGGGACTTTTTGCGTGTTGGCTGTCAAATTCACGGTGACTTCGAATCTACAAGGCAAGGTAGTTAGAGCAGAAAGTTTTAAACGATATGAAACTAATAATGACCGTTCAACAGATTGATCTGATATTGTGTACACACACTACATATCATATCATATGGGTGGTCCCGGATATATTTTTTGAACGAGATCCTGTGATTTTTGAAAATTAACAAGGAACCGTTCAATCATAAAGGTTTAATCGATCAACTTAAAACTTAGCAAGGATTGGCAACTTAAAACTTAGCAAGGATTGGCACCAATATGTTTCATTTGTATACTTAATTTAAAACGGCCTATAGCCACACCACCATTTGACCTATCAAATGGTCTTCGATTAATCTGATCAATCAAACTCATATTTTGCATGGTCGTTCAGACCAACATTGTCTCTTATTTTACAAATTTTCAGCCCTACCAGTCAAGAACATAGATGCACTTATTGACAGTTTTAATAACTGTCAGAAATGACATTTCAAAACAGAAATTCCACTGCATTCTGGGTTGCTCTATGTAGCAAAGCAAAGTTTATAGATGGCTATTCTCAATATCAAGTAAGACAGATTCTTTTCTTAGTTGATCATATTGCAATACATAATGTAGTCAAAATGTAATGTATGTATTTCATATACATAGGTATAGGTATACCTTATCTAAAATAATTTATTTTACGATATGGATTGTGTTTCACAGTTATGAAAACGACGTTTTGACTAGATAACATCATATTTTACACATTTCCAGCCCAATCGGTCAAGAATTTACAGACTTATTGCTGTTTTAAGTGTTTGAATATCTGTCCAAAGAGATTGATGGAAAAATATCAGTACAATAATATGTTATTTAATTGATCCAGAGTGTTTATGAAAAGTTGCAGGGAAAATTGGTAATAAATAATGTATAGTTAGTTATCTTTGATTGAATGGATCGTGCTATGATTGGCAATGTCGTGCGTGTCGGTGCTCGCTCATCAACGCGTTACACCGAGCGTTTTCCTAGTAAATTGAAACCTCGCTGTAAGACAGGAGTTGCAAGATAAAATGACATTTTATGATTCTTTTATGTTCGATCAATTGGGCCACGTTAAAGATAAGATTAATTTGGTTTAAGGGCGGACATCAATTTTTTCCCACCAACGGTCGGTTTGGAACGATTTTAGAGGGAAGTACTAAATAAAAACTGCCATATTTGGCAAACGGTTATGAATATCGACATGAATAAAACTTTTATCTAAATTTTCATCGCTTACTGTCATAACTTAGCTCCTACTATGTGGTCAGCATTTGTCAGAAAGCTTAATTTAACAAAAGAGAGCCTAGAGATTGTCAAGTCTACCTTCAAACCAGTGCTAGGTATTCAAGAAAGAAATGGCAAGGCCAAAATGCCAAAATAGCAACCGCAATGTTTCTTTGGGGATGACAGCCTTCTTTCTGTTGTTTCACTTCATTTCATTTCATTTCAATTTAGAACTGTCGAATTATTTACCGCAGCAGAAGTAGTGATATATTTAAACTGATAGCAAATTTGGAGCTGTGTTGTTCTGTAAATGACATGGGAAGATTTGTGGTCACAAATAAGGAATAAACATCCATGAAGAATTTCAGGTGTGTTCAATATTTTCGTAACATCCGTTTGTATACGAACTGCGCAAAATGGCCGTCGTCGAGACCAGAGCGATGCTCCCGCCTCGCCTGTGAAGTTGCATGTCTCGAAAGAAGAGAGTAAACATGTCTATGGTGTGTGTTCCCCCAGACAAGCAGTGCAACCCGGGTCTGCTGGGCATCATCGGAGGCACGGGCGGGGGCGGCGGGTTCGACAGCGAGAGCATCGTGGGCCTGGTCGTGTGGATGTGCTGCGTGCTCTACTCCTCGCTCCGCACCGCCTCCAACTCCACCAAGATCACCATGAGCGAGCACGTGCTGGTCAAGGACAACGGCGCAGGTATGTGATGCGCACGATATGACTTGCTGTCCTCTTATAGTCAATGTATTGCACAAAAGAACCGTTAAGGGGCCGGGGGAAGCAAACGCGAAACGCACTGTTCTTGAAAGTTATTTTTTAAATTTTTCTTCACACTAACAGAATTTTAAAAAATCAGATAGTAAGAACCCCTTAGAGGGGTCCCCTAATAGACTAAATAATGCCACATACTGGAGAAATGTATGACATCTAGTACGACTTCAACTTGATTATTTTACCATAAATATTAGGGCTGTGCGCGATTGAAATTTTTCATGTCGAGCAAGATCGAGATTATTTAATAAAAGTCGAGCGAGATCGAGCGAGATATTTTACCTTCGAGATCGAGAATATTCGAGCAAGATTATACTTTTATAAAATTATTTTTTTGGTGGATGAGAAACACAATGCAAATTGTCCAGCCACACAAGAATAACATTTGATAAGTACGCAGAACTGTCTGCTTTAATATAAAACAATACAAATCAAATTTATGGACGATACAAAGAAAGTTAGCGTGCGTAGTCCTGTAAAAATAACAAAAAATTGGAAATCTTGATGGCTCTTAGTTGATATGCTCGAGTCTTGAAAATTCGAGATGGTAATTTGAACAAACGATCGAGATCGAGATGGAGTTTCATATTCGAGATTCGAGAACTTTCGAGACTTGCACAGCCCTAATAAATATCGTATTTAACACTTTGAGGTCGTACCAGAGGTCATAAAGTACTCCTGTGTGTGATATTATTTAGTCTATAACTCTCTAATGGGTTGCTATTAGCTGATTTTTCAAAATTCTGTTAGTGTGACTGTGAAGACAAATTTCAAAAAACCGCTTTGACGACCGTGCATTTGCCATTACCTTAAAGAACAAGTCATCTTTAACCAATCCTTGATATGTCTCCAACCAATTATTGTTCAAATTCAAGTTGACGGGTTGTTGAAAGGACTGCTATTTATTCAATCGGACAATTGCTTTACAATTCATATTTTGTATGCTGTGGTGTGAAGCTAGTACTAATGGTTCATTCCATATTTCTATCCTTGAAATAAGCTAATTTTCAACAAATCCTTGACGCAAAAGTCAACAATAAAAAAAATGTATCACTTCAGTCAAATCCTGTTATTAGAACATCGATAACGACTAGGTAGCCTGTTTTATGTTATTAAGCCCCATCAATTTCTTGTACAACTTCTGTACCACACTTCTGTGTCACACTTCTTGAATGGAAATTAGAACATGTTTTAAGTTCTGTTACAGAAAGTTGCGTCGTGTAAATACAAAATTGTATGAAAAATGGGAATGTGACACAGAAGTTGTTAAAGAAATTGCACCGTGTAAATGTTTAATGTATGGAAAGTGGACGGTACCCATAGTGCTCCCTTCACTCCTGAATTTGATTTTAAAAACGTTTGCCTGCATGCGCTGAAAATATCTGCCCAAACCCACGCCTGATTAGTAGACGTAATATTTCATTTCTATTTGCTCAGTTTGTGATGCAGACATTCTAGTTGATCAGAAGTTAGAGCATCAAAGTTAATTTACAAGATAAGAACTCGTTTTAACAAGAAAATGAGTCGTTTAAATTATAATAGTAGAGCGCCTTGGGGTAAATTCTGAAGAAATGATTTCCTAAATCTTGTCATAACTTATTGAACATTCAAATTGTACGAGTTAGGAGTTAGCTACACTCGAAGGTAAATGCCAGTGATAAAGTATCATTAACTTTTGAACCATTATAATATTTGAAAATAATGCAAAAATATTTTATTTTAAAAATATTATTAAAAATGATTATTTATTAATAATTAATAATTATTAATAATTATTTAATATTATCAAATATTTAAAAAATTAGCAAATACCAAGTTTACTTTTAAGTCTACCTTTGCACACTGATTGTAAATGTATTTACCTATAGCTTGGTATTTGCTAAGGTTGACTAAAATAAACTCATAGAGGATGAGCTTGAACTCATATTTAGACAGCAATGTTATCAGTCGCACTCATCCTTATCAGTCACCTTCATCATGATAACATATTGTGTTTTCATATATTCCAAGTTTTGACTTCGTCTACTTTTCCCTCCAGTCTGTCCAGCATACGTCTGAATCTCACCAGAAGGAGCCACGGCTGCTAGGCCGAGATAGACTGCATTGCTCGCTCACGTTGCAATGTAGTCTTTCTCGGCCTAGCAGAACAACTGACGATCAGCGCATTCTGTTGAGAGTTCAGACATAAGATGTACAAACTATTGTACAATACATAATACTAAAGGTATTATGTTCTATTTTGTTCATTAGGTTGTTCATTTGTGTGTATATTAAATTAAGGTATTTTGTTCTATGCTCCTTTTATTCCGATTTGGAATTAAGTTCGTAGACGACAATTTATCATAGAGTAATTTTAGTAGTAGTAATTTTTTCATCGAATTCTTAACAATGTTCAAAATACTTTATGTTTAAATTTCTTCTAAAATCCAAATGTGTATTGACACAATCACTTCAATCTTCCCAAGTATAAAGATGTTCCGAATCACAATTCTAAAAACCCCCGCTTGAACCACGAAAACATTCCAACTGCGATGATCGAGTTCAAACTTTCATAGTTCACACGGGAGTTTTTGGAACGGCTTTTCGGAACTTCGCCTTACTTTGGAAACCTGGACTATTGTGTGAATGGACCTTTAGAGTCCTCGAAATTATGTCATCAATTGCCAATTGCAATGGCATTTGTGTCCAATCTTGATGCTAAGGCTTTCGAAAATGTGACATTTCAATTTACGTTATCATCGAGTATCATTACGTTAACAATTTGACTGTTTGAAATGTTGTGACTCCATTTTTGAAAGCTGATCTTTAAAGTTTCCGTCGAGCGACCCCTTGCCAAATCTTAAGAATAGCCAACAACAAAAATTATCTAGTTCGGTCGGCTTAAAAAAAAAATTCACATGCAGTTCCATGAAAGTAATAGTATCTGTTTATGTTCTGTTGAATAACATAATGAGATATTATGATCAGCGATCACGATAGGTAGGTACCTGTTCAAGGTCATCTCATTGTTGCCTGCCGCCATCCTAATGGCAAGCAGAATAGCTGTGATTCTCTGCTTTTTTTACGATATTAATATTATATTCGACACTAAAAGTTGCAAAACGCCACCTAGCGGAAAAAGTTAGCATCTATACCACGAGTACTTGTGCACATGCGCACAAGGCGCGTCCAGGCAAGTCACTTAGATGTCAATCGTAACGAGTTCAGTAAAAGTTATAATTACATTGCGAAATAGCATAAATTGATGAATACCTTAGTGTCAACAATCAAATACAATCGGCATATTTCACTACACATTCATTCAAATTCTTGTGAAAACGAGTTGTCTATTCACCTAAAATCACCATTTGACAGAGGCAAATTGTTTTTCTCACGGCATTCTGAACACACATTTTTCTTGACGCATCGTTCAAACAATTGCAATCTGTCAAATGCTGCTTTTGGTGAATAGACAACTCGTTTTTACAAGAATTTGAATGAATGTGTGCTGTAATGAAATATGCCAATTGTATTTGATTGTTGACACTGAGGTAAGCATCAATTTCTGTTATTTCGCGATGTATTTATAACTTTTTACTGAACTCGTTACGATTGACATCTAAGTGACTTGTATGTAAAAGTACGCACGCGCTGGGATTGTACTCGCGGGAGCGTCCATCTTATATTTACTAGCGCACTCTCTAGGTACTTTTAGTGTCGAATAGTTAATGGGTTCCTGGGAAATTGTATAGACTCCGGAGATATCTTTAGTACGAAGAGGAATCACTTGCATTACATAAATACCTACATCGATTTACCTCAATAAAGTTATAATCTGACACGTCAACGTGCCAACATAATGTCCGTCCTCAGGTGGAAAATTTAATAATTTTGCATTGCTGATATAAAACAAAAGAAGTTCGTGCAAGCTATGAATTCGAATTAGAATTTTAAAAAAGCAGAGCTAACTAGATAATTGTTGTTGTTGTCTATTGCAATTGAATTGAAGTTATCTCTGGTCTCTCTTTCTCTCTCTTCTCTGTCGGTCTGTGCAGTGCGTCGTGAGAGCGGGGATCTCTCATTGACTGCCCATGAAGGTAGGTCTTCTGCACTCTCTTTTGTCTTGTCCGCTACCGAGCATCTCTGTAGTCACTCGTCTTAATGGTGGGGGAGTTCGTCCCAGATGCTCCTTTGTTGTTGTGATTCTCAAACTCATTCCTGCTTTGAACATTAGAACACTTGGGCATGTAAAAAGTGTATCTGTGATTAGAAATACGTTATTCTATTAATGACCAAACAGTATTTTCAGTCCTCAAGATTTTGCACCAGAAAGAGAGTGAATTTCTACTTAAACAATTAGAGATTGTCTGCTCCAAATTTTTATTGGTATGCATTTGCTATTACTGAAGATAATCGATGCTGTACTAACTAAATATTATATTGAATTAAACTGATTTACCTTAATTCATCTTAAATATAAGTTTGTAATACGAGTCCTTAAAGCCTCGGTAATGTAATAATAAGCGCTTCTTGCGTCAAAGTATTTATTTTTTAATTTTTCACACTAGGTAACAGAAATATAAAATAATCCGTTGTTGGTAGTTACTACTAGACACTCATGACTTCTTCTTCTGCATGACCTCATAAGTATGAACGACAGATGAGAATCACAGCAATAAAACTATAATTTAGACACTTACTGAGCATGTGTCAAGCAACTATGCGGCGGTTTTGTCACTATTTCAGGTGTGGGTTTGTGCATAAGTGTGTGTGTGTGTGTTTCACTGGTGATGTTTCCCGTGCGCTAAGTTTGAACAGACAAACTCAATGTGAAATATACTCGTTATATACGATCAGGATTGTTGTCAGTATTTGTTTTTGACTCGACTGTAGTCCTGGGACCACATTAACCGGCATGGAAAGGGAAATTTTTCTTCATTAAACATTCATATTTTCAAAGTTTTGATGCAGTAGGGTGATACAAGCGCTCGGCCGTTTTAGAAAATTGAGAGAGAAAAATTGTTTCAGAAGTGGGTGTAACTTTCATAGGATGTTCACATGATCAGTCTGATTGTATATTAGTAGCACTTTTTCATTTCGCTTCCTGGCTTGTTAATTAGGCGCCGGTTATTCAACAAAACCGCGCAAAACTATGAAATTTCCGATACGATTGGAGACCAAACCCGTTAACCAATTGATTTCAAATTTTAATCATGATTAGATAAAAGACAAATTTGGAGTTATCACTTGGCACATTTTTAAAACTAAATTTCATATGGCACCCATTGAGACAAGAAAATATACCATTTTCCACCAAAAATCAACTAATTATTACTAATTAACAAAGCAAAAAGTAAAAAATTAACCCAGTGATAACATTAAGTATGTCTTTTATCTAATCATGATTTAAATTTCAAATCATTTCGTCAACCCATTTTGTCTCCAATCGTATCCAAAAAAGTGCCTGCAAAATCGCTTGCTCTTTGACTACCTTAACATTTCTTGACCCGTTATCTTCGTAATATTCTGTTGATTCATGTGACAGGAATAAAAGAGTGGCCACTGATCAGATCTGTTGTTGTTAGACAGAGAGAGACAACCCTGGTCCTGTTCCGTGTCCCCAGTCCGTCCCGCTCACATCCCACCGCCCAAGTGCTGCTGTCGGCGGAGGAAACTCGAGCCGACGTCTTCGGAGGAGAGTACGTCCACACCGTCACCTTCCCGCTTGCCGGAACCACACTTCCTGTCGCTACATGAAGCAACAGAGCAAGACTTGCATTCCGGGTTCGATTCCCGCGGCCGTCCTTCCTGAATCATTCTCTCCCTCAACCGACATTCTTACCTATTCTTCGTCTTTGTTGAATTAATTGAATCAAAAGAATGGTAACATTTGGATGACATTTTAACCCTTTAACGCGTATGCACGTATCTTTTTTATTTTTATTTTAAATTTTGTTTAATATTTGATAGCTTTATATTCTCATCATACAAAAATATGCTTCCTAGCACATCGCAAAAAGGATATAGAATTTTTACCTCTACCTACCTACAAATTAACTCGCTGGTTAAAGGGTTAAAGGCTTTAACTAAATAAGTTTGTAGTTTTCACGCACCTGGACTAATAGAATCTTTGCACGGAAATATTTCCGACTGATCAATTCTCTTCGCTCTTCTGTCTTCCTGGCTGAACTGATTGGAACTAGAAAAGAAATTAGTTCATAACATAGATCTAACATAGCTAGAACATAAATTGCAGCATAACAATAAGATAAGATAAATCTCATGTTTTAACAATAACAAACAATAGTATACATATACGGTTTTATCATATGTACCTACTACTAATCAGAGCTGGGTAAGTTACCAAAAAAATAGGAACGCGTTAAAGTTACGTTACTTTCCGAAAAAAAGGAACTAGTTAAAGTTAAAGTTCCTCAACTAATCAGAGGAACTGGAAGTTCCTTTTCAATGAAAAGTTACTTTGAAAGTTACTTGACCATTTTATTTCCGGAATGCAGCCAATTTGCTAAAACACAAATTAAGGCTGTAATTTTTCTCTGTGGAAAACAAAATTTTCAACGAAATTCCTCCCAGTAAGAAGTCTTGCATCTAATTCTACCCCCTCCCCCATGCCACGGCAGGGTTGGTCAAGTGCAAGTGAGAGGGCGAACTGGTGACGCACTAAGCATGAACGGCGTGATTGGAATGCGGTTTTGTGCAGGTGGCCTAAAATTCCTTATCAGAGAAAATCAGGTACATATTTGAGGGCGGAAATGGTGTAGTTTTGAATGTTGAGGGAAGGTACATTCTGCTCTAAAAGTAACTGCAAAAGGAACTTTTATAAATGTGAAAGTTCCACAACAAAAAGGAACTTTCCACGTTACTAAGTTACTTCTATCATAGCAGGAACGCGTTACTGTAAAAGTTACAAAAAAGTAACGCGTTACCGGTAACGCGTTACTTTCGTTAAGTTACTACCCAGCTCTGCTACTAATCATGTTTCTACTTATTTGTATAGTTTGGTTGGAGTTTACATTATATATGTTTTTTTTATTTGTTTTTAAGTTCATTCAAACAATGTGATCTGTTTTAGAAGTAAATTTATTTCCAATTAAAAATCTGGAACTGTTGTTAGGTAAATGTACCTATCAACTTTTAGGTATGTCTTATGATTCTTCTCCTGCTGATTTATAATTTATTTTAGAGCTGAGCAGTTTGAAGTTAGGTTGATTAGTATGTGTTTTTCTCTATTAACTAATTCATAAAAATTTATGTGAAGAAAAAAATAGAAATTTAGTTGAAGTAAAGAAGGTATAGATATATGCACGGGGCAAGTGTCGATATTCTCTTAGCAGTACAGAAAATATATTTTATTTACGACTGTACCGAAACAACAGTATTTAATGTTTTTTTGCTAGAGTTCTGTCTGTGATGTTGGTATGCTTGTGCCGCGTAGAGACGGCGTCGCACGACGGGGGTGAAGGCGGCAACCGCGGCCAGGTCTGGGACAACGAGGACGACAACGTCGCCTACTCGTGGTCCTTCTTCCACGTCATGTTCGGTCTGGCAACGCTGTACGTCATGATGGTGCTCACCAACTGGTACTCGTAAGTATCTCCGTCGCATCTTAACCCTTAAAGGTAGAACAAAGTTTATTATTTGGGTTGGGCGAACCGGTTCGAAACCCGAACTGAAACGGTTTAAGATGTCCGCGAACTAAACCTTAAAATGAAATATCCGAACCAAACCTCCTTGCTGCGCGAATTTGAAATTTCCTGCCAACATTTTCATTCCAGTGTAGGTAGTGTTCTAAATAGAAGGCTGTGTACAAAGAAGCTAACGAAGAAACAATTGCAAATTGTTACTGTTCATTAAAGCCAATTTTTTGGTAGAAATGAGTTAAGGTGTAATCTTGCAGTGATTTTTATGAGCTTTCAGAATATACCCTCAGTTTTTAGAAAATATTGCCACAAAGTCTTGAAAAACGCAGTTGAAATATCGATTTGTATGGAAGATAGATACAAGTTTCAACATAAAACTCATCCGAATGTGACTTAGTGAAGCGTTCATGTAGCAACGCTCTTGTCCGATTGCAGACCCAACGGCGACCTGGAGACGGTGTCGGCCAACGCTGCGTCCATGTGGGTGAAGATGATCTCAAGCTGGCTGTGTCTCGTCTTGTACTCGTGGACGATGCTCGCTCCCATCGTGCTGCCCGACCGAGAGTTCAACTAGTCATCCACGTTGGCGATGAAGCAGCCGATGCACGATCACGGCTTACTTCGTGTGTTGGTGTTCATCGAGTAACTGGGGCAATTCAACAACTATCTTTTCACTGTCTTCGAATTGATAAGTTTTGAGTAAAATACCTATGTATCTATTATAAAACTAAAATCAGTTATTTATATTTTAAGTCATATTAAAACTAAAAATCAAGTTAGATAATTAATGGTAAATAAATTCATATATCAGTGCACTAAATTGTTAACTGGGGAGCTATTCTAAATTTCCTTGTCGTCTCGTTAACATGGTAGCGAGTGACGCTGCGTATCAATTGATACGAGACGATCAGGAAATGTAGAATAACCTTTAAATAACACTTGCACTTTATAGTTCCAAATTAATTTTGGAGTGATGAAATTAGATTGGACAGATGTCCTCCGGCCACTGAACTGTCAGTTTAAAGAATCAAATGCGGTATCTCTTCCCTAATGTTGGATTTTCTTTACGTACGTATTTAAAGTTAGCAATGTTCTTAGAGGCTGTCATTCGATGTCTTCTGATGTCTTAGCTTATGTTCTTGATTTATTAAATATTATCTAGACTAGAAAGTAAATCGTCGGTGTTTTGGCAGAAGAACATATTATCTATCTACCTACTTATTCATAAAATGTAGAAGAGAAATATTTTTTCCACGCACCTACCATCTTCTTCAACCACTGTATTTATTTGCTTCTTAATCTTCTGCTCTGGCAAGATAATTTTTGTTGAAATCTGTCACGGTGTTTTGTCTGTTAAGGATAATGTTCAATTAAAGATCATTTACTGCTGCAGTCGGTGAAAACTGTACTATACCTACATTCAAAAACTATTTAGCACGGAAGCTAAATGGTTGGTAAAGCCATTTGATTTTGTTTGTATTGTTGGTATTATTTGGAAATTTACTAGGTTGTTTTGGAGGCAAAAGTCGAGAAAAAGGAACATAGAGAGAGTGTTTGAAGAAGAATTTGATTTAGCAAGTATTTTGGTTTAGCTAACTGGCAAACAAATTATTTTGAAGTGGACTTCTGTCTTTATTTATTATTTAGGTAGGCTCTTTCTTTTGGCATTACGGATATAAAATTCGTCAGAAATGACTAGAAATCAAATTTCGTTTCCTTGTATCGGTTTACTCGGTCTGGCAAAACATCGACAATACATTATAATTGTGTAGTAAGTACGTAGTTATGTACTACCTAGTTACCTACTAATAAAATATTAATATATGTGGTTTTAGCACTACACTATGCAAATAATAGACTGGAAGAATGTTGGGAGGGTGAGAAATATTTAAATACCGTATTAACTCGTGTATAAGACGCAATTATATGTCAATATTTTGATTCTGAAAACAGCCCTGCGTCTTATACATGCATACCAAGCTTTTTTCCCAGTAAATCCAAGGTGGATGTTTGTAAACAGAGCTGTGGTAGACTGCCACATGTTTTCTATCTCTGCCTTTCCCTCTCACTCTGTCTGGACTACTCATACTGTGTCTAGACACAACACTATTAACATATTACATTTTTGCAACAAAATGTTTTCCCTTGCATTTAGATCAGGAGACAAAATATATGTTTACGTCTGAAAAACATTGCTCTGACAGTCATAAAATAGACTAAACACTGTTGAATGGCGATCTTAATGGAAGGGGAGGAGAGAAGTTGGGTTTGTTTTGGAATGCACAGGAAAGGCAGGTGCATGCCTCTTAAAGCAAGCAACAGCTGCTGGGAAGAGACTCCCCTCCCCCCTTTCTCAGAAGCAGGAAATTACTGTTTGTTTACAACAAGTTGGCAGTGATTTTCATTCAAATAGCTCAGTTAGCTGGAAAACCAACATTTAGATGGATATCATGTATACAAACACACAATGTTTTTCATCATTTTACTGCGTCTTATACACGCATGCTAAGTGTTTTCTTAAAATGGACTTATCAAAACAAGGGTGCGTCTTATACACGAGTGCGTCTTATACACGAGTTAATACGGTAAGATCCGGAAGGATTCGCTTCCACTTTGATGTATTTCAATGTGCTTGATGTGTGACTAAATAATAATTATCTCAGTAATTACCTACTACATAATGAGAAAAGCTGGACTTCAGATGTGTTTTAGTTTTGTTGAGGCAACAGTAGGTATTTTCATTTCTTTTTTTACTTCACTTGTACCATTGTAGCTTCTAAATAAATTATTGTATGAGTTTATGTGCTCGTTTTCATGAATTACTGTTTTCCTACCTCATTTACCTAATAGAAAGCAATCTATTATATATGCAAATTATTATGCACATTGTGCCCTTTTTTACGAATGGCTTTCAAGCCTTTCCTTTGACAAAACAAAGCGTCAAAGGTCAGTGAGAAGATACACTAAAATAAAAATATTTTGCATTTTCCACTGGCTGCAATTGTCAAAGAGTAGGAAATATGATTATCATTGTGTTCCTCGGTATCTGAGTTTTCACTCGATTGTACAATAATCAAGATATAATGCAATACGTATACCAAACATTTTGGTATTTTTTTAGTTGAAGGTTTTATAAATTATCTTGATATTATCGGTTCCTACACTCCCTTTTTTAAAACTTTTTGAACAATAGTTTCCTTTTGTTACTGAAACTGAAAAATAAAAAGAATAAAGAATGACCTATGAGGGAAAAGAGATTCATTATTACTATTGAAAAATACAATTAAACGTTTCTGCTAAATAATGAAATGGAGAATGGATTTTGAATGATTATTCAAGTTTCCGCGCGCGCGCATTTTCACTTGTGGCGCATGCGCAGAACGCTGAACGCAAAGAGATTACGCGGTTGTTTTCGTCTTTGAAAGCGCCGTGTTCTGTGTTGAACAAAAAGATGGCGGCAGATCAAGAAAAATTCCACCAAGTTCTTCAAACACTTTTGAGCACTGATAATGTCATCAGAACACAAGCTGAGGCAAGTTTTATCAAATTAGCATTATTTTTACATCTTGTGAACATTAAATGACAGGTGACAATCTATTAAAAGGTCGCCAATTCATTGCTTAAACCTGGCTAACCCTGGTGCTACACGTTGGCATCTTGCCTGCCGCGTGTAGTTTCAATATCCTGAGATTTCAAGCTTCTCTTTATGAACAACAGCGTAATTTTTATAAAATATGCTTTCTTATAGTATGTTCATGTAATTTAATGCGTCTCCCATGAGCTGGGATTAATTTATGCTCGTAGCTCAACCATAATTGATAGTCGCATAACCTCTAAATTATTCATTCTTGTCAAATCATGAATCATCTTTGATTCTTTTTCTAGTTATATGACGCACAATGTGTAGTTGAAAGACAATGATAGACATGAAGAGACTTGCAATGAGTAGTAAGGAAAGAATGTGAGAAACGAATGCAGGATTAATGAAGTTTCATTGGCCTACAGGAAGCGTACAACAACCTGCCGGTCGAAACGAAAGTACAGTTTCTACTGAGCTCGCTGCACAATGTCGGTCTCGGAGAAGAGATGCGTCAGATGGCGGCTGTGCTCCTGCGCCGCCTGTTTTCAGCAGAATTCAGCGAATTTTATCCCAAGGTTGGTGCAAATGTTGTCTCTAGTAAGGTACCTAGGTAGGTACTTCGAGAAGTTACTGAACATCTACTCCGGTGTTACAAGTTATACCTACCTACCTAACTTGAACATTGTTCAGTTTATAGACAAATGATAATAGTTTTAATAGTTATCTCTAGGTACAATTGTTACAGTCATAAATTAAAGAAAAATGAACTCCTATGAAAACAATTGATTGAACCATGAATGGCATTTGATTTGCCGATAACTTGCAGCTGTTGGGATGCATTGTGAGCTTATCAGTGTTAACTATAATTTTAACTAGAAGAATTTATGCTAAATGTTACTACCTCTAGAAATCAAGTAAATAACAGGCTCGAGTCGAGTGGTCATTGTCTTATTGAGTAGGTACATCCCACTAGGTGCCTAAATACACGAGGTATTTAACAAAACTATCTGACCTATCACTTGTCATTGATATCATTAGGTCCGGATTTGTACCATTACCACAAGAGAAGGGGATTGAACCGTGCACCAAAATGCTCAATTTATTTACGCCTAAAATGTAGGTACCTATTGCAGTGTTAAAAACAATCCACGATGTGCAGAAAAGCTAGGTACAAGTCGCTGTGAACGACTTTCGCTTTTGAAAGAAAATGAAAGAACCAATGTGTGCAAAGCTTTTTCTTCCCATTATTGTAGTACCTAGGTAGGTTACACTCAACAAATCATGAAACTGTATTTGAACGAAACGGATTGTCTGCTGGTCCGGTTCCTTGACAACCAATCCTTGTTATTATCAATGAAATCAGAGCTCACCTACTAGAGTTAGATGACGAGCACAGACTTCATCGGATGGTGCCATCAAATCTTTATCAGCCAATCTGCTTCTTTTGCATACTGTTTTATCTTTAGTTGGGTGTAGTATCTACTACGTACTGGCATTACCATGTTGTATAATGTTGACAATTCAAGCTGACAATTTGACATCCAACTTAATTAGTGATGGAATTTAACAGGTCGTACTACTTTTGTGATCAACTGACTGGGAGCATTTCACCATCCACTTAACTGTTGAACATCCTTATAACTAAGCCTATCCCTACAACTGTACAATGTCCCGCCCAATGGGAGTTAGCGGCAGGATTTATCGGTTGAAACCTTGGCAACGGCCAATTAAACACGGCCATCTAGACAGTGGTTAATACAGTCGGGGCGCCGAGTGTTTGAACTCTCACCAGATGGAGCCTTCGTCACTTACTCTGTTAGGCCGAGAAAGACGTCATTGCAAGGTGAGCGCGCAATGAAGTCTTTCTCGGCCTAGCAGAAAAACTGCCTATCAGTGCATTCTGTTGAGATTTCAAACACTCGGTGCCCCGACTGTAATAATGTGTACAAAATAATAAGTGGGCGGACGCTAGGCAATTGTCAGCGGAGACATATTTGCCCCCGGGAAAATTTTGAATTAGAGGACCGAATTTGGTGCCTTTCTATGCAATTTGTTCACAATTTTATGCCGATTTTGATTTCTTTTCAATAAAACAAGTGAGGGGACGCGTCCGCCCTCGTCCGCCCCCAAATTGACTGCTGCATCAAGACCGCTAAAGTCCTCTCACGGCTAAAGTGAACTTTATCTTACTTATTGTGACATCTACAACCGGAAGAAGGATAAGGTTGCAATGAGTGTGTTTGTGCGCAGCTGTCACCGCAGGCGCAGGCGGGGCTGAAGTCGGAGGTGCTGCTGGCCGTGCAGACGGAGCAGAGCGACTCCATCCGCCGCAAGGTCTGCGACGTCGCTGCCGAGGTCGCGCGCAACCTGCTCGACGACGAGGGGCAGAACCAGTGGCCAGAGTTCCTCCAGTTCCTGTTCCAATGCGCCAATGCCGGCTCGCCAGTGCTCAAGGAGGCGGCGCTGCGCATGTTCACGTGAGTTGCGGCAAGATCACGTGACAATCACCCAGGGTTGGAAGGAAACCGGGTTTTTTCTAAATTTATTTATCCAGTGGGTTTTTTAAGTGGGTTTTTTCGTTTTTTTTTCGGTTTAAGTATCTTTTATTTGTAGCTAATACTGGTACTAAGAAAATCTTCATGACATCTTTAGGCGCAAGTGTCCCCAAATTATTCTGTTCTACCTTTCCAAGTCCCTGGTGTTATGTTTCAAGGCATGAACTTGAACTTATTATTAGAATGTAATTATGATAAGCCTCCTACTGAGAAGTGATAACATTCACTGTCTATGTCACAGTGGGTTTATCTGGCTGATATTTTTAGCAACATTAACCATTGATATGACACATCAACTGCAGGTTTAACACCGGAGGGATTCGAACCCGTGGCCTTTGGATGCCCCGTCCACTGCTCTACCGACTGAGCTGCGGTGAACTTTTGTAGTGATTTCCATAAATGTAGAGTCAGAAACATAATGATAATGATCCGAAGACTTGAAACTTATTAGTAAGTTTCCAACATTACCAGGCATTGAATATGTTGGATTCTGCCTAATTCAGAGTATTTACAATCCGTTTTACATGCTCTGCAGTGCACCGTCAGGTGATAAAGGCCAGATACGACTGTATTTCTTCGTTTCAGAGAAAGCGGCAAAATTGTTGGCATATCTGTATTTTTTTCTTTATTTTGGCTGCTACCTGGAGCAATAAAAGTCACACCGTTTCACCGACCGATCTGAAATTTTGCACACATGTAAAGACAATTCTGTTTGCAGACCCTAATTTCTTTGAAATCCGTTCATTGGTTACAATTTAAATAAATGTCTTCTGATAGGTTGAAAAATGAAAATGGTCTTCGTCTTCGATAAATCTGATAAAACTCATATTTTGCATGATCATTAAGACCAACATTATCTCTTATTTTACAAATTTTCATCTCAATCAGGTCAGAACGTTTGAACTTATTGAAATTTTTAATATCTGTCAGAAATAAAGTATGGAAATGACTGTTTTTCCACTGCCACATGAATCTAATTTGCTTTAGTAACAGAGTATTATTGATATTTTCACATTTCAATGAAAAGTAGATACCTACTTTTTGATTGAGTGGATCATATTTCAATTAAATATGGAAAATATTAGGGGTGTGCGAATATACGAAAATTTCGAATACTTTGAAAATTCGAATATTCGAAAATTTTTGAATAGTTCATGTCTTTTAATTCAAAATTATCCCGCCATTTCTCATATGGGAGTGTTTTTCAATGCTGCCAACTGCTGCAAAGTCTAAAACTCCAACCGAAAATAGTCATGGCCGCCATTTTGATTTCGAGGGAATATTATTTGTAGGTTATTGTTCCTCCAGGTAGACCTTCCTCATACTCCTTTTGTACCACTTTCAATCGTACACGGAGAAAACTATGTTGCTAAAGTTACAATGTAAATGGTATATTGTTGGTTTATTAATGGTATATAAATGGTAGGTACAATAATGTTGGGTTGCAAATCTATCAATTTTAGATAACTTGCTAAAAGAGCCAGATATTACGGCTTGAACAGCAATCCATGATAGAAATGAAAAATTAATGTGCGCAATATAACCTCGTCGTTGACGCGCCGTTAAACCAAATTAATCAAATCAATTAAAACTACAATCTCTCGTACGCGCGCAGCTATGCGCTCTTCTAAGTGAACAATATTAAATAGTAAAATTTACAATTCAATCTGCGGAAACTACTAATATGCATAGCTGGTATTGCAATTTACCTCAATATGCCTAACAATCAAATTTCTCAAAATTAGTAGGTACATAATAGAAAAAATATCAAAGTATGTATTTCTCCTCGACGATACATCATAGACACTTGTAGATAGAGGATAATCATATGTGTGAACCACTGCAACTAGAATGGAAATTAAAAACGTAATTGCTAGAACGGAAATTTTTGCACCGACGCAGGATCGAACTCGGGTTCTCTGGAACAGAAGTCTGAAGCACTACCCCGGAGCTAAGCAGGCAGTTGATGGAATGTCCGTCTAAAACCCTTTATTAACGAGCCAAGTGAAGACGGATAACAATGTCGTCCATTTATACGATTAAATAATTTAAAAGGTATCAATGTAAACAGAAATACATACACGTTAGAGGATGAACAGAAGAATATGACGTGGTACACTGATGAAGGAAATCTTCCCGCTAAATACTCGGCGTGGGATGTTGAACACCAAAGTCGCGCTTGCGCAGATCATCTTCTTTACCATTTTTAATTGCTACTTTTACATTTTACAATTTAATATGGCTGAGTTAAACAGCGAACTTAGTTCAATCCAGCAATAAGCTACCAATTGATTTCATAAATTTGATCATTGCAAGCATAGCACAAGAGCATGTTGTAAAATTTTAAATAGGTACTTATTGTCTTAATAATTGCCTTTTAAAAAAATCATGAAAAAGTATCCAAGATTAGGAAGGTTATTGTAATTTTTGTAATCCGTAGGAATGCCTTGAAATTAAATCCCATTTCTAGCCCCTTTCATTTCTTGAAAAATCAGAAGCAAATAGGTAGAGCCAGTTTTAAATGGTGATGCGCGAATTCGCGAATTGTTCTGATTGCACTATTTTCTTCTACTAAAATCCATTTCATTGTGTATAGATCCCAAATCTACCATTTTTACATCGCGAAAAAAAACGAAATCCAACCCTGATCGCGATATTCAACATTTTCCGCGAAATGACCACGAAATAAAGGTTTTCTATTAAAATTACTGCTTTTATTCCCCTAACAGGTCACACAACAACAAACGAAACCAGTTTCTTTCCATGTGCTACTCACTCAACCCCCTCCCCCTCGCCAGACACTTTGCTACCCACCCTCAAAGTGAACCAGACCAGTCTAACCAGTTGATGATGCCTCCAGGCTGCTTTGTTTTGCGCCCCCATCTGTTCAAGGTCGACCGGTTTTCCCAACCCCCCCTTCCACCCTCAACCAGTCGCAACTATTCATCAATAGTCTACTTACACAGAAGGATATTTTGGAACAATTACGGCACTGAAAATTGTTGGATTGGGAAAGAAAATATCTTGTCAAACTATACATTTTGCGTCATGAAATTTTAAATATTATGTATCATCTATACTAGTACAGAGAAAATGTGGGTTGGGGAAAAGACAGTACAGAGCATTAAAGACGCCATTCTAGACAAGCCTATTTCAGTGCTAATAGTGCATGACCAATCCATTCCAATCCATTCCAATCCCTCCTCCAAAGTGGCATACATGTTTTTCATCAAATTATGGTTTCTGGGGGCTATTACAATGTGTTTTATAAACAATTTAATATCACCACAAAATCGCGAAATCCCTCTTCCAGAAAAAACACAAAAAACGAAATTGATGATTTTAAAAACGAATTTTAAGAAATAAAATCACCATTTAAAACTGGCTCTACAAATAGGTTAAAAACCTTGCGCCTCGCCCTCAGCTCCGTGCCGGGCGTGTTCGGCAACCAGCAGGCGCAGCACCTGGACCTGATCAAGCAGATGGTGCAGCAGGCGCTGGTGGACCCGAGCGAGGAGGTGCAGTTCCAGGCGGTGCGCGCCGTCAGCGCCTTCATCATGGCGCACGACAAGGAGGTGCCGATCCAGAAGCACTTCGCCGACCTCCTCCCCGCGATGATCGCCATCACGGCCGGCACAGTCGAGCTGCAGGACGACGACGCGCTCATGAAGTGCTTCATCGACCTGGCCGAGTCGGCGCCCAAGTTCCTGCGCCCCCAGCTTGACCCGCTCATGGACATGTGCATCAAGGTTAGTGTTAAGATTTTTCATGAAATATTTTTTTGTGAAAATTTTCAATGTTTTGAATCCTGAGGATGGTAAATTTATTTTTTTATTTTTTTTATTTTTTTGGTGGGTGCACCAAAATTTTTAAATGTATATCTATCACGCACAATAATGTAACACACCTCCATTAATACTTTACAAAATAAAACAATTGAAAATATGCTGAAAGGTCCTCTGTAAATGAGTATTTTACACACAGGTCAACTGTGTGGTATTTTTTCAGGGGGTATTTTTTCAAGTCCCAACACTAATCAAGGTAAACGCTGACGATAAGCCCGTAATTTTTCATGCTTTTTCTCTCTAATCTTTCTCTCTAATTTCTTGAAAAATATTTGAGTTGGTAATATTTTAATTGAGCGAGCGTAGCGAGCGTCACCACGGTAGGTACTCTTATGGCACTTTCTCAGTGTGTTTTTTTATTTTTTTTTTGTGTGGACACAGCCCAGGTCAAACCGCTCAAGCAATCGATCTGAAATTTTGTACACATACAGTAAACCCTCGTTAATTCGAACTCAAAGGGACCCAAAATATTGCAATTCAAATTAAAAAAATTCGAATTAAAATAATTTTTTTTTTTTTTTTTTTTAAGGATGAGGGGATTGGGGAAAAGGAAGCCAAGGTGCATATTATTGAATCTACTTCTTTAAGAAGCGCCACCTTCTCACTTAATTTCAGTTCGTGGTATTTCTTCGGAGCCATCGTCAAAACTTGTTTACGAAACTTTGACACAGCCACACTTGTTTGTTTAGGCTAGCTAGTCTAGCTCGAGGCGTGAGGGGTGAAATGCCGCCAGTCGCCACGTCGTCAGTAAGTCTAGAGGCGGACGCACCCGATCGAACACACGAGGATAGCCGAGGCGGACGCACCCGATCTAAAACACATTATTGCGCGTAATATATCACGCGTTATGAATTTTATACAAACCCACACTTTTCAAGAAAAATTCGAATTAAAGCAATTTTATCCAAGTAAATACATGGGCTGGGACTTTAATTCAATTCGAATTTCGAAATAACCTAAAATTCGAATTATCAAAATGAAATAACATAGAAAACCCTATTCTGGCCACTGGGACCACCCAGATAGTTCGAATTAACCTCAAATTCGAATTATCCGAGTTCGAAATAACGAGGGTTTACTGTACTAACGTAATCTATGAGGTCCCTGGGATCGTTTTTGAACGGGCTCCTGTGATTGGTTCAAATTTAAAAAAAATTATCTTTCGATTGGTTGTTCCGATCAATTTGAAATTTAGCCAAGTCATTTCAACCAACAATTTACCCAATCATAATAAATTTCAGCCAAATCCTCCCATTGGTTCAAATTTGAAACCATTTTTACGGTGATTTTTGTAATTTAAACTAGAACAGATTGACCGATCAACTTGAAACTTCGCGTGGTCATTGGTACCAACATTTTAGATATTTTTGCCAATTTTCAGTCTAATCTGTCGTTATTTTCAAAAGTTTTGTCATTTTAAGGTCATTTTATTCCATAATCTTGACAAATGTATACTAAATTGTCATCCCTGCCTTCTTTAAGCTTCTGTTCCAAGGCAAGGCCTGTAGAGCAGCCAAGCTATCCACAATGTACAGTAAAATGAAAGCATTTTTGAGCTAGCGCATAAAATCGGATGCAGTACGAAGGCCAAATCCTCTAATTGGTTTAAGTTTAAATAATGTCTTCTGATTGGTCGACAATAAAAATGTTCACATTAAGTTCGAATTTTGCATGGTGATCAAGACCAACTTAATATTAAATTTTACATATTGTAAGCCCAATCAGTCAAGTATTAATTGTAATTTTACGAGTTTAGTATGGGATGTCACAAGAGATTTCTGGAGAAGGTATGTAGGTAAGACTTCACGACACAATGGATCTGTTATCATCCAGAGTATTATGGAGATTGAAAAATTGCAGAGAAAATCGTCTTGTGCCGTGTCGTGCATCGTTACTATGGGGATGTTGCATGTTCTGTGCTCGCTCATCAACGCGTTACACTGAGCGTTTTCCTAGTTTAAATGATATCCATTAGCTAACTCCAGCTTTGCTTCTTCAATGAGATGGTCACTAACTAAAAAGTGTCACTTAGGAGGTGATCATTTCTGCTACGTAATCTCAAATACATTCTCCATAGATTTCTAGCCAGAAAGTATGTAATACTATTTTGTAAACTTTCAAGTACGTACACCCACGGTCAGAATGATTGCCGATAAACTGCTTAAGTTGGAGCTGGAATTACTGTCAATATTTGTGAAATGGTAAAATAATTTTTATTTATGAGGTGGTTGATTGGATCTTATAATCAAACCCTTCAATCCCATGCTCGCCATCTGCGTTTGCCTCTGTGTTTTCGTCTGGACAATCGAGTTTGGAAATGAGCTTAGAATTATGCAAGCAATTTCTGTGACCGCGGGTGTCCTGTACCTATCTATTCTATTTAATTTGAATTTCATTTCACTGACAACCTAAACGCAGGTCGGCAACCTGTGGTTTCTTGGTGGTTCTTGAATGGCTCTTTATAATTTAAATAGAGATCTGAAATTGAAAATTTTTAATATTTTAAGAAAAAAGACGCCCTACGGGGCAGCATTTGGAAAGTTATTTGTTTCTGTTTGTTCTTTTAAAAGTACCAGAATCACTTTTAAATAGTTGAAACTCTAAAAAACGCCCTGCAGGGCAATAATCGCAAGGTTATTTGAATATTTGAGAGTTCCAGAATCACTTTTAAATTGGGAGGCATGGGCAAAATATCAAAATAAACTAGTATTTCAATGTATTGTTTTCGGTGTATTTTATTTGATTGCCTCTAGGTAATGTGGCTCCCAATATAATCTACTTTATACATTTTTGGAAAATGGACCACTAGTCATTATCTTGCTATGTGACATCACGAATAAAACAGATGACTGAAGGATGTGGGCCGTGACCGTCAAGAAGGCTGTGACAGCACAGTAATCAATAGTAATCAAATAGCAAATGAATCCATTTTGAATTCAACTGTCTTTCCCCCACACGTTTGATTGGCTCCCTCTCCCACTATATGGACAGTGCTGCTCTAGTGTGAGTAAAGAGAACTATTATGCTTCATTGACTCCTCCCATCACCATTGGTCCATTGGCTCCTTCACCAAAAAAAGGTTGCTGACCCCTGACCTAAACTAACGTAAATCCATGTAAGAGGGAAGGAGTGTTCAATACATGAACTTCTCCGCAGATGGTGGCTAACGAAGACCTACTTGAGAGCTACCGCCACCTGGGGCTGGAGGTGATCGTGACGCTCTCGGAGACGTCGCCGGCCATGGTGCGCAAGGTGAGCGCCAAGTACCTGCCGCTGCTCATACCGCAGGTGCTCAAGATGCTCACCGACATCGAGGACGACGACGAGTGGAGCGTCGGGGACGAGATCGAGGACGACGACAACGACTGGTGAGGACACAAGATGTGTTACTAGAGCCCCGACCATGTGGTTTCATTTTGTCTGATTTTCAGTTTTAAATTAACAAATTTACTAGGTACGTAATATTCATTGATATATTTTTATTGGAGATGAGACAATTCCGATACAAATTACACTGATTCCTAGAGAATCTGATGGTGATTCATTAATTCTGGCCCAATATCCAGTTATTCTGATTCTTTTCAATAATAATAATAATAATAATCTTCCTCCCGGTTCCAAGAATTGGATCGGGGGTGGCGAGGGCCACCATTTGCTAGGGCCTCGGACTCCTGAGCTAGCTGGCCAAGCTTGGTTCTTCCTCTTCTTCTTTCTTCTCTACCATCTTCTTCCACTTCTCCCTGTCTTCCCACAACCTTTCTTCTTCCACATCTTCCCACTTCTCCAGTCTCTCTTGTACATCCTCTGCTACCAACTCCCTCCACTTCTCCCGCACTTCTTCACTTCTTCTTCTTCTATCACTACTTGCAACTTCAAACTCCCGACGTGGTATTCGGCTCCTCTGCATTCTCTACATGTGGCCAAACCACTGTCTCTGCCCAGTTTGTATGTCGACCTCTCCACTTTCAAGTCTGTTATAATTTTTTCACTCCTGATCATGTCCATCTTTGTAACTCCTTGTATGAGTTCCTTGTCTTTTCAAATTTGAATTAATTTTATTTTGTAAAATAACTTTTTTTATGGGTCCATATTACCTATTAGTTGAACTTCAGTTTGTTTAAACTCCCACTTCGGAAATGTGTTGCAATACCCTGCAGCTTAGCTTGAATAAACTGCAGTCAATGTAGCCCGAGGTTAATTTGAACTGAGGAAATAAGATCCGGAATTAAGCTACAGTATTTAATGGTAATGCACCGAGCATCCTTGAGTGGAGCTTAAACTAACTGCAGCTTAAACCTACTCATCCGATAATAATAGTGAGTGAAATGACAATAGGTATGTAATACCTACCTATGTATTGAACCCTTCCATACCAAATTTTTCTGAAAATACTACTTTATCGGCTCAACAGTGACTTAGTTCCATTCTCTAACATTTTAACTACAATAGTACTACTAGAATCATCTATCAGGAATCAAGTGAACTAGAAAGTTTTGAATTCAAAGCGGCAATTGGCGGGCTGGACACGTCATTGGTCCTCAATGCATTATTATTTTGACGGGTCTGACATGTCATAAACTTACAAAAGAGGTTAAAATTGTTAGTACAATGTTAAATAAATAACAAATATATTTTTAGTGATAGGTTCAAGGCCCATGCACAATTGACATAACCCGCAGTCGCAACCCGTAAGCGCAACTGCGTGAAAAGTTGAAACCATGCATACCAATGCACCCGCGCACAATCCACATACCCGCAACACGCAACCCGCAGCCGTAGCCCGTATCCCGCAGGACTTGACCAAGTTTCAACAATTTTACGTAAGCTACGTTAGGCCACGCCCACATTCTGACGGGCAGCTAATCAGAATGAGATAACAAAACCGGAAACGGAAATAGACAAATATCACACGTTAAAATCAAAGTCAAACTACCATCTACTTACAACAGCATAACCTAACCCAGCCGCCAAAACTGTGTTGTCATTATTTTTCCTAGATTTTTCGTTCTTTTCTTGTTTATTTATGTCTGACGAAGAGGAAGCCGTGACGATGCCGTGATGTGTGCGTCGTATTTTTTCACTCTATATGCTTTGGTTTCTTTGGTCCGTAACGTCTTGGTTATGTCAATTGTGCACTGATAGTGATACGGGTTGCGTGTTGCGGCTGCGGGTTACGGGTTGCGGCTGCGGGTTATGCCAATTGTGCATGGGCCTTTACCCTAAATAATCAGAACCGGTCAAGAATAGGAAACCCAAGAATCGGTTTGAAGAATGCGAAAAATTGTAATCACAAACCCTCACGCTGATGAGTCATGCATGAGATGAGCTGGGCACATCCCACTCGGCGCTAACACGTTCCTCTCCCGCAGCAACAACGTTGTGGGCGAGTCGGCTCTGGACCGGCTGGCGTGCAGCCTGGGCGGCAAGACCATGATGCCGCACGTGGAGCAGCACGTGCCCCCGATGCTCGGCAGCCCCGACTGGCGCTACCGCCACGCGGCGCTGATGGCGCTCTCCGCCGTCGGCGAGGGCTGCCACAAGCAGATGGAGGCCATGCTGCCGCAGATCATCGACCCAGTGCTCAACTTCCTCGCCGACCCGGTACGCTCATTGCATGTACAGTTGAGAGATATTGTACAGGGTTGCCACTGGCCCACTTTTTCCACTATTTGCCCACTATATTTCAATATTTTGCCACTTTTTATTTATCAATTATCATCTTCAATCATCTTTGTCCTATTCAAGTCAACAATTAATATTATTTTCGATGTATCAATTTTAGGTGATCAAAATAGCTGAAATTTGTAGTCCATAACGCTTAAAAATTGCTCTATTTCACTCTAAAGATTCAAAATTTTACATCTCGTCGGGTAATACCTAGAAGTGTGTTTGTTTATTGTGTTGATATTTACAAATGTGCTTCAATACAATTTCACGAGGCTTTCCTATTGGTCCAATATTTGTGTCTTTTTGTGATACAAAAAGTTAACCCAAAAGTGATTTTTACTTTGTTCCGCAGCACCCGCGCGTCCGCTACGCCGCCTGCAACGCGCTCGGACAGATGTCGACCGACTTCGCGCCCGTGTTCGAGAAGAAGTTCCACGCCCGCGTCGTGCCCGGCCTGCTGATGGCGCTCGACGACGCCGCCAACCCCCGCGTGCAGGCCCACGCCGGTGAGTGGTTCATTCCGGCGTTCACTCCACATTGCAGTGGACACGGGGTTTTTTATATTTGAGGGGCCGCATCGATAAACTATCTTAACTGGTTTGGCTGATATATTTGATGACGAACGTTCCTATTACAATGCAACCAAGTGGAACAACTAGACATTTAATGTGGTTGTTCATGCAAAACTATTGTAGATGGCGTTGCTGTCCTAACTGTAATAAGAACCAATCAAAGTGCCGAGAGAGTCAATCAAAATGCAGAGCGGAATGGAAGATTTTTAAACCTTAGCGGGAGTTTGATTCAGAGATCTTGGATTCAGAGACCAACCAATCAGAGAGAGACACCTCCATTGCCGCTAGCGCTGCGAATGAGAGCAAATGGCAGTGAACAACCCCATTGGGCTTAGAATCATTATGGAAGGAATAACACAGGCTCCAACAGTCAGGAGTTGAAGTAAACACACCACGGAGGAACGCATACCAATTGCTATGAACACCAATTTTATATTTTGCCTAAATAATAGGGCTGTGCAAGTCTCGAAATTTCGAGACGAGATCGAGATTGAAGACCATCTCGAGCTCGATCGAGTGTTTAAATTTCCCTCTCGAATCTTCGAGTCTTGAGTATATCGACTAAGCCACCGAGATTGTCATCGGCGGTCGCTCGGCACCGCTCGGCGCTGTATCTGCTGCGCAGTGAGCACTGAACTGGTTTCTGAACGCGCTCAGTTGTCGCCGCTATTGCAGCGTCATTTTTAGACAAGTTGTTTTATTAGTTTCTTCTAGTTTTCTTTGTATTTTCCCATCTGACAAAATGGAAATCGATAGTGACAAACGTGAGACAACATCGGATTGAGTTGAAAATGTTGCTATTGTGTGGAAATACTTCATTAATGGAAACAATCTCGCTCGCATATTCTCGATCTCGAGGACAAAAAATCTCGCTCGATCTCGCCCGATTTTTTAAAATAAATCTCGATCTCGCTTGAATTTGAAAAATCGAATCTCGCACAGCCCTACTAAATAATAATAGGCAAATAACTTTCTTAACATTTATTATTTTTAAATGAGAAGAAAGGATGGGAAAATGTTCTCGTGCATGTTGTCCTCGTCGCTGACGTATGTGTTTGTGCGCAGGCGCGGCGCTGGTCAACTTCAGCGAGGACTGTCCGAAGAACATCCTCACGCAGTACCTGGACGCCATCATGGGCAAGCTGGAGGCCATCCTGACGGCCAAGTTCAAGGAGGTGAGTGTCTCGCTCCGTCTGTCATACAGCCTCGTGCTCTGCAGAAGTTGCCGATGTCGGTCCTCAACACCACAAGGCCGTGTGCGTGTCATCTGATGGACGGAATCCAGTTGCGTCGATTATTCTGGAAACTCTTTTGAGCATGATATAATTACCCGCAAAATATGGTAGAACAATAGGTATTTTCTAGTAGGGGTGTTCACGATTATGATTTAATCGGTTATGGCATTTAATACAATTAATCGATTTTAGAAAAAATAATCGAATTGTATCAATTTGAATTTGCCGCCTTGAAAATGGTTGGACTTTACAACATCTAAAACGTCTGCCTTCATTCTGTCAAAATTTTTCTTTGTGTGCATAATATTTTAGTGATAAATTCATGTTTGTGTGTATTTTCCCAAGTTTCAGTGTGTACTCGTATTTCTCATTCGCATTACCAAGTGATCATTGAATGAATTACGGCACATTACAGCGTCTTTGAAGTAAAAATGAAAGACTACCCGGGCACATTTCATTGTTGAGGTTAATATTGCCGAAAAAGATGATTATGATGACCTCCCTGAACATGATGACATAGTTTTATATCAATACGATTTAATTCGATTATTTCATCGATTTAAATTACGAAAATCGAATTAATAATCGATTTAAATAAAATAATCGTTGAGCACCCCTATTTTCTAGTATCTTTACTGTTAAAATTTAAAACTGAAATAAATAATGTTAAGGTGATACTAGCGCTCGGCCGTTTTAGAAAATAGAGAGAGAAAAATTCAGTCTGATTGTATATTAGTAGCCCTTTTTAATTTTTGCTTATTGCATCGTTAATTAGGCGCCGGTTATTCAACAAAACCGCGCAAAACGATGAAATTTGCGATACGATTGGAGACCAAACCCGTAAACCAATTGATCTCAAATTTTAATCATGATTAGATGAAAGACAAACTTAGGGTTATCCCTTGGCACATTTTTGAAATTTAATTTTATACGGCGCCTAGGGAGGCGAGAAAATAGCAAATTTTTCACCAAAAACCAACTAATTATTACTAATTAACGAAACAAAAAATTAAAAATGTACCAAGGGATAACCCTAAGTTTGTCTTTTATCTAATCACGATTAAAATTTCAAATAATTTGGTCTACCCATTTAGTCTCCAATCGTATCGCAAAAAGTGTCTACAAAAAGCAGCAAAATCGCTCGCGCTTGCAGCACCTTAATGATGGAATAGGTAACTAAAATATATTTACGAACAACTTATAATTCACAACACTATTTTTTTTCTGTTCGCAACATCTTCACTATGAACAGAAACAAGCTGACAATAAATTTCAGCAGCAGTTTTACATTTTTGCACCTCATTGAGAAAGAGTGAAGCGAATCACTGCTAGCGACTTGACACTTGGCGGACTTATGATCTGTTCCGGTAGACTTGACACGTTCCGTTTCCGAAAATGTGAACATGTCTACCGCTCAAGTGGAAAAGGAAAATAGATCTTCCATTATCCCGTATCTACCCTGACCCCTATGTTCCTGATCCCAACTCCTGTCTTCCTGCTTCATCCAGGGGATGTTCCTCTCCGCTTCCGGAGACTCCTCCGGCACCGGCATCGGCATCGATCCACAGGTTCGTCTCGTACTTGCTCGAAACATTGCCGACTACGTCACGGTCTTGTGTATCATCTCATCTGTTGTTCCCAGCAAATGGTAGATGATATTTTACCATGAGATCACTGAAAATTACAGACTATAAAAGTAAGTCAAGCGTTTCTAGGGATTATTTGGGATCTAGTTTTTACGTATAGCGTTTTCCACTGGCAGAAATCTACTGTCCAGAAAATTCTCAGTGCAATCCACTGCACTCGAATATTCCAAGATGGACGCTTGAAGAATGGTTGCTGGTTATAATCTATTTGAATATTCATTAGAGCAGTGATAGATTAATTGATCAATAATTAACGATCTAAAACAAATTCTATGAAATTGATTTAGGTTATGGTTATGTCTGCACTATATCCTTGTTTTCCACTTGTGTTGCTTTTTTTGCCGCACTGGTGCAGAGCATGACGTTGCAGAGCATTTCAGGAATAAGGGTCCAATCGGAGTTACTAGATATGGCGTGGGGTGTCAGAATCGTAGTACCTACCTACCATGATTCTTCCGATTTTCTAGGAATCGGTGGCATCTCAGGAATTTGTATCAAAATCGTCCCATCTGCGGTATTAATATATTCCTTATGTGTTTGCCAGCTGGTGGAGAAGGGCACGAAGCTGGTGCTGGAGCAGGTGGTGACGACCATCGCCTCGGTGGCCGACACCTCCGAGGAGCAGTTCGTGGCGTACTACGACCGCCTCATGCCGTGCCTCAAGTACATCATCCTCAACGCCAACACCGACCAGCTCAAGCTGCTGCGCGGCAAGGCCATCGAGTGCGTCAGCCTCATCGGCCTGGCCGTCGGTGCGGAGAAGGTGAGATCCGGCCGAGACCACTTCATATCTTGTCATGTCTTAATACCGGGTGGCGCAAACAAGCGTCCAATGGGCGCCACATTAAGCTGGAAATTTCATATATTATTAAAGTCATACCAGGGTTGAAGACGGCTGGGTAGTGAGCGTGGCCTTGAAGAGTTTTTTTATCGTTTTTTATCAATATATTTTACAGGGTTGGGTCAGTAGAATATTCCGCATAGAAAATGGGTATTCTATGCGTATATTCTACCGTAGAATATGTAATGTAGAATATTGATGTAGATGACATATTCTACACGTAGAATATTATTTTTAAGAAAAACATTGATTTGATGATCATTCTATTGATTTGTTTTCAATATAACAGCATTTTACTTTACTATGAGTACCTAGTTACATAACAACTCTACCAAATTGTTGATACGAGAGGACCAACTACAATTTATTTCTTCTAAATTTAATATTAACATAAAAACGCAAAGTGATACCCAATCATCTCATTCGGACTTTGGTAGTTGCTTGCTGTAATGCTGGATGCTGTAATCTAGATTCAATTATCCAAACATGAAGAATATGCACACAACTCTTAAGTAGAAATTACATTCGATTCTACATGGTTTTCTTCAATTAGAAATTATTTTGAAATGTTTTTTTAATTTCAATTTTTTACAATCTTGCTAATGGCTTTTCCTGCAATATATTCAAATCATCGTGTGTTCCCTATTGTAGATATGTAGGGGAAGTGTGCTATGAATGGGCTTATTAAAATTACGAGGTGGGATTGCTCTCTAATTTGCCTGAATTAAGGTTGTGACCGTCTCATACAAGATAGAATATGAGTAGAATAAATAGAAAAGATTTGAACTCGACCGCTCTAAAGATAAGTTGAAAATAGGGCAACTAATAAAGTAAAATAATATATTTTGGTTTATGCTAACTTTTCCAAATTTTACCACTGTCAATCCACTGGCACTTAAAAAAAATATTCTACAATAATATTCTACGCGTAATGACCCAACCCTGATATTTTACCAATATAATTGTTAATAAATAAGGCTTTGTATACGAGTCTTCTAACTGTTCAATGAAAATAGTTTCATAGTTAGGAATGGTTAATTAGTTTCAATTTGTCCTACAGACGATTAATGCCTGAAAATTAGTAAAAATATGTCTCGTACAGAGCCTTTTTTATTAACAATTAGAGTTATACATTGATGAAAGTGAAAGATATTGGAAAAAATTGATTAAAAAACTCTTCAAGGTCAAACTCACTACTCAGCCGTCTTAATGTGTGACAGTTTCAAAAATATATCTTTTAGAGGAATGAAGTTACAGCTGTTCGAATTTGGTTGTCGAAATATCAGTTTATACGGTGCTCAAATAGCGCGCCTTCAGAAACGGTCCATTGGCCAAGACGCTGTTGTTTTAAAACTTCTGAAGTTACAGCTGTTCGAATTTGGTTGTCGAAATATCAGTTTACGGAGATCAAATAGCGCGCCTTCAGAAACGGTCCATTGGCCGGGACGTTGTTGTTTTAAAACTACTGGCAACATCAAGCTGAAGATTTAAAATTGAATTCAAAATATGTCACAATCGATTGTGTAACAATTTTAATTCTATTTTTCTGTTGATGTTTTGGCTACCTGTAGGATTATTTTCCGCCTCCCTGTAAGTTGTACCCCAGTTCCAATCTTCTTGACTGCCATGAATGTGAAGGTATTGACGATTGGCGTGCTTGTGCGTAGTTCCTGCGCGACGCCAGCGAGGTGATGGACATGCTGCTGAAGACGCAGACGGAGGAGATGCCCGACGACGACCCGCAGACCTCCTACCTCATCTCCGCCTGGGCGCGGATATGCAAGATCCTCGGTGAGTGGCGCCAGTATTTTAACATTGACTTCCGCACTATATAGGATGTGGGACTGAGCTGCAGCACTGAATGCTTTCACCGATGTCGGAGGCCCCACTGCTTTACCAGATCCTGGCAATATAAAGACATATTATTAGTTTTGCTTAATGCTTCGCTGTGTCTACATATCTAGTGGAGCGGTCGCTCCACTCAGCCAAGTCGTACCGTACACTCACAGTCACTCAACATACCGTAAATGCCTATATAAACTGAGGAGCAGACCAACTACTTTTACTGTAAGCAACAACATGGCATTTTCGGCCTACTGGATCTCAACAATGGAAAATCTCACATTGTTGTGAAATGTCTTAATTTCGAGCTATGGCCCACCTGACAACATATACAAAATTTGGGAACAATAGGTTATGCCATTTGCGAGCTAGAGGGCCTTGAAAACAGTGAAATTACACCCCTTCTTAAAGGTATCTGATTATTATTATAATGATTCTGATATCAGGCAACCCCGCTGTCACCGCCACAGCTTAAACGGCTGAACCGATCGATCTGAAATTTTTACCACATGTGCACTTTTGGCGTCTGATGATACCTTTGTTCTTATAAATTTTTTGTGCCGCCATTTTTAAACCGGAAGTGACGTCATATATCAAAAACGGCTGGACCGATTAGAACGAAATTAGCGCCATTCGATTTAGAAGGTCATCTATAAGGAATACCAATAGTGAAAGAAGAAATGTTCTATAACCTAAGCCGGAAATGACGTCATAAAAATGACAAATCTGACTAAAATCATCTTTTATATCAATAACTACATATTCAGAAGGCTTATAATGTTACATAACATTTGTAGATACAAATTTTAGGTGGCAGTGATGTCAACCGCCATTTTGAAAACCGGAAGTGATGCCGTAACTCGAGAACGGCTGGACCGATTGGAACGAAACTTTTGCTTTACTTTGTAACATATTATTTATAGCATTAACACAGTAACAAGCACAACTTTTCTTAGCAACCAAATCACAAAATCTTATTTTTTAAAAGAATTATAATCTTTGGTGCCACAATATGTTACAAGTTGTAATAATAAACTGAAAAAAGGAGTGATATCCCCATAAAAAACACTCCGTGTAAAAATACCAGCCAAGTCTCTTCAATTAAAAAAAAATAGAAGAAATCTAAAAATTCAGCACTGAAAAGTAGTGATATCAAAAAATTGGCCAAGTCAAAACTTTTCAAAAAATACTTGGCGCATCGTTTTTTTTTAGGACATGTGTAGATGAGTACATTTCATTTCCTGCCTACTTCTATACTATTTATATGCACGATGCGCCAAGTATTTTTTGAAAAGTTTTGACTTGGCCAATTTTTTGATATCACTACTTTTCAGTGCTGAATTTTTAGATTTCTTCTATTTTTTTTTAATTGAAGAGACTTGGCTGGTATTTTTACACGGAGTGTTTTTTATGGGTTTATACTACAAGAGCATCCAAAGCATATTGTTGTGCTGCGTCAGCTTTCCCTGCAATCTTGGCCTATGTAAGACGATCTCAGCCGGACGAGTGAAGAATTTGACCTTGGTCTGTACTAGTGATGCCCAGCGGTAATATTCCCGTGGGAATATTCCCCGTTCCCGGGAATATTCCCGAGCAAATTTGGGGAATATTCCCCAAATCGGGAATTAACTTTTTCATTTTAAATTAAAATGTATAATGCTATTATTTTGTGGTATGTCATTACCTCTTAGTATTCTCTATTTTGTCATAAATTTTCTTGTTATCTTATGACGGGGGTCGGTAACCTTTTTTGGTGACGGAGCCAATTTCCGAAAAATTTATAAATTAGATAATAATGCGAGCCGCAGCAGGCAATCAAATATAATACACCAAAAATAATCAATTGAAGTACTACTAGTTTATTCTGCTATTTTGATGAAGCCCCCCCCCCCCCCCCCCCCCCCTTTTGATGTTGCCACGCAGGGCGTTTTTTCGAATTTTCAAATATTTCGATTCCAGATCTTTATTTAAATTATAAAGAGCCAATCAAAACCCACCAAGGAGCCGCAGGTTGCCAACCCCTGTCTCATGACATCTCAAAACATAAACATGCTTTAATAATGTTTTCTCTTCATGTTTACTCATCCCTGCAGTAAATTCCCCATAAATTCCCGGTTTGGGGAATATTCCCGGGAATATTCCCCAAAAAATAAATTCCCGGGAATATTACATCACTAGTCTGTACGTAAGAACGGGTTTCGTTTGTCACTAGACATCGACGACAGATGACTGGCCAGTCGCATGTCCCCAACCCCAGTGTACGTCAATGATTTAAACACCTCGACTCCGGGCACGCTTAAGGCCCGGGGAGGCTGACGGAACACATCCCAACGGCTGGTGTGTTGGATACCACTGTTCTCGTCAGATCACCGAGGTGAAGCAACATTGTTTATTTTTTATTTTTTTATTTATTTATTTTATTGTCTTTATTATACACACATTCGGCAACAAAGGCGATGTTCAGCTTGAATTCAAACAAATACAGCGGCTGCTTTTCCACATGACCATTCTGCTGACCGCGCATTGAGCGCGGTCAGCGGTGGATGGGTTACTAGTTGCTACCGTTGGGCCAGAGAGACTGGGGTGTTTGGGGGTTAGTGTGACCACCTCCTTCCACCTGTTATCAGTCTCTCGACGGCGCGGGTTGTTGTGTCAGTCTGCTTTGCTTTACACTCGTAAATTAAAAACAAATGTTGGTATTTTATTCTGTTTGTGCTGTTACCGTGAATATTATACAGTTTAGTATGACCTGTCTTCTGCTTGGCACAGCGTAGCGACACGTAACTGCTTCGTTTGTTTTGGGCTGACCAATGATGTATAATACACAAGTACTTGAATGACCGTGATTATTACTCTTGTAGTTTCGTCACTACCACTGAGGTCGCCCTGACATCCGGCACGTAATTCATAGAGGTTTTCCCCCTCGTATTACGCTATTACAGCATAAAGACTAAATAATGCCACACACTGGAGTTCACTATGACACCTGGTTTGATCTCAAAGTGTTAAATACAATTATTTTACCATACATTCACTTTGAGGTCATACCAGGTGTCATAAAGTACTACTCCAGTGTGTGGCATTATTTGGTCTATTACGCTGTTATGGATCGCTACTATCTGTTTTTTTAATTTTTACAAATCTGTTATTGTGAATTCAAATGTCAAAAAAATGCTTGACTAACCGTACGTTTCCCGTTCGCTTACCCAGGCCTCTAAATCAGTTATTTTTTTCTCAATAAATTGTGCCTGAGAGCGGGAACGATTTGATATTGTTGATAAATAGCACTTGAACAAGGCAACTGACTTTCATTACTGTTTACTGTTAATTACAAAGTGCAAGATTAATTGGCAGCCCCTTAGCCAAAGATGCATGTTAGGACAATCACATGTACCTTAGGATAGGGGTTTGCACATACTCACAATCGCATACATACAAACAAAAGCTTGTGATGGCAGGTTAGCCCTTTGGTAACCTCCGGTTAAGGTGGCTGCATATCACGTGACTTTTCAACCAAAAAGCTACACATTTTCATTTGGAAGGGTTCAGTTTAGCAAATACTTCTCACTCATCAGATAAGTTAGGATTAGGACACATCTGTTGGAACAAATCTACGCAGAAAAGAACTGCGAAAATAACTTATTAGATGATTTTACTTCCTTGCACCTAAATATTCTCAAATCAAGACCTGAAGTTTAAGGAAATCCTATGAGTTGCCAAGAACAGCAAACTTTAATCTAATAAAAGGGCACATATGCATCACAAACCTGACACAATTTTGCCAACAAAACATGCTCTCTTTCTTCATCTTTCCAACGAAATGATGAGATATTAATTATATCCACTATTATGAATGTAATGTTTAAACGAACAGCACTTGGTTTTGACAGTCTTCACACCCGTACGTATACACGATATTTGTGTTGTTTTTATTATAAAACCACTGCAAAATTAAATAATATTGACTGCAAATATTGATAAGCTCCAGTATGCAGTGAATTTCCTTCATAAATCACCTTGGATTACTCAACATGAACGATGTAAGGTATTGTGACTCTACACTAGTTACTTAATTAATCCTAAACCATCTTCAAATAATACCCCACTGTTGGGTGATAAATTCGTAGCATTATGTATTTCCTTTTCTAGTAATTTTTATTAATTTTATGTAGTACAATTAAAAAGGGTGAAGCTACTTCTGGCCAGATTTAAACTTATATTTATTAATTAATAACTAAGATTATGAGTACTCATCACTGAGGTGTAGATAGCTATAGTCCATCATGGTCCATCATCTCATTAGATAGTTCATCATCAATATAGTTTTTGTCATGAATTTTCTCTTCGTGCACTTTTCTTTCCCCTTTGCCGCCTTCTTTTCTTGATTAATATTCTTCTTTTAATAACAGTTATTTATGACATTTCTTCTAGTAATGATTTTTTTTTAAACGATACACACAACATTCTTCTTCTAATCTTACATTTCAACTGCCTCTTTTTCCAATTCAAATTCACCACCATCCAATCTCATTCTGAACACCATACCATATTTTTCCATTGTTGTGGCTTTACAGTTTTGAACCCTTTTTATTTTAAACCTCGACCCCAAAGGTGATATGTTTCGAAAAGATAACTTAATATTTTTAAAGACATTTTATAATATAAATTAATGTTTTAAGAATTTAAATATAACTGTAATAATATTCTGTACTACTTATTTACTTTAATATAATTGAATCCTGAATAAAATATGATTTAAATGTCATTATTTATGTTATAATTTTGATCGCCATAGAAACAATCACGGCCTTCTATAAATTCATAAGGAACCACTTGTTGTTTACAACCTAGATAACTCTCCCTGGTACAGTAGTGCTACAATACCCCACTATGGAATATAGAAATATACTTTCTTTATTACATACCACCCCACTATCGTGAATGTCCATTTTTGTATTTTGCTTTCAATTGTTGCTTTACAGTTCCTTCAAAGACATGTATGGTTTCAAGAGTATCGTATTATACACTCCTTTCAAAATTCCTTCCTTGGTCTTCAATTCATACGTATTGTTTCCTTTCACTTTAGAAACAATATAAGGCCCTTCAAATATATGGAAAAACTTCTTAGTTTCCTTTGACATAAAATTGGAAACATGTATTGCTCGTAATAATACCAAATCATTTGTTTTGAAAGTCGTTTTCTTCGTATACTTTTCTTCGTGATACTTCTTTCTTTGAGCACCTTTATTCTTCAATCTATCCCCAGCCATTACAATCTTCATGTCGATATCAATTTCACTACCGTTATTTTCAGGAAAATCGATATTTTTAGCACTGTTGGATATGTATTTTTGATTGTAATGTAGTTCCATAGGCATAAACCCTGTACTTTCATGAAAACTTACGTTTAACCAATGTTCAATTTTAGGAACCCATTGTACCCATGAGTTATGTTTGTTGGAACAATATGTTCGAAACATGCGACCTAAACTACGCATGACTCTTTCACTAGGGTTTGATTGTGGGTGTCGAATAGTCGAATGAATTGCGATTACTTGATTTGCTTGCAAAGTGTTGTACCATAAACCAGACGTATATTGGGTTCCATGATCAGATAAAATTCGTTCCGGAATTTGAACTTGCTTGAAATATAATTCCAATTTCCCAACTACTGCCACTGCCGTAGCCTGCTTCAATGTATACAATTTTACTAACTTGGAGAATAGATCAATAAACACCAGAATATATCTGATTCCAAACTTTCCTCTTGGAAGAGGTCCGTACAAATCTGTGGCAACAATCTGGCCTGGTTTGCTGGGAATGATAGGAGTATAAGTACCTCTTGATGTTCTATTAGGATGCTTAACCCGCTGACAAATGTCACAACTTGCTAGAATTACTCGAATAATTCTTGCCATGTTCTTGAAATAGTAAAGCTTTCTCATTGCCATGTGGCATTTACGTTCTCCGAAGTGTCCGAATTCTTCATGCACTTCAATTATCAAGTCCTTCATGATCGTCGTAGGTATGCATAATCTCCATCCATCATCATTTTTCGCTTTGTGAAATAATTTCGTCCCGGAAATCTTGAATTGTTGATTTTGACTGTTATCATTCGGCTCATTCAATTTCTGTATAATCTCTCTAAACTGTGGGTCCTGTTCTTGTTCAGTTTGTATCTTTTCAAACCTCTTCTTCATGCTTAAACTGCATGATAATATAATTTCATATATTCCAATTTCCTTATCTTCACAAGTTTCTTGGTATATTTTTCCCTCTGCCGTTCCTGGTAATCTACTAATGTATCTGCAATTACGTTAGATTTTCCCGAACAATGTCGAATTTCAAAGTTAAACTGTTGTAACCAGAGTACCCAACGAGTTAATCTTCCAGATAATAATCTACATTTCATCAAGAATGTAAGTGCTTGGTGATCAGTAACAATTATGAATTTTCTCACACCTTGAACGAACAATCAAAACTTCTCAACAGCAAACACAATTGCCAAACATTCCTTTTCAGATACATTATAATTGATCTCCGAAGTTTGTAACAGTCTTGAAGCCATATTAATGATCTGCATTTCACCATCATCATCCTTTTGATATAAAATACCAGCAATACCATAGTGACTTGCATCACATTGAATGTAAAATTCTTTGTTCATATCCGGATACAACAACTGCACATTTTTTACAAACAATTCTTTGAGTTCTTCAAATGCCTTCTGATGCTTTTCATTCCATCTCCATGTTGCTTTCTTCTTCAACAATTCCCTTAATGGTTCCATTTTATTTGCAAACTGATTTGTAAATTTCCGAAAATAACTGCAAATACCAATCAATCCCCTCAATTGTTTTTGATTTTTCGGCGTAGGCCAATTTTGAATAACATCCAATTTTTTCGAGTCGGGTCGAATTCCTGTACGATCTAAAGTATGACCAAGAAACGAAACTTGGTCTCTGCACCATTTTGATTTTTTCAAGTTTATTGTTACACCATAGTTCTTGAATCGTTTGAATATCATGTTCAGTTTTTCTATATGTTCTTCAAAAGTTGTGCTTGTCACTAGAATATCATCCACATATATAACAGTTGAATCTCTTAAGTCTTCTCCTAATACATGTTCTAATCCTCTTGAAAAAGCTGCGCCGCTTACGGAAAGTCCAAATGGCAATACCTTAAAGCAATACACTCTACCGCCGTATTTAAATGCAGTATACTTCCTGCTATGCTCCTCCAAAGGAATTTGCCAAAACGAGGAATTTAAATCAATAGTGGATAACCATCTGCTCTCAAAATGTTGCTGCAGCAATTCGTCAGGATCTAACGGTGTCTCATGTTCTGGAATAAGGATCTCATTTAACCTTCTTGCATCTAAACATAATCGAACTGACTGATCCTTTTTTATGTTAACTACCAAAGGATTTATGTAAGGTGATGTCATTTGTTCAATTATTCCCCACTCGATCATATTTTTTAACTGCTTTTCAACAGCCTCTCTATGTGCAAAAGCAACTGGATAGCTTTTGTTGTAATAAAATCCATTATTCCTGACTTTAATAGTATATTCATAATCTTTTATTAATCCTGGTTTATTTGTGAATATCTCTTTATATTTAACTAATAAGTCTTTCAACTCTTCCTTCTGTACATCATTTAACAATGTTAAATTCTTAATGCTTTCAAGAATCTCATTGTTGTATGTATTACATTCTCCATCCAATCTTCTTGAATTATTCTCATGCTCATAATTCAACTCTATGGCCATTAATTCTGAAATTTTTGTTTTTTCGAATTGTACCATTTTTCTGTTAATCTCTTTGCCCTGAATATAAACTGTTTTCGTGTCAAAGCATATATTCATAGATAATTGTGCCAATATGTCCACTCCCAGTATCAAATCCCTTCTCAAATCAGGCACAACTAAACAGATTATTTCTATTTGGATATCATCTATATTTATGGAAAGAAATGCTTGTCGAGTTATCTTCTTTCCTCGAGCTTGTGTTGCACCAACTATGGTAATTCCAATAACAGGAAAGATCTCAATGTCTTTATTTTTCTCCAGTAAACTTTCAAATACAACTTCATTCATGCAAGTCACTTCACTTCCTGTATCAATTAATGCAATCATAAATCTTTCCTTAAGTTTAACTAAAATTTCTGGGCATTTGATTAAATTGGTATTCATTTCTTCGTTTAAGTCATCTTCTTCTAAAAGTTCTTTACCATTAACTAACTGGACACTATTAATGTTTTGCACTAGATTTGTAGTCACGTAGTCAGTGCTTATTCTGCGCGACTCATTCCATTTCCCTGTACATCATTCCACGATGTACTTTGTTGGTAATTATTCTGGTTACTTTGATCTTGTTGATTATTTCCTCTTCCACAACCATGCTGATCTCCACGTCCTCCTTGACTTGCACCTTTTCCTCTACCACGTTGATCACCTTGACCTTGATTCTGTACATCATTCCATGATGTCCCTTGTTGGTAATTATTCTGGTTACTTTGATCTTGTTGATTATTTCCTCTTCCCCAACCATTTTGATCTCCACGTCCTCCTTGACTTGCACCTCTTCCTCTACCACGTTGATCACCTTGACCTTGATATCTAATACCATTTCCCTGTATTTCATTCCATAATGTCCCTTGTTGGTAATTATTCTGGTTACTTTGCCCTTGTTGACTATTTCCTCTTCCCCAACCATTTTGATCTCCACGTCCTTGATTATGTCGCATTTGATCTGTATGAATATTGTTGTTGTTATTCTCATTTTGTTGTCCCCTTCGGAATATTCCATTTTGTTGGAAATTATCATTCATCTGTACGCAATGTAGATTTTCATGCTCACATTCGATTAGCTGTTCTAACATCTCTTTCGTACTCTTCCGATACATGTGAAGTACCTCTCGTGTATTAATTGGGAAATGTCGCAATATTTGTTTTGCCAATTCTTCGTCTTTCATTTTATTTGGCAAGTATCCAACCAGCCTCACAAGTCGTTTAAAATACAATGACATTGTAGTCCTTCCCAGATATCTTCCATTGTACACTTCCTCAAGAACATAACTTTGCTGCGAGCTTCCCCAGTATTTTTCAATTATTCCTGTTTTGTATTCATCATATGATTCATAAGTTTGTTCTCGATACCAGCTCCTTGCAGTGTCCCTTATTACTGATGCTGCTATCATTAACTTTTGATGTTCAGTAATTCCATTGATATTCCGAAATCTCATTTCTATTAAACGAATGTACTCTAATACATGTAACTGATCATTTTTACCATTGAATATAATACCATTCATTCGTAATTCTTCACTGATTTGTCCAACAATGTTGATTCCACAAACCGATCCACTACACGTTATTTTAGACTGTCCCATAGCACTAGTCAGCTTCTTCTCGATTTCCTCATTTTTAATATTTATTACATTGATCATTTGTGTACAGTTTCCCTTAAATTCTTCAACATTTTCCTTTACCTCTTGAACTTCAGCTTTCCATTGATCTTCCCTAAGATTCTCATGTTTTGACAATTGCCACGTTATTCCATCATCTAATTTCTTAATCTTTCTCTCTATTTCTTCCTCAAAATCAATCCTTTTACTTTCCACTTCTTCGAACTTGTGATTAACATCTTCTACTTTTTCTTCAATGCAATCCACACGTTCTTCTACTATCTTGACTCGTTCTAGCATTTTGTTGTTTTGATTTAACAATACATCAAACCTTTTAAAGCAATTATCAATCGTTTCCTTATCTTCTTTCCGAATTTGTTCACATTGTTCATATCTTTCCTTATCTTCTTTCCGAATTTGTTCCTCTTTTTCATTGTTTTCCTCATCCTTATCTATTAATCTCTTACACAATTTTTCTATTGTCTCTCTATCATTGTGAATCAACTCAAACACTTCATTTTTCATTTTCCGCATATCATCGGTAAGATTCTTGATTGACTCTCCTATATTTTCTTCAAATGACTTTTCAACCTCACTCCTTAAATCTCCCATCTCTGTCTCAACCTCATTGCCTGTAGGTAATACCATCCATGACTTCTAATAAACTAAACACCAATTCCAATTACTAAACTACTTAATCTCAGGTCTTGTGTTGATTTTAAGATCAGTTCTTAAAAAGCCTCTCACGTTGGGCGCCAATTTTGTGACTCTACACTAGTTACTTAATTAATCCTAAACCATCTTCAAATAATACCCCACTGTTGGGTGATAAATTCGTAGCATTATGTATTTCCTTTTCTAGTAATTTTTATTAATTTTATGTAGTACAATTAAAAAGGGTGAAGCTACTTCTGGCCAGATTTAAACTTATATTTATTAATTAATAACTAAGATTATGAGTACTCATCACTGAGGTGTAGATAGCTATAGTCCATCATGGTCCATCATCTCATTAGATAGTTCATCATCAATATAGTTTTTGTCATGAATTTTCTCTTCGTGCACTTTTCTTTCCCCTTTGCCGCCTTCTTTTCTTGATTAATATTCTTCTTTTAATAACAGTTATTTATGACATTTCTTCTAGTAATGATTTTTTTTTAAACGATACACACAACATTCTTCTTCTAATCTTACATTTCAACTGCCTCTTTTTCCAATTCAAATTCACCACCATCCAATCTCATTCTGAACACCATACCATATTTTTCCATTGTTGTGGCTTTACAGTTTTGAACCCTTTTTATTTTAAACCTCGACCCCAAAGGTGATATGTTTCGAAAAGATAACTTAATATTTTTAAAGACATTTTATAATATAAATTAATGTTTTAAGAATTTAAATATAACTGTAATAATATTCTGTACTACTTATTTACTTTAATATAATTGAATCCTGAATAAAATATGATTTAAATGTCATTATTTATGTTATAATTTTGATCGCCATAGAAACAATCACGGCCTTCTATAAATTCATAAGGAACCACTTGTTGTTTACAACCTAGATAACTCTCCCTGGTACAGTAGTGCTACAGTATGTACTCATAGGTAACTATTTCTTTTGATCGGATGTAGAGAAATAAAGTCACGTGATATGTATTGGCCTTAAGTATCGAATACTACTACACAACATTGGAAGCATGGCTTGCGTTCCGTGAACCAATGCTGTGGCGCCTCAATTCAAGCTGACGAAACAAAATAATGCCATACTGAAGTTCACTTTGACATTTGGTACTTCCTCATAATGTGTAACACATTATTTCAATGAACACCTTGTCAATTAGATTCACCTACAATGGTCCAACTCGATTGTAAAATGTTTGTGAGGACAGCAGAGGTCGATTGAAATATTTCAAATTTCATTTGGTACTGTGATAACAAAATTGAAACAAAACTGTTCTGAAAAAGAGCATGTTTTCGTGGTGCCCTCCCCAGAACTCTAACGCACTTCGAGACCTGAAGATGGCTGGACGATTCCAGTCGAAACGTCGTCAACAAGGGCCCACTGGGCCCGCATTCCATAAAAAAGAACAAGGAGCTACTACCGCAGAAACCAGTCACATAATCAAGAACGGCTCCCAGAATTTCAAAACCTACTCTAACAGAGTTTATTTCGGAAACATATACGGACGGATGTGTCAGAAAATTATCACACAAACTGCGAGGTTTAGCACACGCTATGGTTAGCTCTCATATGACGCAATAAATAATAAAAATGCGGACAGATGATACTACACTATAGATAGAGCTCCGTATATTTCGCACATCGCGATAACGCGATATCTTTATATCTTGTATTTTCTTGGAATATGAGCACGAATTACGTCATTCTAAACCCAATTCTGCAAGATTTGAATCGCGAAATAAAACAAAATATGCCATTATTGCGAAATAACACCGAAATCGACTATATTTTTGTAATACATCGCGAAATCCCACAAATGTTGTTCAGTTTTCAGAAATGTTTACAAAAAATGTTGAAACTCAACCTAAAACTTCCTATTTTACGCATAATTCATGGAAATATCCACATTCCGCGGAGAAAGCAAGCGCGCTTGTTGGTGACATTTCAAGGTTAAACCCTGCTCATACATTTGGTAACTGCGCAGGCGCTAGGAATCAGCTGTTCCCATCGCGCGAGGGAGGCAGCGATACGGCGGCGGGCGGCCATTTTAGTTGTAGTGCCACTGTATTATTAAATTATTATTATCATTATTGTGCACAAAACAATTTTACTTGTGTTTTTTACTTTGTACACAATGCCGAAACCAACAGTTACAGCCGCGTCTAGGGCTTCAGAGTTCAGGAGTGACGGGTTTTACGTGAGTGACGGAAAACTTTTGATGTGCCGGTTTTGCAACTGCAGACTAGAACTCAAGTGCAAGGACACACTGATGAAACACGTCGCATGTAAACGCCATTCAGAGTTCCTACTTAAATAAATACACTTTTATTTACTCTAAACTCTTGTTTGTGTTCTTATTTGTTACTTAGATTGCCTGTAATGTTTAGTGGTTAATGTTTAGCATTGCATCTAGGGATTGGTTACTATATAATTTTTGACAGAAATATTACTTTATTGATTTGCCACTAAATTCTATAAAACCGCTAAAAAACGAAATTTGGGTTTTTAAAAACGAAATTGGTAAAATAATAAACCCATTTTCACGGGGCTCTAACTATAGACCACATTTTAAATTATCTAGTTAGCTCTGCTTTAAAAAAAATGTCATATGCAGTACCGTGATCCTCATATCTATTAGTGTTTTCAACAATGGATCATAACATGAGTAGATATTAGGATCACGGTACTGCATATGAAATTTTTTGAAAAGAACTGGATAATTTAAAATGTGGTCTATTAAAAATAGCCAATCAAGAAGCAAATACTTGTCTGCATTTCCACTGCTTATTTCAGTTGTCAATCTATTTATAGAACCAAAACGTATGCTATATTAAACGATGCAATAACTGAACCGTAAAAGGTTATGCATTTGCTACCAGCTGTCGACGTCATGTTATTTGTTCGTGTCGCCAGGCAAGCAGTTTGAGCAGTACCTGCCGCTGGTGATGGGCCCGGTGATGCGCGCCGCCAGCATGAAGCCCGAGGTGGCGCTCATCGACAACGAGGACCTCCAGGAGATCGACGGCGACAACGACTGGCAGTTCGTCAACCTCGGGGAGCAGCAGAACTTCGGCATCCGCACCTCCGGTCAGTAGTCTCTGGACTCGATTCCTGCGGCCTTCCAGCGAGGTTTCCCTCAAAGTAGATCACGACTGCTTCCTTCTCACTGTGACAATTTACTCATTGCAGAACAGTTCGACGACGAACAGTACTACGTTACATAATAAATAAATCAAAGAACTGGTACTTATTCTAATACCTTTATCAGTTTAATTTAAAAAAACTCCGAGCTAGGTTACGTTTTCGTGTTAACTTACCAATTGTTTAAAAACTTTTAATTCAACTTACAAGTGACTATGTTGACAGAGATTTTGAAACTAAACTGAATCAGATTTCAGCAGTAGTCTGGAAAATCTTGAATCTATTTATCTATTTATTTAAATACTACCTACCTACTGGTTCTGCCATTTAGTGTTGCTACATACCTAGACCTACACAAAAAATTCAGTACTTAAAAGTTAAGCTTCTGAAAAGATCCTTCCATCCCCTCAATTTGAACGCATGCATGCACTAACTAAATGATGACTGTGTGCAGGTCTGGAGGACAAGGCCAGCGCGTGCGAGATGCTGGTCTGCTACGCGCGCGAGCTGAAGGAGGGCTTCGCGGACTACGCCGAGGAGGTGGTCAAGCTGATGATGATGATGTTGTCTAGGTCTGGAGGACAAGGCCAGCGCGTGCGAGATGCTGGTCTGCTACGCGCGCGAGCTGAAGGAGGGCTTCGCGGACTACGCTGAGGAGGTGGTCAAGCTGATGATGATGATGATGATGTTGTCTAGGTCTGGAGGACAAGGCCAGCGCGTGCGAGATGCTGGTCTGTTACGCGCGCGAGCTGAAGGAGGGCTTCGCGGACTACGCCGAGGAGGTGGTCAAGCTGATGATGATGATGATGATGTTGTCTAGGTCAGGAGGACAAGGCCAGCGCGTGCGAGATGCTGGTCTGCTACGCGCGCGAGCTGAAGGAGGGCTTCGCGGACTACGCCGAGGAGGTGGTCAAGCTGATGATGATGATGTTGTCTAGGTCTGGAGGACAAGGCCAGCGCGTGCGAGATGCTGGTCTGCTACGCGCGCGAGCTGAAGGAGGGCTTCGCGGACTACGCCGAGGAGGTGGTCAAGCTGATGATGATGATGTTGTCTAGGTCTGGAGGACAAGGCCAGCGCGTGCGAGATGCTGGTCTGCTACGCGCGCGAGCTGAAGGAGGGCTTCGCGGACTACGCCGAGGAGGTGGTCAAGCTGATGATGATGATGTTGTCTAGGTCTGGAGGACAAGGCCAGCGCGTGCGAGATGCTGGTCTGCTACGCGCGCGAGCTGAAGGAGGGCTTCGCGGACTACGCCGAGGAGGTGGTCAAGCTGATGATGATGATGTTGTCTAGGTCTGGAGGACAAGGCCAGCGCGTGCGAGATGCTGGTCTGCTACGCGCGCGAGCTGAAGGAGGGCTTCGCGGACTACGCCGAGGAGGTGGTCAAGCTGATGATGATGATGTTGTCTAGGTCTGGAGGACAAGGCCAGCGCGTGCGAGATGCTGGTCTGCTACGCGCGCGAGCTGAAGGAGGGCTTCGCGGACTACGCCGAGGAGGTGGTCAAGCTGATGATGATGATGATGATGTTGTCTAGGTCTGGAGGACAAGGCCAGCGCGTGCGAGATGCTGGTCTGCTACGCGCGCGAGCTGAAGGAGGGCTTCGCGGACTACGCCGAGGAGGTGGTCAAGCTGATGATGATGATGTTGTCTAGGTCTGGAGGACAAGGCCAGCGCGTGCGAGATGCTGGTCTGCTACGCGCGCGAGCTGAAGGAGGGCTTCGCGGACTACGCCGAGGAGGTGGTCAAGCTGATGATGATGATGTTGTCTAGGTCTGGAGGACAAGGCCAGCGCGTGCGAGATGCTGGTCTGCTACGCGCGCGAGCTGAAGGAGGGCTTCGCGGACTACGCCGAGGAGGTGGTCAAGCTGATGATGATGATGATGATGTTGTCTAGGTCTGGAGGACAAGGCCAGCGCGTGCGAGATGCTGGTCTGTTACGCGCGCGAGCTGAAGGAGGGCTTCGCGGACTACGCCGAGGAGGTGGTCAAGCTGATGATGATGATGAAGATGTTGTCTAGGTCTGGAGGACAAGGCCAGCGCGTGCGAGATGCTGGTCTGCTACGCGCGCGAGCTGAAGGAGGGCTTCGCGGACTACGCCGAGGAGGTGGTCAAGCTGATGATGATGATGTTGTCTAGGTCTGGAGGACAAGGCCAGCGCGTGCGAGATGCTGGTCTGCTACGCGCGCGAGCTGAAGGAGGGCTTCGCGGACTACGCCGAGGAGGTGGTCAAGCTGATGATGATGATGTTGTCTAGGTCTGGAGGACAAGGCCAGCGCGTGCGAGATGCTGGTATGCTACGCGCGCGAGCTGAAGGAGGGCTTCGCGGACTACGCCGAGGAGGTGGTCAAGCTGATGATGATGATGTTGTCTAGGTCTGGAGGACAAGGCCAGCGCGTGCGAGATGCTGGTCTGCTACGCGCGCGAGCTGAAGGAGGGCTTCGCGGACTACGCCGAGGAGGTGGTCAAGCTGATGATGATGATGATGATGTTGTCTAGGTCTGGAGGACAAGGCCAGCGCGTGCGAGATGCTGGTCTGCTACGCGCGCGAGCTGAAGGAGGGCTTCGCGGACTACGCCGAGGAGGTGGTCAAGCTGATGATGATGATGTTGTCTAGGTCTGGAGGACAAGGCCAGCGCGTGCGAGATGCTGGTCTGCTACGCGCGCGAGCTGAAGGAGGGCTTCGCGGACTACGCCGAGGAGGTGGTCAAGCTGATGATGATGATGATGATGTTGTCTAGGTCTGGAGGACAAGGCCAGCGCGTGCGAGATGCTGGTCTGCTACGCGCGCGAGCTGAAGGAGGGCCCTGCGGACTACGCCGAGGAGGTGGTCAAGCTGATGATGTTGATGTTGTCTAGGTCTGGAGGACAAGGCCAGCGCGTGCGAGATGCTGGTCTGCTACGCGCGCGAGCTGAAGGAGGGCTTCGCGGACTACGCCGAGGAGGTGGTCAAGCTGATGATGATGATGTTGTCTAGGTCTGGAGGACAAGGCCAGCGCGTGCGAGATGCTGGTCTGCTACGCGCGCGAGCTGAAGGAGGGCTTCGCGGACTACACCGAGGAGGTGGTCAAGCTGATGATGATGATGTTGTCTAGGTCTGGAGGACAAGGCCAGCGCGTGCGAGATGCTGGTCTGCTACGCGCGCGAGCTGAAGGAGGGCTTCGCGGACTACGCCGAGGAGGTGGTCAAGCTGATGATGATGATGATGATGTTGTCTAGGTCTGGAGGACAAGGCCAGCGCGTGCGAGATGCTGGTCTGCTACGCGCGCGAGCTGAAGGAGGGCTTCGCGGACTACGCCGAGGAGGTGGTCAAGCTGATGATGATGATGTTGTCTAGGTCTGGAGGACAAGGCCAGCGCGTGCGAGATGCTGGTCTGCTACGCGCGAGAGCTGAAGGAGGGCTTCGCGGACTACGCCGAGGAGGTGGTCAAGCTGATGATGATGATGTTGTCTAGGTCTGGAGGACAAGGCCAGCGCGTGCGAGATGCTGGTCTGCTACGCGCGCGAGCTGAAGGAGGGCTTCGCGGACTACGCCGAGGAGGTGGTCAAGCTGATGATGATGATGTTGTCTAGGTCTGGAGGACAAGGCCAGCGCGTGCGAGATGCTGGTCTGCTACGCGCGCGAGCTGAAGGAGGGCTTCGCGGACTACGCCGAGGAGGTGGTCAAGCTGATGGTGATGATGTTGTCTAGGTCTGGAGGACAAGGCCAGCGCGTGCGAGATGCTGGTCTGCTACGCGCGCGAGCTGAAGGAGGGCTTCGCGGACTACGCCGAGGAGGTGGTCAAGCTGATGATGATGATGATGATGTTGTCTAGGTCTGGAGGACAAGGCCAGCGCGTTCGAGATGCTGGTCTGCTACGCGCGCGAGCTGAAGGAGGGCTTCGCGGACTACGCCGAGGAGGTGGTCAAGCTGATGATGATGATGTTGTCTAGGTCTGGAGGACAAGGCCAGCGCGTGCGAGATGCTGGTCTGCTACGCGCGCGAGCTGAAGGAGGGCTTCGCGGACTACGCCGAGGAGGTGGTCAAGCTGATGATGATGATGTTGTCTAGGTCTGGAGGACAAGGCCAGCGCGTGCGAGATGCTGGTCTGCTACGCGCGCGAGCTGAAGGAGGGCTTCGCGGACTACGCCGAGGAGGTGGTCAAGCTGATGATGATGATGATGATGTTGTCTAGGTCTGGAGGACAAGGTCAGCGCGTGCGAGATGCTGGTCTGCTACGCACGCGAGCTGAAGGAGGACTTCGCGGACTACGCCGAGGAGGTGGTCAAGCTGATGATGATGATGTTGTCTAGGTCTGGAGGACAAGGCCAGCGCGTGCGAGATGCTGGTCTGCTACGCGCGCGAGCTGAAGGAGGGCTTCGCGGACTACGCCGAGGAGGTGGTCAAGCTGATGATGATGATGATGATGTTGTCTAGGTCTGGAGGACAAGGCCAGCGCGTGCGAGATGCTGGTCTGCTACGCGCGCGAGCTGAAGGAGGGCTTCGCGGACTACGCCGAGGAGGTGGTCAAGCTGATGATGATGATGATGATGTTGTCTAGGTCTGGAGGACAAGGCCAGCGCGTGCGAGATGCTGGTCTGCTACGCGCGCGAGCTGAAGGAGGGCTTCGCGGACTACGCCGAGGAGGTGGTCAAGCTGATGATGATGATGTTGTCTAGGTCTGGAGGACAAGGCCAGCGCGTGTGAGATGCTGGTCTGCTACGCGCGCGAGCTGAAGGAGGGCTTCGCGGACTACGCCGAGGAGGTGGTCAAGCTGATGATGATGATGATGATGTTGTCTAGGTCTGGAGGACAAGGCCAGCGCGTGTGAGATGCTGGTCTGCTACGCGCGCGAGCTGAAGGAGGGCTTCGCGGACTACGCCGAGGAGGTGGTCAAGCTGATGATGATGATGTTGTCTAGGTCTGGAGGACAAGGCCAGCGCGTGTGAGATGCTGGTCTGCTACGCGCGCGAGCTGAAGGAGGGCTTCGCGGACTACGCCGAGGAGGTGGTCAAGCTGATGATGATGATGATGATGTTGTCTAGGTCTGGAGGTCAAGGCCAGCGCGTGTGAGATGCTGGTCTGCTACGCGCGCGAGCTGAAGGAGGGCTTCGGGCCGTAAATTACCAATTTGTCGTAATTTACAACTTTCTTAAATTACGTAATTTAAGGCGTAATTTACAATGGTAAATTACGCATAATTTGCTATAAAATACCGTAAATTACACAAACTCAGGCGCGTAGGTAGGCACTTTTCATCTTGGCACTTCCATATGATGACACTTCCAGATCACAGACTAGAAGGCTATAACTAGACTGTGCCCAGATATACATAAATGTTGATAAAGAGATCCAAAAATTCACAGATTTGCTCCATTATGAGGTTGAATGGTACTCAAAATTTTCCTAATTTTTGCAAAACACATTATCGTATTATCCAATGAGACAATATCTCAGTTCTCAAACTGATCATCCTCATGAATAAAATTTAATATTACGTCATTAAACTATGATACCAAAACATTTAAAAAAATCTGAAAAACCTACAGATTTTTCTCATTGGTTATTGTGGTGTTGCTTATTGCAACCATTTTCAAAGGAATTGAATTCCAAAATCAATTCATAATCGATTTTTATTTTACTAAAAATTCTAAAAATTCCCTGCGAGGACTTTAGGGATTTTATCAAATAACGCATTTACAGATTAGGTATATAGCATTTTGTCTTAAGTTTCCCAAGAATATTGCATCACATTTTAAAATTTCATTGAAAAGGATGCCAAAATAGTTTCAAATTCGATTCTTTTGAATGACTCCAAAAATTCCCTGCGGGTCAAATGGGGATTCTATAAAAACAAATAGTTATTATATTTTTGTCTAAAGTTTCCAAGAATATTGCATATATGACACATTGACCATTGTACATTTCTTTGAAAAGAATGCCAAAATAGATTCAAATTCAATTCTTTTGTATCAAAAATTCAAAAAAAAGGCCCTGTGCGGCAAACTGGGTGCGGGCCCCCAGACCCCCTTGTAACGGCGAACTACCATTTCCTCACATTCATTGATCCCCGATAATTTTGACCCTCCCCCCACTCAAAATAAAGTTCCTATGCGCCTGTATCTGCTAATTTGCAATCTTATTCAAATAAATATTGCATTTAAAAGTACTAATTCTTGTCACTGATTTTAATTACCATTTTTTCTTGGAAGAATAACTGCTCTAATATCAGGTGCAATTTTTTATTTTTAAATTACCGCACATTGGTAATTTACCCGGTAATTTACAGCGTAATTTACCAAATTATAAATTACCGGTAATTTCCCAACACTAGTTGTCTAGGTCTGGAGGACAAGGCCAGCGCGTGTGAGATGCTGGTCTGCTACGCGCGCGCGCGAGCTGAAGGAGGGCTTCGCGGACTACGCCGAGGAGGTGGTCAAGCTGATGATGATGATGATGATGTTGTCTAGGTCTGGAGGACAAGGCCAGCGCGTGTGAGATGCTGGTCTGCTACGCGCGCGCGCGAGCTGAAGGAGGGCTTCGCGGACTACGCCGAGGAGGTGGTCAAGCTGATGATGATGATGATGATGTTGTCTAGGTCTGGAGGACAAGGCCAGCGCGTGTGAGATGCTGGTCTGCTACGCGCGCGAGCTGAAGGAGGGCTTCGCGGACTACGCCGAGGAGGTGGTCAAGCTGATGGTGCCGATGCTCAAGTTCTACTTCCACGACGGCGTGCGGACAGCGGCGGCAGAGAGTCTGCCCTACCTGCTGGAGTGCGGCAAGATCAAGGGTGAGCGCGCACTCCCGGTCGACAGCGACATTGACGAGGCTCAGCTATTCAAACATTCCAAAATATTTATTTTCTGAAATTATCATCATGAATTTCTTTTGTAATATTTTAACTATATTTAGGTAGGTATAAAAGAATCATAAAATGTAATTTAAGTTGCAACTCCTGTCTTACAGCGAGGTTTCAATTTATTGCCTTACGAGAATGAACAAACTTTAACACAGGAGGTATTGGAAAATCATTTAGTTTTTGGTTTGTAACTTTTAAAATAGCACACGTTGGTATTGTTTATTAATTTTTTTCCTAATAGAATGTCTATCTATCAGAAATTAAGTTTTTTGATCAAAGTTGGGACAACATAAAAATTGGATCTTATTAGATCTTACGATTTGACTTGTCTGCCATAAGATAACAGGGAAGAAAACCCAATTTATCTCAGATACTAGACAAGGGAAGTTTTGTATTATTATTATTATTATTATTATTATTATTATTAAGTCTATATTCTCAACAGAGCCGAGGCTCCACTAGTGAGAATGTAATATAGAGAAGGGAGGAGAGGAAACCCGGTACCGGCATGTAGCCTACTCCTGACGAAAGATACCAAGGGGACCAACGGCTTAACGTCCCTTCCGAAGGACGGTGTAACATTCACAGCACAGGCCTCCACAACCCGTGCCGTCGAGAGACTGATAACAGGTGGAGGGAGGTCGTCACACTGACCCCCAAACACCCCAGTCTCTCTGACCCAACGGCAGCAACCTGGCAAGGCAGAGTTGAATGGTCACCCATCCAATCGCTGACCGCGCTCAATGTTGCTTAACCTCGGTGATCTAACGAGAACCGAGGTATCCAACACACCAGCCGTTGGGTGTCATGCATATCAATAAGTAGGCAAAAAATTATGTAGATCTGAGACCCCGATTGGCTGAGCCACCTTAACACTGGATTGCTAGCATTTACTTATCATTTACTCAGAGCGTTTTCCTAGTCTTAAAAATCATAAGCCATGGGTTGAAGTTGTACGAAGTCATGCCAGGGAATGGTTGACGAATGCCATGTGTGAGACATCACCCTCGGGTTCTCAGGGCCGCAGTACCTGCAGGGCATGTGGAGCTTCATCTGCCCCGAGCTGCTCAAGGCCATCGACACCGAGCCCGAGAACGACGTCCTCATCGAGCACATGTACTCCATGGCCAAGGTACGAGGCCGATGCGGCTTCCGCTCGAAACAATCCTCGGAATTACAGTTTATTCCATTTCACAAAGGGAATGGAAGTTACAGGAAGTTCGTAATTCTCCCACAGATGGCATTTGAGAGGGCTGAGTAGTGAGCGTGGCCTTGAAGAGTTTTTTAATCGATTTTTATCAATATCTTTTACCAATGTAATTGTTAACAAAATTAGGCTTTGTACGCGTATTCAGAACAGTTCAATGAAAATAATTTCATAGCTTGTAATGGTTTATTAGTTTTATTTTGTCCAATAGATGTTTAGTGCCCGAAAATTAGTAAAATTATGGCACTAAAGATCTGTTGGACAAAATAAAACTAATAACTTATTCTAAACTATGAAATTATTTTCATTGAACTGCTCTATTTTGTTAACAATTACATTGGGGAAAAAAAATTATAAAAATCGATTAAAAAACTCTTCAAGGTCACGCTCACTACTCAGCCCTCTTAATCTTACCACAACAGTCTGAACATCGAGGTCTGAACTCTCACCAGACGGAGCCACTGTCACTTGCTCTGTTAGGCGGAGAAAGACGTCATTGCAAGGTGTGCGCGCATGAAGTCTTTCTCGGCCTACCAGAAAAACTGCATATCAGCGCATTCTGACTAGAGTTCAAACACTCGTTGCCCCGACTGTACCATTTTCGTGTAAAAATTTGTGTGAATAGTTTTTTAATATGTTTATGACAACGGTTTCTATTCTCTTAAAATTTTGAGTAAATTATTATACCTAATTTGTTTTTTAAAGTGACTGATTAATGAGGAAGACGAGTGTTTGTTTCTTGAACTGGACCCTGGTGTTTCAGTGCATCGAGACACTGGGCCACGGATGTCTGACGGAGGAGGCGATGGCGGAACTGATCCGGATCCTCGACAAGATCATGAAGGACCACTTCGAGAAGGCGGCCACTCGCCACGAGAAGCGCAGAGACGAGGACTACGACGAGGTAAGTCGTCCGTCGTCGGGTTCATTCCACGATGCCTGCTCTCGAGTTCGATTTGAACCTTCACATTGCGGAATCGCCCACTGTACAATAGATTCCCTGAACTGATACATATTGGAACATTTACCTACTTGATTTGGCATTGTCGAATATTTCTGTCAACTGTTTCGGTTTGAGAAAAGGCACGTCATGACTTAGCAGGGAAATTCAAGTAAGTTAATAATTTTAGTATCAGTGGGCTATCAATTGCTATTCACTGTTTGCATGTGGCATCATTCATTGTTGCCATCATCTTGATAGCTGTTATTATGTGCTTTCTTTTGCAATATTTCATGGTATTAAAAGTTACCTGGACAAATGTAGCTCTGGAGAAATCTTTAACCCATTGGCCTATGCATTTTCAACAGAAAAAGTTGCACAGCTATAGTAACCGTATTAACTCGTGTATAAGACGCACTCGTGTATAAGACGCACCCTTGTTTTGAGAAGTCTATTTTAAGAAAACACTTAGCATGCGTGTATAAGACGCAGTAAAATGATGAAAAACAGTGTGTGTTTGTATACATGATATCCATCTAAATGTTGGTTTTCCAGCTAACTGAGCTATTTGAATGAAAATCACTGCCAACTTGTTGTAAACAAACAGTAATTTCCTGCTTCTGAGAAAGGGGGGGAGGGGAGTCTCTTCCCAGCAGCTGTTGCTTGCTCTAAGAGGCTTGCACCTGCCTTTCCTCTGCATTCCAAAACAAACCCAACTCCTCTCCTCCCCTTCCATTAAGATCGCCATTCAACAGTGTTTCGACTATTTTATGTCTGTCAGAGCAATGTTTTTCAGACGTAAACATATATTTTGTCTCCTGATCTAAATGCAAGGAAAAACATTTTGTTGCACAAATTTAATATGTTAATAGTGTTGTGTCTAGACACAGTATGAGTAGTCCAGACAGAGTGAGAGGGAAAGGCAGAGATAGACAACATGTGGCAGTCTACCACAGCTCTGTTTACAAACATCCACCTTGGATTTACTGGGAAAAAAGCTTGGTATGCGTGTATAAGACGCAGGGCTGTTTTCAGAATCAAAATATTGACATATAATTGCGTCTTATACACGAGTTAATACGGTATTTAATTTTCAGTTTTACCTAAAATTTGAATTGGCGAGTTTATCTCGTCCAAATCCACAGTGGCCATCTTATAAATGGCGAGTTCCTATCGTCCAAATAGGCCAATAGGTTAATGTGAAGAGGAATCATTCGCATTACAAAATTACAAAATACATTAAAATAAATGACATGTTTACTTTTCCAACTCTTCCTTTCGGCTTATTTTTCACTAAAACCTACCTATGTGTCAATTATTTTTCAACAATAAATTAAAAAAAAAAATACTTCCTGAATTTACCGTGTCAATCTTAAAATTCTTGGTTGGTGGACATAATTCTTGAATTATTAAGATAGGTGCCTAGGATTATTATTATTATTTCTAGAGATGGGTCGATGCCACTTTTTCACCGATACCGATACCCACTTTATGATTATCGATACCGATAGTATCGCCGATACTTTTGTTTCTTTATATTTCTGTAGTTCCTGTCCACCAAAGTCTCGATTCAATCAAAATTCACAAAACTAGAGATTTTTTTGGAGATTATGTCACTTGCAACCTTTGATTGGTTGAGGCATCTGCCAATGGTGATACAGCTCACTGACGTGATGCCAAAGAGCACCAATGGCGAGAAAACGGCCACAATTCAAAATTTCAACTAAAAACGTAATAAGTATAGAAGTATCGAAAATATTGCATTAAAATTGACCGATACTGATATCGGTATCGGCCCATCTCTAATTATTTCCTTTTATCTTAGTTCCGTATCCCACCTATATTAATATTTTTTTTTTCAATTCGATATTATAATCCGAAGTAGAAACCCTCTGGTTGCGTGTGAGCGTGCAATGTGATTGGCTAACGCGCATTGTCGGACAGATGGTGGAGGAGCAGCTGGCTGACGAGGACAACGAGGATGTGTACATCTACAGCAAGGTGGCCGACATCATCCACTCGCTGTTCATCGCGTACAAGACCGACTTCTACCCGTACTTCGACCAAATCGTCGTGCACTTCGCCAAGTGTCTGGTGAGTCCGCAGTCACTTGTTGCTTTACACTCGCAGATGAAATGAGGGTTGTGCAAACCGGCTCAAAAACAGATCACATTGAACCGGGCCTAAAGGTTTTTTTTGTTCACTTATCTGTTTATTAGCACAATTTATTCAATAATACTAGGGGTGTGCGAATAGTGATTTTTGACTTCGTATACGAATATCGAATAATTGACAAAAATATTTCGGATATCGAATCAAATATCGAATAATTGAAATCTAAATTAAAAGACATAATATCAATTAAAAAAAATTATTGGACACCAAACTCTTTTCATATTGACCAGAATGAAAGATGGCCACAGTGAAAATTTACTGATTATGGTGTAATATGCAAGGATAATATTGTTGTCACTTATCATCACAAAAAATGAAATTAACAGGAACAAAAGGAGTATGGAAGGTCTACCTGGACGAACAATAACCTACAAATAATATTCCCTCGAAATCAAAATGGCGGCCATGACTATTTTCGGTTGGAGTTTTAGACTTTGCAGCAGTTGGCAGCATTGAAAAACACTCCCATATGAGAAATGGCGGGATAATTTTGAATTAAAAGACATGAACTATTCGAAAATTTCTAATATTCGAATTTTGAAGTATTCGAAATTTCGAATACTTTATTTTTGAATACCAAATCGAATATGCCAACCAAATATTTTCGAAATTTTCGAATATTCGCACACCCCTAAATAATACCACCTAGTAGGTTATCAATTAAAATCACTTATCTTGTTAGCCACACATCACATTTCATGAAGTGAAAACACTGAGGAAGTTTTGTTGGCAACAGTAACAGGATAGAAGTCGGTTTTCCATGATTAAGACGGCTGAGAAGTGAGTTTGACCTTGAAGAGTTTTTTAATTGATTTTTATCAATATCTTTTACCAATGTACCTATTTGTTAATAAAATAAGACTTCGTACGAGTATTCAGAACTATTCAATGAAAATAATTTCATAGCTTGGAATGGTTTATTATTAGTTTTATTTTGTCCTACAGACGTTTAGTGCCTGAAAATTAGTAAAAATATGAAATTATTTTCATTGAACAGTTCTGAAAACTCGTACGAAGTCTTATTTTATTAAAAATTACATTGGTAAAAGATATTGCTAAAATGGACTAAAAAATGTTCAAGGTCACGCTCACTACCCAGCCGGCTTAATAAACAGAAACCCCAATCATTGCTCTGTGTTAAATTTTATAATAATTTTGTACCGCATTATTTGATTACATTTGCAGTTTTTAGAGGCTCGGTTCAGGTTCAAAATTGAAGGTTTGCCCAACCTTAGATAAAATACAAAATGCTTTATATCCTACACTCGGCACAACAAAAATTGATCAATAAACAAATTTAAATGACCGCTGGTCATGTTCCTTAAGAGGGCTTGGTAGTGAGCGTGGCCTTGACTAGTTTTTTAATCGATTTTTATCAATATCTTTTTCCAGTGTAATTGTTAACAAAATAGGGCTATGGACGTGAATTCAGAACAGTTCAATGAAAATAATTTCATAGTTTGGAATAAGTTATTAGTTGTATTTTGTCCAGCAGGTGTTTAGAACTATGAACTATTTTATTCCAAACTATGAAATTATTTTCATTGAACTGTTCTGAATTCACGTCCATCATAGCCCTATTTTGTTAACAATTACACAGGAAAAAGATATTGATAAAAATCGATTTAAAAACTCGTCAAGGCCACGCTCACTACCAAGCCCTCTTAACAATCAATGCTTGTTATTATCATTGAATTGTGAGGTCACCTACTAGAGTAAGACAAGGAGATTGCTTGGACTGACTTATGATGGTGCGATCTTACATTCAGTAATCATATTTATTGAACGATCAATTTTAGTTGTGCCAAGTGTACCTACCTTTAAACAATATGAATTACAGAGTCCTAGTACACCAGTGATTCACGTACCAGTGATTCACGGTGTAACCGAGAAGGTCGTGCCGTCACCCACGACCCCTGGGCTTGTTACAGAGCGCGGAGATGAGCTGGTCGGACCGGCAGTGGGCGCTGTGCGTGTTCGACGACAGCATCGAGTACGGCGGGCCGGCGTGCGTCAAGTACCAGCAGTACTTCCTGGCGCCCATGCTGGCGTACGTCGACGACAAGGCGGCCGAGGTCAGGCAGGCCGCCGTCTACGGCTGGGGCGTGCTGGGACAGTTCGGCGGCGACTCATTCGCAGGTACGCCCGGCTACGTCGCGTGTTTGCGCGTGCGGTGGAAGCGTTCGTCATGTGGATGTAGCTAGATGAACACTGCTACAGTTTATTCCGTTTCGAAAAGGGAAAGGGAATTGCATAAGTCTACCACCAGATATCGCCACCAGCATCGCTTTACCAGCTCGCTATTGGTTGGTTGGTTTGAGGCGGGAAACACATTCAAATGAGGCAACGGAATAGATTCACTGCCAACTTAGCTGAAAAAGTACTAACATGTTACAACAGATGTATATAACTTTTTAAATGTATTTTGTTAACCCAGGCTATTTAATAGATGATTTTATGGCAATAACTTAGTGATGAATTATTTATTTTATGGCTGATTGCAACACCTTGTGTGATATTCACCAAAGCAGAATATTAATGGTAATGGTAACATGTACATCGGTTGATTAGGTTCTGTATTGTCATGGCAACAACCATTGCCGTTCCTAGAATGACTGTGTTAACTTAATTACTGGTTTTAGCAGAGTATTGAAAAACCGGCCCTTAAAGTGTTATTATTATTATTATTATTATTATTATATCTTTATTTGCAACAGAAACCAAATTCCACAATTTGACATCCACAAATAGCAAGCGTGGTTGAACCTGTTTGATGTCATTCCTGGCCGAATGCAAGCGCAGTGTGTTGTAAGCGTGGCGCAATGTCCGCAGGCATGTGCGCCGAGGCCCTCCCGCGCCTGGTGGCGGTCATCACCGCGCCAGACTCGCGCGCCGTCGAGAACCTCAACCCCACGGAGAACGCCATCTCCGCCGTCACCAAGATCCTCAAGTACAACAACTCGCGGATAAACCTGATCGAGACCCTACCACACTGGTGCGTACTTCACACTCCACCAAGTACATTATCTTCGTATTAAAATTTAAACAAATAATAAAATGAGATAGTAAGGTTAAATAATAAGAAGATAAGGAGACAGATGAAATATTACCTCCGTATTTTAATTTGTGTTTTTATATAGTACTGGCGTCGTCCAGAGTAGGGATTTTATCATCATAAATATTGCATCATCATTTGCTCTTAGGTACCTACTATAACAAATGAATCATTTGGGCATGCAAAAGAAATACTTATTTTGCCTAAGGGTTGTTAGTGGGAAAATACCCTTGTTGTCTTAGAAATTAATACTACAGTGGAAGCTCTTAAGGTGGCTGTATATCACGTGACTTTTTAACCAAAAAGCTACACATTTTCTATTGGAAGGGTTTAGTTTAGCAAAGACTTATCCCTCATCAGATAAGTTAGGACACATCTGTTGGAACTAATTCTACGCAGAAAAGATCTGCGAAAATAACATATTAGATGATTTTACTTCCTTGCACCTTAAAATTCTCAAATCAAGACCTGAAGTTGAAGGAAATTCTACGAGTTGCCAAGAACAGCAAACATTACTCTAATAAAAAGGCAAACAAACCTGACGCAATGTCAGAATATATAACATGCGCTCTTTCTTCCTCTTTCCAACGAAATGTTGAGATATTAATTATATCCACTATTAGGGTTGTGCGAACCTTGATTTTTCAAGTCGAACCGAACCTCGAACCGAACCTTAAAGTTTTCGAACCTTTTCGAACCTTTACAGGTGTATAATCGATTTTTGCTTTCAGTGCTACCAAACAACTTTCAATGAAATCCAAAGGATGAAAGTGAATGGATACTAACACACATGAATGGATTTATCATACATACTATTTGCATTTCATTTTCAATAGGATGCTGGACAAAATCTTTAAGAAAGTTATGTGTTTAACACGTTCTGGCTGTTTTCAAAATGCTTCCAGATACCTATTGCTGCTGACAGAGACAGGTGTTGTTTAAAATTGTAATGAAGTGTTTTTTTATACTATAAATTGTTGTGTTGCAATTTGTTCTTGTAAGCTTGCACCTTGCCTAAAAACGGTTCTTTGTTTCATCAACTAATTAGGGAGGAAGGTAACGAAAATGATGTCAATAATTTTATGCAAAATGGGCTAATAGTACTCATCATGACGCGAGACAGAAAATAAATATAACTTATTTAGGATCATCAACATCACTAATTTTTACATGTATTTATGACATAATAATGTAAATTTCGTGAATAACAAACCTTTGAACTGAAACATAGTTAACTAAAGATTGATTACTGCAGAAGAATATACGCGATTTTGCGTGAAAAATGACGCCATTTGAGGTTAAAATCTCGAATTCAGAAGGCTGTGGTGACGCGCGGGAAAAAGGGCAGGAAGGTTCGAATTGGTTCTATTTCGAACTTCTCATAATAATTTACGAACCTTCAAAACCGGTTCGGTTCGGTTTTCGAACCGGTTCGCACACCCCTATCCACTATTATGAATGTAATGCTTAAACGAACAGCACTTGGTTTTGACAGTCTTCACACGCGTATTTATACATGATATTTGTATTGTTTTTATTATTAAAATCACTGCAAAATTAAATAATATTGACAGCAAATATTGATAAGCTCCAGTATGCAGTGAATTTCCTTCATAAATCACCTTGGAATACTCAACATGAACGATGTAAGGTATGTACTCATAGGTAACTATTTCTTTTGATCGGATGGAGAGAAATAAAGTCACGTGATATTCAGCCACCTTAAGTACGTTTTTCAAGGGACTGAAGAAAAGAATGTACTACTAAAGTGAAAAACATGTATGTACTAAAGAAACAATTTAACATGTGTTCTTATGGAGAATGGACCTTTTTAAAAAACTGTACTAAGGAGAAAAACGTATTAAGGAGAAACATACTAAAGCGCCCTATAACAGAATAGGTAAATAGTGTTACTAGAAGTCGTATAAATGAGTTTATTTAACATGTAAACATAAAGGGAACTGGTTGGGACTTCTCAGATACACGGTATAACCGAGTCTCTTGATTGGCAGGCTGTCATGGCTGCCGGTGTGGGAGGACGAGGACGAGGCGCCGCACGTGTACGGCTACCTGTGCGACCTGATCGAGTCCAACCAGCCGGTGGTGCTCGGCGAGAACCATTCCAACGTGCCGCGGCTCATCGCGGTCATCGCCGAGGCGTTCCGGAGAGACGCCGTCGGGGCCGAGTCGGAGGTGTCGCGCAGGATGGCCAACATCGTCAAGGCAATACAGGTCAGACGCAAATGAAACTCGTCTCTGATTCCGGTTAAAAGATTTTAAAATTTTGGTTCTGCTTCCTGAAAAAGTGGTTTCTGTTCCATTCGGTTTCTTCAATTTAGACAAAATTGCAGTTTATTTCTTTAAAATCGACTTTTGGGAACTTATGCGCAGTAGATTGCATAACTTAACTAAGGCAAGAATTTCTAACATTTATTGACTCGGTGATTATTTATTGGAAAATCTGTTAATGTAATGAATAATTTCCGATTTGTAAGTCAAAAGAAATAAATCAATGCAATTCATATTTAATGAACCTTTATGGAATAGCAAATACTGTGAAATATTATTAAGTGTTCCGGTTCCCCCTAAACAAATTATATGGGTTCCGATTATGGTTCCGGTTCCTGTAAAAGACCCGTTCTTTTCGGTTCAGGTTTCAGTCCCTTCCTCTAATACACCAGAGGCATTAGCAAAAGACTGTTGCAACAATTGTTCCAAGGGCCCATCAATATGATAATTATAATAATCCGTCCCTTGTAAGTTCCAACAAATTGGGTCGGGGGATGTGTGTACCCACTTACACTAGGAAAGCGGAACCCTTGCCTAATATCGCTATATTTCAGTAGCACCGTCTTACTGTAGCACGATCGGCTAGTTGCCATGGCGACAATGTTAATACTTATGGCTAAAACTTTTAAAACAAAAGTTGTGCTACAGTAACACAATGCTACTGAAATATATGGCGATATTAGGTAAGGGTCCGGCTGGCCACGCCTGGCGTTAGCTCCTCAATCGCTTTCCACATATTCCACTATTCCTTTCCCCAAGCTCTGTCCTCCCACTATCTCTAAAGCCCGTCTTCCATGGTCGCGGATTTTTGCCGCAACGCGATTCCGCGCCGCAATCTTGGCCTCTCAGCCAATCAGTGCTCGAATCGCAGCGCCGCGTGACGTCACGCGAACCGCAGCTGAATGTTCAACCAACTTCAATACTTGCGATTCCGCGACGCGGCGGCGGTTTCGCCGCATGCGCTGTAAACATCTACCGATAGGAGAGCTCTGGCGCTGTTCGTAATTGCTTAAAATACCGCTAGGTTCGTCTCAAAATATCGCGCCGCAACGGCAAATCATGGAAGACGATGGGTTCGAAATCGTCCCGCAAAACCGCATCGCGGCGAAAAAACCGTGACCATGGAAGAAGAACTTTAGACTCCACCTCACTCTCAACGTGTGCGGCTGAACTGACACTGGATGTCTCTCGTCTGTTTCCAGGGCAACGGAGAGATGTTCCAGGCCTGCATCAGCCAGCTCACGCCCGAGCAGCAACAAGCGCTTCACTCCGCGCTCACCGTCGCCAACTAATCACCCTCGCTCGCTGAAACACTTAGGCGAAATTCTGAGTTAATATTTATATAATGTAAGTATGTTCGGATGTTGTATAAAATTAATTGATAACATTGTACTGGTCTGGTGGTACTAGTTTATATTTTTATAAATTATTTTAATTTTCTTTGTTTGGCTTTGGGTTTATTGTAACCCATAAGATTGCCGCTCTATCACCTCGATGACGTCGTGCACGCGTTTTAATTCATAATCATAGTTTTTAAATTGTCGGTTGGACAGAATGTGAAACTAAAGTCCCCTCGTTTTCGGACGTTCGGGCCCCAAATGACGGGCCCAACAGGAAGTGGACGTAACGAAGGCGATGCTTTCTGTGGAATGATATCTCGAAGATTTGTTTTCAGATGATGTTTAAATGTAAGATCTACGTTTCCTATATTGAAATGAATTTCAATTTGTTACGACAAGAATATTGGCACATTTTAAAGTTTGACCCACAATTGGTGTAACGCTAACGGACCTGATTGGAAACTGTTTTAGCCACGCTAACGCTTAGATGCAGATGGCTCGAGTCATTTTCCTCTATTTTGCGCTGCACTGTTTTGGAATTATGTAATCAGTAATCAAGCTTCATCAGTTGCAATTTGATTGATGTCGACAAATGCCTATAGTTATATTGTAGTATTTATTCTCTTACATAATATAATATATTTACAAACATAATTTGAAGTTGTCAGAATTATTGGGGTACAGAGTTATAAAGTAAAATAGTAACACATTTTGAGTTGATTAGGTAATGTGTTTTTCTTTTAGAAACTGCGCCAATATCAGATTATTCAGACGGCCTATACAATGTACGTTGCCATTACTTACAACAATATGTCTTCATTATTCTTGCATCACTGCGGTTATCAATTGTGGGTCGGGCTTTATTTTTTCTTTGACCAGCTAAAATTTCAGTGTTAAAAAGAGTGGCCTTTTGAAAGGGCTAAGAAGGTGTTAATTAAATTTGAATGAATATTGAAGAATGATAACATATTGTTTATCTTTCAGTTCCCAATGAACATGAATGCTTCTATTATCCTCTTTATAATATAATATGTAATGAAGTATTTTATTATTGGGTTAATTATTCTCTAAATCCTGTTCAATTCTGAAATAAAATTGTTGATTGACTCTGATTTATTAATGAACTTGTCCCAGTCATTGGTTTGCAATCTGTTTTACCGAGCCGGCTAGTGTGGCAATTCTTGCGTAGGTTTGCAAATCTGTGATAGGAGTAAATTATTAATCTGGTCGGGAGGTGAACAAGTTGAGAATATTGCCCCGAGGACGTCGGAATTACTTTGTAACGACGCAACGAGGTGGTTTAAATGCTCGGCAGCAAGTCGGCGTCGGATGTACGGTTCATTTCTTGCTCGGTTGGACTCTTAGAGAAGGGGATTCATAGAATCCACACAAAAAGTTCCATTTCTTGAAGTAGAACTCAGTTTTACAACTAAGTTGCCAGAAGCCTTAATTTAGCTATAAACCCGATGTATAAATATCCCTAGTAGTGGAGCCTTTTTGTGTGGATACTATCCCTCTTTATTCATTGTAGTACTTCAGATATTAGCTAGGTACATGGAGGTAGGCTAATTTTGTATTTCCTTTTCGTTTGGTGTTCGAAAAGTGATTTTTGACTTCGAATATGATTAATTATTTTGAATATCTAATAGTTGGGATCTAATATCCTAATTAATTCATAACTTAAGGAAATAATATCAAATACATGAATTGAATAGACCATCTCTTCAAATTCCAAGATAATTATTAGATAATTTTACAGCCTTGTAGGTGATCCAGAAGTGAACCAGATCTTTTCATGTCTTCTTTTTTCTGTTCTCTGATGATATCTGTAACCGTTACAATTATCATTCATTACATTGTGATTCATTCACTGCATTGTTTTTTATTGTTAGAGTCCGTCCCACCACCCTTACAAGGCAGTGGAATATTTCAGCAAAACAAATATTTTTAATAGTATTCCCAGATGCCGAGAAACCCCTACAGCCCATCCAAACAACGAATCTACATCTAAGCAATATTAGAATTAATCTTTCTACTGCCACAAGGGTGGGACCGACGAATACACATCACTTTTGATTACGAGCTCTGCATGCTGCAATGGAACTTGTATATTACAATTTACAACCTTGATATTGCTGAGCTCTTGGCTAATTTTGCTCTACGGAGTAAAGGTCACAATATTTTTACCAAACGACTGCTGCTTGCTCCGAGCATTTAATCCGCCTTGATGTTATGCTCAATTGAAGAAGAAGGCACGATTGATAAGATTTCATTATAATCGCTAAGAAATCACTGGAATAAACCTACTATGATAGTACCTTATAAGAAGATAGGATAGCTATGCTTATACACTATCTTATCGGGAATCTTGTTAAATTTAATCACAATTAAAAAGTTTCTCATTTGATACTGAACATAATAAAATAACTATTATCTAATTGTCACTGAGTTTATGACACAATAAAATAGTTAAAATGAAATTGTTGTTTTAAAAAATTATTTGCCTATTCCTAATCTCTCAAATAAACTGACATCCTTGTTCATGCATTCATTAGAATTGTTACTTCCTAATAAACTTTTCCTTGTGCTACATTCTATGTTTTGAGGCATTGAGTGTCATAAAAAAATAACTCAAAGTCAAGGCTAATTTATTAGTCAGTGGCACAATTTGAGGTCAAAATCTTATTCCTGAATATTTTCTAAAGGAAATAATTTAGCAAATTAAAACAACAAAAAAGTGAACAAAGTGAAAAACACGTTTGAAAAACATCAAAGAATATGAAAACATAAAATTTGTATTTTTGAACGTTTCCATTTTGGATGGGATTTTGATTCAAAAGGAAAATAAAAATTTAAAATTCAACAACTCATAGAAAATTGTGTTTTAGAAAAAAAAAACATGTAATCTAATTTTTTTACTGATAGTGACCAACATTATTATGTTTAGGTACTTCAAAAATAAGGATCGCATGTTTGTAATCCGCAAATGATAACAAAATTATCAAACTGTACACATGGACTGTATCGTATGATAGGTCAGATTACGATTGTTTACAAATACAACGAAGTCATTTCGTGTGGCGTGATGGTCACGTGTCTGCTGGGAAGAGAGGGGAGGTAGAGTATGACACGCCTTCATTTGCCGCGTGGAGGTATTAGGGGGCCAGCCAACAAGGTCGCTTTGCTTCGCTAAGTTTAAACTTTTAGTCTGGATTCACACCCGTTCATTGAGAGACATAGAGACGATTATGTCGGCTTGCAATGGGATCGAGTTGACACTGGACGAAGAAATGAAGCTAAACGGATTTCACAAAGACGAGGGGACAGATTTTGTTGAAGATTACGTGCAAACTTACCCGCGGGAAGTAGTGAGGAAACGAGAAGAAAATGGAACGCCACGTAAGTTGACTGTTTTGATTTACAACTCGGGGCGAGTACGGGTTTTATTTATTACGGTGGGTTTGATGTTATATTTGGGTTTTATGTGCAGCGAGTGGATTGGGACGGAAATAGTCTGTTGCATTGGTGACGTAACCGTTGACGAATCGCATCGCATCACGCTCGTGTGTGACGTCACACGGAAACACACGATGAGTGACGTCAAGACTACACGCGCTATAATTTTAAAAATCTGTGATCTCGTTTTTCAGATAGGTTAATTTATAGGTTCTATTTTCAATGATATTTACGTTTGAAACAGTAAGTAAATTGAAGATGACAGTTTTTCTCGCGGCGCGCTTTGAATTTGAAAATGAAAGGGGGTGTGTTTCCGTTGTGGAATGCTATTTTTCGGTCGATTGCGCACAAGTTGTTGGCTCGGGATGTCGTGTCAGCTGCCAGCTGATGCAAGTAGTTGTGAGCTGTCAGTTTAGTGTCGAAGAAGAGTTTCGTGGGTGTCATAACTTGTGCCATACGTACGAACACGTCCCAAGTTCACTCTATTTTTACTGTAAAACGTTTCGAAAATAAGTACAGTATTATAAACCGTGACAGAAAGAGAAAATAGTGATTTTTTCGTGACAGCCAGAGTGTTTTTTTTGCGATTAGGTAAGATGGATCTTTGCAGGTTAATGTTGCCAAAATCTTTGGGGGCTGGTTTAGCAAATTGACACTCGATTGGAGTAATGATCGAGTAGCAATAACATAATTTTCATGTTGATCAAATATCAGACAAATTATATTCTATAAAGTAGAAGGTAGGCTAATTAGTAAATTTACGTAAATTTTCCCTTTTCTACTTTATAGGAATGTGTTTGATTCTACCTAGTAATGTATATTATATTGATCTCTAGGTACTACTACTTGCTGCTTGATTAGCATCACAATAAACCTGGAAACATATTGTTATCTCTACACAAAATGTTAGGTCTAGGCCACTACCTACTATCCATTTGAAATTAGTATTACCTATGTATGCAAACTAAAGCCAAACACTTTCACACAGTTCAGGTATAGGTAGGTAGGTACCTATATAGGTATACCTACCTACCTAGGAGCTAATTGATGGCCTTCAGTTGTAAAAATTCAATGTGTGGTCATTGGTCAGGTGTTTAAAACTTGTGGAAGAAAAGTGGGAAAAGACTGTCAAACTCATTTACCTAATGTCAATGTCTCTCTCATTAATTATTCACGTTGAGCAACAACACCACTGAAAATGATCTGGATTATCAATAAATTTGTAATAATTTTCCTCTTCTCAGCATGTCCGCTGCCAGCTGCAAAGAAATCTCTCACCAATGGACATGCTATGAAACGAAAACGGTCTAAAGAAGAGAACGGAGTTTCTTCTTCGGATTCCGGGCGTCGCTTGAAGCCAATCAAAATGGTGAGTGCTTACAAAAATTCCAACATTACGTAGTACAACAGTAAGGAAATACGTTGAATGCATGTTGGTACAACGCCTGATTCCAACATGGTGATGTGAATAGAAGACTATCCAGCGAGAGCGTGCGACTGGGGATTAATGCACCCAAAGGATTGAGAGGGTATTTTCCTCATTCTCTTTGAGATTCTTCAAGTAGTTGCACTGTTCAAACGGTCAGAGGCAGTCTCTACAATCCAATATGTGATCTGGACATGATCATTCTCCAATCAAAACCTCTTCAAATTTCACAGATCAATAGTGAATAACTTTACAACATGGCGACAAACAAGTTCAATTTCTTGTGTTTTTCTTTCCTATGCACAGAGATGGGCACTATCTTAGATGGAAGTATCTTAGATACTATCTTAAGATAGAAGATAGTATCTTCTATCTTCTATCTAGATACATTTGTGGTGACTATCTTTCATCTTCCATCTAGATACTATTTATGTTAGTAGTAATCTTCCATCTTTTTCTCCAAAAAGATAGAAGATACTTTTTTCCTATATTTGATTATTTTATATTTTTAAAATGTCACACCGTGTCATACTACGTACTACTTTTCCCTCTTTGATTTCTGTGTAGAAGCTAAATATTATCTGTCCATTATTTATGACTTGAATGCAACAGCAATAAATGTGAACACAAGACAGGAGATGACTTCTAAAACAAGCAACTTTCAAAACCAGACACTTCGGTTTCCGGTTTCATTTGATCATAAAATTGTTAAAAATTATTTTCATATAGGTAGTACAGTTTTTGGCGATTGATCGTATTCGTAATAAACCTCATATTATTTGCCCCCATTCAACGGTTATACATCTACTATTCTGTTCAAGAAATTATTTAATTTATAATTTTTTATGTCGAGGCAAATCATATAATATTTACAGTCGCTATTGATTTTCTATAATTTTGCTCATTCATAATCTACGATGAATTAATAAAAAAAATCAAAGTATCTTTTATCTTGTACCTATCTTGTATCTTCATAAATGAACTATCTTTTATCTTCTATCTTTTCACATTTTCTAAAACATCTATTATCTAGTATCTTAGATACTGAAGTTGAGACTATCTTATATCTTCCATCTAAATACTTTTTTCAAGTATCTTTGCCCATCTCTGCCTACGCATAACCAATATCGATACATTGCAAACCGTTTCACAATCCGTCGTCGTCATTTTTATTTGTTTGTAATTTTTTACTTTAAAAACAATCTTTATCATATCGACAAGGCCGATTTAGATTGTGTTTTATAGCCCGTACAGGCCCTAAGTTGTTGTCCGGAAACGTTTTTTTTTCATATTCACAATGCATTTTTCTTCCTCCGTCTGCCACAATTGGTAGTAGACTAACACTCTACAAAAAATTTAACAATATTCGAAAGAAACGGATTGGCTGAAAACAGAAATAGATTTGATGGCATCGTTGAAGTGTAGCTAAAGCCGGTATCACACGGGCGTTCATTCATTGTCTTAATTGGCCTATCAATGTTCCTCAAGGGTCTTATCATGAAAATTTACTAATGGAAATATAACTGAAACTGACATGCACAGTGGCAAGCAAAATCTGACGGTCCAGTGGAATATAATAGTAAGTTTTCTACTCTATTCCAGCGCACCCGGCCAATGAATGCCCATGTAATACCGGCTTAACTCATTATCTAGCTTACTAGTAAGCTGATTTCTTGATAACAAAGGTGTTGATTGGCAATGAGCCTGACCAGCCGCCATCCAGTTCATTCAAATACTGATGTTTTGTTGAGTGTAATCATTTTGGATTGAGCAGGTCTAACATTCAGTCTGTTCAGCGTGCATCTGAACTCGCAACAGAATGCGCTGATCATGAGTTGTTCTGTTTATGCCGAGAAATACTTCATTGCGCACTCACCTTGCAATGTAGTAGGTACCTAACTTAGTCTTTCTCGGCATAACAGAACAACTGACAGTGGCTCTGTCTGGTGAGAGTTCAGACGTATGCTGTCCAGACTAGTGATGGCCCATTGAAAATTTTCATTTGAAATTTTTCAGAAAAATGAAAATTTTCAAAAAATTTTCAATGACCATTGAAAAAATTGAAATTTTTTGAAAAAGTTTAAATCAATTATATTTGATTTAATAAATGTATGGGCATACTTGGGATGCATACTGAACTCTATTATGATGCGTGTTGTTGTCTGAGTGGTAAATGTGCAAAATGATCATTAATACAGCATTCAAATATCCCGCCTATGTAGAAATTACAGTCTGGCCAAAATTACAATGAAGAAAAACTGAGATTTGGGCTTATATTTGGCTTTTATTTTGATTTTGATTTTACGCTTTTTTCAGATATATTATTAACAATTGTGTGCAATAAAGCAATAAAAAAAGTAATTTAAAAAATGTTCAACGCATTGAAAATTTTCATGAAAATTTTCATGAAAATTTTCAAAAAAAATTTTTTCAGAAAATTGCCATTACTAGTCCAGACTATAACTGTTGACTGCTCTTGTTCACATTGTACCTACGTATTTGATTTAAATCATGTGATTTAAACAGGTAGTAGTAAATAGGTGGTAGCGAGCGCGTCACTGAGACTAGTACTAAAGTTCGTTCACTGTAAGAATAATGATCCGTAATGGCGGCCGTGTAGTACTACTGTAGTATGGCGAACAATTGTATGGTCTACACGTACGTAAATAATACTAATAAAAAAATATGTATAAATACGCCTGTCGATAAAAAAAAAAACAATTTTATTGAATTTTTCGATTTAATATTTTGTAATATTAAAAACTATGTGTTTGACATAATTTATAACTACAATTTCAATAATTCAAAGAAAATAGTCTTGCCAAAATATTCTAGCAGTGAACGAACTCTACCTACTCATTGATGAATATACCTACAGAGCTCTACAGGCAATGTCAAGGAGGCTGTGGAATAAACCAGTAGGAGATAAATTATGTACCTAGCAACATTATTACATTGTTCGATCATGGTTACATTGTAACAATTACATTGTTAGGTAAGAAGGTAACGAAGTAAAAAGTTTTATTATAAAGTTGCACATTGTCTGTCATAATATCTTACACAGAGTAGGCAATAGGATTATGGATTTAAATATTTATTATTTCTGTAGATACTACCAAGGTGTTTGCAAATTAAAATGAAAGGGTACCAGGCGCGTAGGAAGGGGGGGGGGGAGGGATGGGGGGAAACCCCTTTCTATGTTCTCGCATTTAAAATGTCAAGAAAAAAAATATGCTAAGTGTTAAAATCGCGTAGAAATTAACCAAATTCATGTGAGAAATTCAACACTTGTCTCACCCTGGACCCGCACTTCCCTGGACCCGCACTTCCCTGGACCCGCACTTCCCTGGAGTGAAGGCCCCATGGATCTTGTCAAGATCTTGTTAAATCCAAGATCTTGATAAGATCTTCAAGATCTTGGCAAGAATTTCCAGCAGGGCATCCCCCAGACCTTCTAATATTTTCATGTGTATATATTTTTGTAAATAACTCTGACGATGCCCATATCTGTATACTGTACTGATCTACGGGAAGATAATAAATACAATACAATACAATCTCTCCCCCCCCCTTGCAAAGTTAATTCCTACATGTATCAACTTAGTTCCTAATTTAATTTTCAAACAATTATTTATACCTACGTGGTCCTAAATATTTTCTCATTGCCATGAAATCAATAATCAATTTAATTTGCATTCCGAAGTGTCCCAATTCGCCCGCCACATCCGGCATGACTTAGCTAAGTACCTGCCCATTTCTCCAACCACTTCACATCACACTTCCCATCTGAATTCCAACAGTACACCATGCGACTTGGCTTTGTCGCTGACAGTGCACAAGTGTGTCAGATGCGATGTCAAGCTGCACAGACCGAACAATCTAATCTCTTCACACCAGATGATGTCACGCTTGTGTAACGGATGATTGACGGGAATTGGCTAAATGGAGTGCGGTTGGATGACCCCTGAAGGGCAACTTAGTGCGACACTTATCATTTGAACAATAATTGTTGATAATGAGGCAGTGTAGGTACAATCTGCTAGAACCATAGAATCAAATAAGATAGCATCATGGTTTGGTACCATTGAATATTTTGCGATGGGCTTGAATGGATTGAAGATTGATAGAAATCTCCGAATTTTTAATTCTGTTAACTTTGTTTTCAAACAGTGATCGACATGACGACATCATAAACGAACACAAAGTCAACAAATTTTGACTTTGTTGGCAACAAAGTCTTCACAATGGTATCTTTGACTTTGTAACACCTTGTTGGGGATTTAAAAGTGATCGCGTTATACGTCACTAACTATTTTTCCCGCCAGAAAATCACGTGCAATTTTATGAAATAAAATGTAAATTATCGAGTGTGTGCGTTTGTCATTACCATTAAATGTGTATATTTGTACAAACGTACAATAAACAAAAATTAAAGAGACCTTCCAACAGAAAACCTTATTGAAAAATGTTTGGCGTGTCTTTGTTTTCTTGAAAAATACACGAGGTTTAGTTTTCCAAAATTCCAGATTACCTGATCGTATTTATAAATGGAAAATCAAAATGCAATTGATTTCTAAACCGGAGGCGTGTACAATTCCTGAATTTGTATTTTCTTTTGAATGATGAATTGTTGGGCAGTTCCAGGCTCATCAGCAAGCTATTAGTTCTGGTACATTTATTTCTGTGCTATGTTGTGAATACATTGTTCATCAAGTCATGTAAACTAGTACAATTTTTCGGACTAGGGCGATTTGTAATATTTCCGACACAAATTTAAACTCTATCTGTCAAGTATTTACATAGGTACTTATTTCCATTTTAAGAGTTTCGGAAGGGTTGTCAATAAATGTACGTTCAGTCACGACACATGGATCTGTTGCTCAGTTCTTCCAGAACCAGAATGTTTAGCATTTGGAGATTGAAAAGTTGCTCGACTGTGCTCGCTCATCAATTACACTCAGCGTTTTCATAGTCTATCTGCAATGACATTGACACAGTCACATTTTAAGAGGGCTGAGTAGTGAGCGTGGCCTTCAAGAGTTTTTAATTCGATTTTTATCAATATCTTTTACCAATGTAATTGTTAACAAAATAGGACTTTGTACGAGTATTCAGAACAGCTCAATGAAAATAATTTAATAGTTTGGAATAAGTTATTAGTTTTATTTTGTCCAACAGATGTTTAGTGCCATAATTTTACTAATCTTCGGGCAATAAGCGTCTGTAGGACAAAGTAAATCTAATAAACCATTACAAGCTATGGGATTATTTTCTGAATACTCGTACAAAGCCTTATTTTGTTAACAATTACATTGGTAAAAGATATTGATAAAAATAAAAATGAAGTTAGTTTCAACCAGTGGCGGCTATTACAGTGTGCAAGGTGTGACAATTGCACACCTGATCATCCAAGAAAATTATTTAAAAGTGCTCCCTAATCCAGGAAGTAGGAAGTTAAATATTTTGTCTAATCATTTTGCTCTCCAAAAGACGTAAAAATGCATCAATTTCAAACTAAATATACAAAAAAATCCGGGGTTATGCGCCCCGGCCCCGCATCTGCTGGGGGCTCTCCTCTTAGAGTACTTTCTTCTACGTCCTTCTATGTAATTGAACACCTGTTGTAAAGCCAAATAGCCGCCACTGGTTTCAACACATGGCTCGCTGCTCGCTGCTTATTTCTCGGACTCATGACATCAGTCAGCTGTGTGTCATACTACTTGGTAGTAATGCCTACTCGTGACTTCAATGTCATTGTCAGGGACAGCTAATCATTTCCATTTCGATAGCACAGCACTTCGAGCTTCCTAATGTGTTTTTTTATTATCTCGACTATTCTGAGACGATAGCAAAACTTACCATTGTATTTACATAATGAATAGTGTGCAAGAAAACACCTACCTGCGACCTGAACAAAGTCGATTTAAAATACATACAGTGTCACACAATTGTATTGCTTTATTTTAATTTATTTTTTGTCTGGGGCTTAACGTCGCACTGTTCTGCAGCGAGGCTAATGGCGACGGATGAATGATTACGTTGATGATTGGGAGATGGTGGTGAAGAGTAGGTAAGGATGGAAGGTGGGTCGGAGGCGTTCGTGGCCTATTAGTAGGGTACCTTCCCAGCATCTGCCTGTCGACTGAGGGAAAACCACGAAAAAACCCCAGTCAGGAAGGACGGCCGCTGGAATCGAACCCTGGGCCTCCGGAATACAAGTTCAGAGCGTTAACCACTCACCCAACCTGTTCCGTTGTTTCATGTACATTATTTATGTTGTTCTTTTATGTACAATACAACATACAATATGCATACAACATTGCAACTTCTTACAAAACGGAGTCTAAGTTGTTGCAGATAGTTTATTTTTGATCTGGATTTGCTCTCCGGTGGTTCGTGGTTCGATTTCGCAGTCGTCCTTCCTAGAGGCAAATGATGGAATGGTTCCCTTCTAATAGGTCATGACCGCCTCCAAGGGCGTATCCAGGATGAAATTTCCGGGGGGGGGGGGGGGGGGGGGGACATTACTAATATTTTGAAAAATCAAAGTGCAAAACAGGGGGTCGAGGGGGTTTGGTTCAAGGTCATTTATTTAGTTCGAGGGGTTTGGTACAAGGTCATTTACCTCCTTCCCACCGTCCGTCGTTGCCTATTCTTTATCATCATCTCCCTCATCATCGTCATCATCTTTCGTCTCCATTAGCCTTTTCAGTGTCATTGAAATACACTACACAATATTACTCTGCAAACCCTTTTATTGATTTCACACAGACGAAGTTCAGAGCTTTTTGCTCTGTGGCGATTATTCAATAAGCAGTAGGATTGACGTTTATGAGCGATCGTCATGCAATAAGGCGGCCAATTCTATAATCTCCTTGGTCAAAACGATAGGCACTTATTGAATAATGTGCACAGAACAAATTAAATTCAAGGTTTTTGCAAGATTGTTTTATTTCATTGGCATTGTAGTACTGTGAATTCCAGTTTCCTTGAAGGGGTTGACTTCAATCCTTGATATTACATATAGTCTTAATTTATTTTTGTTTAAATATTCGCAGTATTTAATTTTAATGATCAAAGCAATTTGGAATTAGTAATGTTGGTAGTACCCGCAAAAATCATTTCAAGGAAACTTGAAAGATAATTTAGACGATTGAAGTTGCGGTGAAATTAACAATTGGTTGAAGTATTTCAAGACTTGAAGGAAAATGGGGCATGTTTTAATGGAAGAGGCTGAAGGAATTGAAGACTTAGAAACGTGTTAAATGCTTCAATGTTTTCATTTAGACGATCATAGTCTAGTCTTGAATTCACCCCCCTTGAATGGGTATGAATTCAAGGAAACTTGAATCGTGTAATTCAGCCAGACTAACTTTGTAATGAAATCTTTCACGGAAAGCTTCAGAGATCCAGTTTAGAAATGTTCGACGTTGCATGATGATAGCAAGATCTCGAGCTTGTGTCCTCTAACAAGTACTTCTCTTCCGGCTGTGAAATGTTTGCTGCGGTGTCGCTATCTTTACTAATTGCCTCTAAGAGACGAGTGTCTAGTGAAGATTAGGTTCTAATTACAGTTATTTAGCCTGGAATTCACAGCTAGCCGCCAGCGTATAGAGTGTCTCTAGCATTTAGTATTGTGAGACAGGTTGACGTGCAGGCGTACTAATTGTAATTAGTTTATTATAGTAACTGTGCGGTAATATCAGATCTAGTTAGATGCAATCTTGGCTAATTAGCTAATTGATGATACGTTGTTGTTTATTCCCTTATAAGGAGCCTGCGAGATTGGACGCACATCCCAGTTGGGATTCGAACCCGGACCCTTTGGGTTACCGGTCCTATGATATTTCCTGAATAAAGTGAGGGAGTAATCAGGAAAAAACAACAGAGTTAAAATTGTTATCAACCAATTCCAACCATTTTCCGTCGCCATTAGCCTCGCTGCAAAACAGTGCGACGTTAAGCCCCAGACAAAAAAAATTATCAAGCAATAGGCATCCTGCGTGAGAAAAGGTTGCCATAGTAACCTATACAAAAGTATAGGGAAAAACAAATCTGACAGCGGCAATCCAAATCTCATATTTTGAGTGATTACTTGTGAAAGAAAGATATTTAAGTGAGTTCAAGCTAATAATAATACGCAATATTTATCTTTACACATGTTCAAGTTAAATATTCATCTGATAAATATGATTTATTGCTATTATTTAGAGCTTTGACACATCCCTACTATAGCATCCTCCATTTTTCTACCACTGTGACGTCACGAGCAGGATTCCTATAAGAATGCAGAAGGCTTTGATCTCTTGGCTGAGTTGTTTTTCTCACTATTTTTTATCATTATCACTTCTCACTTTTGTTCATAAAATTCCACTGGGCCCTGATTCTATAACTCCATTGCGACCGCTTAGCAATTATTTCAATGTTAATCCTTATGGAAGCAATTGCTAAGCGGTCGCAATGGAGTTATAGAATCCCACCTCTGAAGTTGATCCCTTATTCTAGATCTATATTTCTTCAGTCAGTTATTATTGTATGTTACACTTGATTAAAAGAAATTGTCTACACACCTCAATCCACTACCTGGTTTCTAAGTATTGCATTCAGTTTGATTTTATTCGCGTAGTTATTGTTACGAATATCTGGAAAACCATATTACACGAGAAATTAGTCAGAAACCAGCCAAGGATTTCTGAACTGATTAGGATCCACAGCCATACATAGAAATTTCTTTCCGATATTCAGAAAGTTTGTTTTCGAATATTATGTGGATCTTTTTCGAGGACCAGACGAATTTGGAAAAAAATAATTATAATTTTGTCCTGAGTAGTGTTGTGATTTTTCATTAAATATACATGAAAATTTTCTTGAAATTTTTTTATGAAAATTTTCAATGTTTTAAATCGTGAGGCAGGTATTTTTTTTTTCTTATAGGTGCACCGACATTTTTAAACGTATTTCTAATTTTCTATCACGCATAATAATGTAACACACCTCCATCAATACTTTACAAAATAAAATATGTTTAAAAGGTCCTCGTACATGAGTACGTATGAAAATTTTAATTTGAAAAATTTCAAGTCCCAACACTGGTCCTGAGTGACCAAGTGATCTTATTGTTTCCCCTTTGGGTTGAGTTAACACTTACCTTGTATAATCATAACTTATCAACCGTTTCAATTATTGACTACAACTTGATACTTGAAAGTAGTGTGTAGTACCAACTTCTGAATCCAATATTTATGGTAAAACTCGGCGCTTGGGTATAAAAATAGTTGCATTTTACGATTTCAAACCGTTGCTTTGAGATTAGGCAATTTTATAAGTAGGTTGGCTCTGGGAATAGACGTCAGCTATTTTTTACATAAATAATTTGAACGCTTGAAAAGTCGTCAGGATATTTAGGAACTATCAGAACAGAAGAGTTTATCTCGGGGTAGAAGCTAGAAACTTCTGGCGATGAGAACTTTCATGAAAATTGTTAAATTTTTTGAATATCTTAATGATATTTATAAATGTTATGGAATTCGTTTAATTTTCTTCTAATAGCAATGCACAGTAATTTCAATTGGGAATATTCGTACATTTGTAATGCGTTTAAAATATTGTTCTTTTTTCTTCAAAATAATGACTTGGTAGAACACACTGTTTTCACATTGAAAATAGTAAATTTCAATTAAAAAATATGAAATATAATTCAGTTGACATTGGCGGGAAAACGGTATTCCTGTCGAGCGTTGTCATATTATTGATAAGAGTAGGTACAGTCTGAATTCAATAATGCATATTATGAATCCAAATTTACTCTTATGAGTGTTAAAATTGTGTGTTTTACCAACAAATATTTTGTTATTTTGAAATAGTATGGGCATGCAACTTCTATGCGATGTTTCACACAATACAAATGGGGCAAATGACACCTCAAACTTTAAGTTTAGCCGCAAATAATTCAGCAGTCTTACAGAAAAATAAACCAGAAAAAAACACTCCGTGTAAAAAAGGCAGCCAAGTCTCTTTACTTTAAAAAAATTCAACACCGAAAAGGAGTGATATCAAAAAAGGAGCCAAGTCAATGACATTTCCAAATATTTAATCGTATCTTTGAAATAAAAGTATAAACACCGAGATATACTTTACAAAAGGACTTGGCGCATCGTTTTTTTAAAGACATCATTCTATCCTAAAAGTGGAAAGAAATTTACAAGTAGGTACATTTTCCTCTTTCTATTAGAGCCAGAATCTATGAATCAAGCTACTTTTAGTAATGACTATTTTATAGTTTTGTCAATGGCGATAGAAGCATGATTTTATGCTGTAATATATAAGTAATATAAGGGTGAAAGAATTACATAACAATTGGAAGTGGTGAGAATGTAGGTTTCTTTGGAAAACTTCCATGGAGTCAGGAGTCAGGATCCTCATCAGTGTGTTGTGTCTAATGTCCGCCCGTCCGATCGGGTAGCTCAGTTGGTAGAGCTCTCGCCCGGCAAGTGAGAGGTCCCAAGTTCGTGCCCCGGTTCGGTCGGATATTTTTCACAACACACATCCCTTCATATCAATTGGAAGTGGGCTCATACATATTCTTGCAGTACTGTTAATATGGCGATATTAGACTGGTATCTTTTCATAATTTGATCTTGACTGAAGGAAATCATGAAACGTTGTCAAATAATTACTAACTAATGGAACACAATTATATATTTTTGAAGTGTCAAGTGTATAAAGTTAAATTTTTTAATAGAAATTCAATATGACTGTCTTCTTTGTGAAATGTATTTTTATAAAATGTGTATTAATAGAAATTGTTACATGATGAGAAGGTATAACGCATGAGACTTAATTATATTCACCACGAAACAATATTACGAAGATAACTATTGTGTATATTTATAGAAAGCATAGACAACAAGTTTCATAGCGTATATAATCATATAGAAAATATTTTACAGAAGGTGTGTATAATATGTACCTAATTGAAAGATGTTTCCCTATTATTCTAAACATTCAAAATGACGGTTGTATATAAATGGCACATGCTTATGAATAGAAAAATGTCTTTAAAAAAACGATGCGCCAAGTCCTTTTGTAAAGTATATCTCGGTGTTTATACTTTTATTTCAAAGATACGATTAAATATTTGGAAATGTCATTGACTTGGCTCCTTTTTTGATATCACTCCTTTTCGGTGTTGAATTTTTTTAAAGTAAAGAGACTTGGCTGCCTTTTTTACACGGAGTGTTTTTTTCTGGGATATCACTTCTTTTGTTAGTTTATTCATACAGCTTGTAGCACAGCTTGTGTCCGTGCAAGAACTTATTTCTTTAAAAAAATACGCCTATGCCGATTTGGATACTTAGAAAAGTTGCGTTTGGTATATAAGATTAAAATAATTATCCAAGAAGAATAGCTTTAAGTTTCGTTACAATCGGTCCAGCCGTTTTCGATATATGACGTCACTTCCGGTTTTAGCAATGGCGGCCGAAAATAATGTCGTCTTGAATTCATAATTATTACTCCTACACATTTCCAAAATTTGGTTGCAATCGGTACAGCCGTTTTTGATATATGACGTCACTTCCGGTTTTAGCAATGGCGGCCGAAAATAATGTCGTCTTGAATTCATAATTATTAGTACAACACATTTCCAAAATTTGGTTGCAATCGGTACAGCCATTTTCGATATATGACGTCACTTCCGGTTTTAACAATGGCGGCCGAAAATAATGTCGTCTTGAATTCATAATTATTAGTACAACACATTTCCAAAATTTGATTGCAATCGGTACAGCCATTTTCGATATTTGACGTCACTTCCGGTTTTAACAATGGCGGCCGAAAATAATGTCGTCTTAAATTCATAATTATTAGTCCAACACATTTCCAAACTTAGGTTGCAATCGGTACAACCGTTTACGATATATGACGTCACTTCCGGTTTTAAAAATGGCCGCCGAGAACACTGCAACCTTGAATTTATAATTATTTACAAAGTACGTTTACTTATATCTATTTTAAAGTATAAAGTGGTGAATTTAGCGTCATTTAGCATATTTATGACGTCATTTCCGGTATAGGTCATAAAATGTGTGACGTCATTTCCGGTTTCGATATTTGAATCATCAAATATTACTGATTACATAAAGTTGACCGTCTAAATCGTTTAGCGCTGGTTTTGTTCTAATCTGTTTAGCCGTTTTTGAGACATGATGTCACTTCCGGTTTCAAAATGGCGGCTTCCGGTTGGTTTTATAACAAGTCAAATGAAATATCAAAAGTACAAACGTTACATAAATATCAAGACAATCGGATCAACAGTTGTTGCTGAAATGCAAATCGATGTATATTAAATTTCATGACGTCATTTCCGGTTTATTTAAAATAATGTTCAGTCTTTTGATATTGATAATCCATATAGATGACCGTCTGAAACGATTGGCGCAAATTTCGTTCCGATCGGTCCAACCGTTGACGAGATATGACGTCACTTCCGGTTTCAAAATGGCGGCACAAAAAATTCATGGGGACAAGGTTAAATCAGACGCCAAAAGTGCACACGTGGTAAAAATGTGAGATCAATCGGTTCAGCCGCTTAGGCTGTGGCCTGTTTACCGGATTTGAGCTCCAGCCTACTACTACTAAGATTATTATTATGAAAACCGCCCTAAAACACAGTTTTCACGGCCCTCTAGCGCGCAAAGGGCGTAACCTATTGTTCCCAAATTTAGTATATGTTGTAGGGTGGGCCATAGCTCGAAATTAAGATATTTCGCAACAATGTGAGATTTCTCAATTTTAAGATCCAGTAGGCCGAAAATGCCACTTTGATGCTTACAGTAAAAGTGGGTTTGCTCCAGCCTTTATATGAGAGTGTGCGCGCGCCGTACGACTTGGCTGGCGTGGAGCGACCGCTCCACTAGATAATATTTCAAATTGAGTTTTGCACGAAAATTTTCAATTTATCTTCAAAATATTTAAGCGTATAATTTTCAAGGCATAACATCAAAGTAGGTACTTTTTCTTTCCCTTCTACTTTTTCTGTCTCCCCATGTGTATGAATACCAAGTATCGATCATGACAATTGAATTGCTGTTATTTCAAGTGATTACGAATTAATGTCAACTCTTCTCTCCAAGCGACGTTTTTTTACAACCTTTAACAACTCGACATCACACAACCAGAAGGATATTGATTCTCGCTTTCGGTCTTCTTGAAAACGAACACGATATGTAGTTTGATTCTGGTCTATTATTAGCCACACAACCATAGACTTGGGGGACTAGATCAAAAGGAATGCCCAAAGCTGAATGTTTATACATTCGTTGTCAAGAGAGCACGTGTGTTGCACGCAAAGTAAGTGTAGGATTTGTAAAGCGAACCCAAATATCATGTAAGTACAATCAATTTGCGGTACGTAGGTAATATGTTATCAATAGTACTGACTACTGAGTAAATAATGTTAGGTATTAAAGGCAAGATCTTGGCAAAATTGAAAAAAAATCTTAACTACAATATCTTGCTCCAGTTGTAGAATTGAATAAAAACGTGAAATATTGAAAGTACCTATACATGTCTAGGATGTAGACAAACAAGGAATTATTATTGTGGGATGAATAGTTTTCAAGTAATACAGAAAGATTGATAGAAATCTCAGAATTTTAAAACCATTTAACCTTGTTTTAAAACAGTAATATCGGCTTTGAAGTCATGGGGCTCAGCATTGCCATGGCAACAAAGCATCACCATAGTAACACATTGTTGTGGACTTTGAAATGACGTCACCGGGCTCACATACGTCACACATTTTCCCGCCAAAATGTAGCATGAAATTTCATTTTGATATATGTGAAGAATAAATATTTAAATTTTTTCCACTGAGTGATAAGATTTATATTTGTCATTATTTTTGGTGTTAATATATGTTAACAATTTTACAATAAAAAATTTAAATAGGAAGATCTTGAAAGATGCTAAAATCTTAGCAGAGGCGGTGTGTTGGGTGTTGATGAAACTTCGAGAAAATAAGGAACACAACTGAGGATTTTGTGGTACTAGGTAAATGGCGGCTATCAAGGGCGCATTTGCATAAATATACAAATATTTGATATTGTTGTTTGTTATGGCCAAGAAAGTAAATTTAAAGCTAAATATCAATATCATTTGTTTTTTGTTTTTTCACTGCTTGATGGAAACACGAAATGTAAAAACAAACAAATTAATATGTGGACCTGATAGTAGCCATCTTGCCAGAAGTGGCTCCATCACGTATCACTTATTTGTGGGAATAGGTGAAGTAAATTAGCACATTGTTGTGGACTTAGAAATGATATCGACGGGCTCACATACGTCACACATTTTCCCGCCAAAATGTCGCATGAAATTTTAATTCGAAATTGAAGGATAAATGTGTCGAGTTTTTCCACTGAGTGATAGATAAGATGTATTTGTCATTTCAAATTTACAATAAAAAAATGTAAGGAGGAAGATCTTGAAAGATGCTAAGCTTACCAAGCGTTGTGTTGGGTGTATAAAAGTACTGCACTTCTATTATATTGTCTTGTAAGTGAGGAAGACGGGCGATAGCGCTTAGTGCTCTGCTAAGTGCGCATTTAACAGCTCTATTGACTTAGCTTCGTGTCGCCTCGTCTGTGATTCAGCCACTGCAAATATTTACAGACTAGGAGTTAGATGGGCTTTGTAAAGTGCAATGCGGTGCAACGTCACTTGAGAATGAACTCTGTGCGGAGTGCTGTGCAGACGATATGAAATTCAAGACACATGGACCACTTGTCATTATCTTGCTATGTGACGTCACGAATAAAACAGATGACAGAAGGATGTGGGCCGTGACCGTCAAGAAGGCTGTGACAGCACAGTAATCAATAGTAATCAAATAGCAAAGAAATTCAACTGTCGTTCCCCCACACGTTTGATTGGCTCCCTCTCCCACTATATGGACAGTGCTGCTCTAGTGTGAGTAAAGAGAACTATTATGCTACATTGACTCCTCCCATCACCATTGGTCTATTGTTCTATCCACTAAGCACTACTTTTTCCATGGTGCCATTCTTTTACCTAGAATATGGGACAATATCGTTCAATTTTTTTTTCAATTAAATTAAACTTGACTAAATTTTAAAATCTTGTTATGAAGAGGAAGAGGAATCGCTCCCTGCTTTTTCGTTTAGATAAAATGGAATGATGCCCAAGTAGAGGTCTCCGATAGCTGACTGAACAAATATGCTTATTTAGTAGATAATTTCCTTGTGCACCAAATAATTACACAAGAAAATGTGGGGTAGCCGAACTGATTTCCAAGATCCCTTTATAAATTTGAGTTAGCCCTATCTTTAACATGGGAAGTAACCTCCTTGGAAAAAACACAGTAATTTTCCTAGTAAATTTCCACCGATAGACTTTTTCCAAAAACTAATATTTTGTGTATTAGACATTAAGACGTACCTATCTTACTTATAGTTACCCAGTTCTGTCTGTCTATCTGTGTGTCTGTGTGTGTGTGTGTGTGTCAGGAACGGTTGCGCGCTTCGATTTGACATTGATATTTATTGAAAACTATAACTAAGATGGAGGCGTTTTATTGCCATCATGTCTTAAATTACATCTTCTGCCTTTTGTGAATAAATTAATAACCGAAACTCACCTAAGACGAGCACCTTATCCTTTTGTAATTATAATAAATTCATAATAAGATACTAATACGGTCTAAACCAGCACATGACATTAAAAACGTCAATCTCGGCAAGAAACTTCAAATGCTATTTTTCTTATTTTCTCTTGCTCTGAATTTCGTAGGCCGTGAACATGATCAAACCAAAGTCGATGGAGTTATAAATATTATACATTTTCTTAGGAAATAATTTTCCTTCGTTTCTTATTTACTAAGAGTGGTGTGTATTGAGTCATGTAAACGACGTCAAGTTACCGTTGGTAATGTTTTAAACATCAATGCTTAAATTTTTACATTGCATACTGATAGGTACCTTAGAGGCAGATGGGCGGAAGTCAATTTTAATGATTCTTAAAGTGATCTCAATAACCAGTAATTCTGAGCTGAATTCTTCATCCAATCATATTTGTAATGGTGACATGGGCCATTCTGTAAGGGTACCTATACTTCAATATAACTGTATTTGTTAACATCAGTCCAATGGTAGGTACTTATAGAGCTTGATTACCATTCCAAAAGTGTGCACTGAGAAATCCAAAACATATGACCTTCCGCTCTTATACCTACCTCTGACCTCAGAGAAACGGATATAATGAAACTCACCATGCATTCATAGTTTGCACGAGCTTCATTTGTTTTTCATCAACAATGTAAAAAAGTAAATTTCAACCATTTTACAGATGTCAAGTCGATTAATGCTAATTATAAGCGGTTAATCAAAGATATTTGGTATATGAGGTGGTTTTATACCCATAAGAATTTCTTCTGCAGTTTATTGCACAGGTAACCATTATATCACCACAATACCGAAACACAGATTGACAGCCGTTCTGACACGTTACACCAATATGGCCTCTCAACAATGAGATGGTGTCACGTGCAAACTATGAATTGGTATCACAAATAAAGAATGTGTCGTGTGTATCGGGTCACGATATCAACTTCACCTATATTTTAACGGCGCATTATGACACTATACATTTTCTTAATTTTCTTACTAATACTCATGGTCATGGTTTACATTTGAAGACTTATGTAATTGATTTACCATAATAGGTATGATTAAATTGCCTTCCTTCGTACCTCATTTACGTATTTTGTTGGGCATTTGGTCTGTTAATTACGTAACGTGTGTATTAACGACGCACAATCTGCTGACAAATATTGCTGTCTTTTTATATTTAATATTTATGCATACCTCACTGGTGCGCATTGGTCATGTTATACATGACGGGACCCTCTAGTTTATTAAGATTTGATCTAGTGGAGCGGTCGCTCCACGCCAGCCAAGTCGTACGGCGCGCGCACACTCTCATATAAAGGCTGGAGCAAACCCACTTTTACTGTAAGCATCAAAGTGGCATTTTCGGCCTACTGGATCTTAAAATTGGAAATCTCACATTGTTGCGAAATATCTAAATTTCGAGCTATGGCCCACCCCACCACATATACGAAATTTGGGAACAATAGGTTACGCCCTTTGCGCGCTAGAGGGCCGTGTAAACAGTGTTTTAGGGCGGTTTTCATAATAATCTCAGTAGTAGTAGTAGTAGTAGGGTGGAGCTAAAATCCGGTAACAAGGCCACAGCCTAAACGGCTGAACCGATTGATCTCACATTTTTACCACGTGTGCACTTTTGGCGTCTGATTTAACCTTCACCCCATAAATTTTTTGTGCCGCCATTTTGAAACCGGAAGTGACGTCATATCTCGTCAACGGCTTGACCGATCGGAACGAAATTTGCGCCAAACGATTCGGACGGTGAACTATATGCATTATCAGTAGCAAAAGACTAAACATTTTGTTAATGAAACCGGAAATGACGTCACGAAATTTGAAATACATCGATTGGCATTTCGGCAACAAAGATTGATCCGATTATTTTGATATTTTTGTAACGTATGTACTTTTGATATCTCATTTGACTTATTATAAAACCAACCGGAAGCCGCCATTTTGAAACCGGAAGTGACATCATATCTCAATAACGGCTAAACAGATTTGAACGAAACCAGCGCTAAACAATTTAGACGGTCAACTTTATGTATTATCATTAATAATATTTGCAGTTTCCCATACCGAAACCGGAAATGACGTCACACATTTTAAAAATCTTACAAATTTACATTTTGATACAATAAATATACTATTTGGGACGGCTTATAATAAAATTTTATCAAGTTTAAATTATAATTCAAGGGTCAGAGATTTCAGCCGCCATTTTTAAACCGGAAGTAACGTCATATCTTGAAAATTGGTTGACTGATCGGTATGAAACTACCGCCAAACGATTCGGAAGGTCATCTCTATGGAATATGAACAGTACAAATAGAATTTTCCTATTTATGAGACCGGAAATGACGTCATTCAAATTTAAAAAATTATTATAATCCCCTCCTATATAATAAATACGTATTCAGAAAGCCTAAAATGATACACATCATTTATAGATATACATTCTATGTGGCAGTGCAGTAAGTTCAGCAGCCATTTTGAAAACCGAAGTGTTTCCATATCTCGGAACTGGGTTGACTGATTGGAATGAAACCTTTGCTATTCTTCGTGAAAGATCATTTAAAGCAATTATTTAGGACCATACGCTGCTATTCATTAGTGGTAACGAAATTGTAAAGGGTGATGATTTTTTAAAAGAATTTAGTAATTGTTCATTTCATATGTGTCACAAGTTGTTAGAATAAACTAAAAAAGGAGTGATATCCCCATAAAAACACTTCGTGTAAAAATACCAGCCAAGTCTCTTCAACTAAAAAAAAAATATGAAATCTAAAAATTCTGCACTGAAAAGTAATGATATCAAAAAATTTGCCAAGTCAAAACTTTATTTGAAAATCAAAAAATACTTGGCGCATCGTTTTTTTTAGGGCATTATAGGTATACTATGTATGTATATTTTATGTATAATGTATAATTGGCTTATACTTCCAAGCTATTTATGTACACGATGCGCCAAGTATTTTTTGATTTTCAAATAAAGTTTTGACTTGGCAAATTTTTTGATATCATTACTTTTCAGTGCAGAATTTTTAGATTTCATATTTTTTTTTAGTTGAAGAGACTTGGCTGGTATTTTTACACGAAGTGTTTTTTTATGGGGTGAATCTTTTACATTAAAATATAGTTGAAATGTTGAAAAAATTTATGCAAGTTGTAAATTTCAACAAAGAATACTTTCAGAAAATCTATACTTGTGCATCCCTCCTTCAATGCCATGACTCCCATGTCATGGGCTGGATCTTTCAACACTGCCTCAATGCTCTCATGCCCTGGATATAAAAGGGACTCTTTAAGAGTTTGGGTCAACGCCCCTTTAATATGAAACATCAATACTATACTCTTTTATGAAGGATTCCTTGAAGAGATACACTATTAAATAATATATTTTCCTTCCTTGTGGTTGCTTTTGCTCATGTTACATCAGTATTATGAGTTATGACTGCGTTTACTTGTAATCTTTGTACGACCTACGACGAGTAATTGCTGGCTATTATTCATTTGTGTTCAATTACTTGCTAATTGAATCAGTTCTTGATTGATGTGACTATTAGTGACGTACTATCAAGGTGAGGGGGGAGGGGGGGGATCACTATGTTCAATACCACACACGACAATAAGCTGGAGCAGGGAAAACATTGTAGTAAGAAATAAAGTCAGCCTATACAGAAAAGAAAATCTGGATAAAAAAGTCGATATCTTTTACAAAACTAGGATTCCTTTTATATTTTTTAAAATATATTTTTTTTGCGTTTTCAAGGTATTCCTATATGTTTTGATTGGATTTTACCACTATTCATTGGCTTTTTCCTATACATTCTTAGTCGATTGTCGAATATCACTATGCAAAAGTAGTCACCTGTATTTTTTTTCATTTATTACTTAAACATAGAATACATTTCATACAGTTTGTGTTGCACCTCCATAAGCCATTTAGGTCTGTGCGGATTCCAGAAATGAGTATTCCAGAAAATGTGTGTTGTCATGAAAACTTCACGACAAAACAATTTCTTCGAGTTTCAAGTTTCAAGTTTCAAATTTGTTTATTTTTCCAAGCTTTAATACATTGTATTACAAATAGATATGTATGCCCTTCTAAGATATACTTGTGTCAGGGCATATTTGTGGTAAAATCAATTAGCCCTAACCCTCCTTCCAGACTCAGAGGACATCTATATTCATGGACACTACTTTTCAAACTCAGTTTTATTTTTACGAACATTTTGTATTTGAAACCCGATTGCCCGAATGAATTGTGTTTCCCCTCTGTCCAGCTGTATGTTCCCCGTGTTTCAGTGATTGCTAGCAGAATAAGTGCCAAGACAATCACCAATCCATTATTCAGAGTCATGTGTCTACGACCTACTTATTGCTCGGATATGGTTTCGCGTCGATTGTGATCCGTGCAGGCGCGTAGGAAGCCCCCCCCCCCCCTCTCATCTGATTCAATTCCCCACCCTTTGTTTTTATACATGTCAAAATAAAAATATACTCATCTTCGAACATTGTTTTCAAACCTTTTTTATTTTGTTCCTAATCGGTAGTATTATCTACAATATAAGATCAAAAATGTATGTATACCTTAAACCGACCTAACTTTTATGTAAAACGTTTTCAAAGTTTGAGTTTTTTACATGGCTCTTATGGGGGAACGAATTAATTTTCCTACATTATTCTATTAACATGGGACAACTGACGTAGTCAAAACCACTGCTGTATTCTTAACAAAAATATTTTTAATGAAAACTTTGTTATAAAATTCTTCATGATCTCATATCGTATTATTATCCACACATTACATTATAAAACTACGATTTAGAGGTTAAACATGTGTTTTCTGAATTAATTTATCTCATGTACTGAATAGTCATTCAAAGCGAAAATCATCATAGAAATGCACCGGATGTCACTGTATAGGGCCCTCCCCCACACCCCCCAATGTCTTCGTAGACACTATAGTATCTCCAGCTATAGTTCGTTTGCAATATTACCCCCCCTCCTTGCAAATTTAGTTCCTGTGCGCCTGGAGATGTGCTCGCTTTGTTTCGCTTTTGACTAGAATTCTGAAAGACTTGACCGAAGTAAAAACGAAGCAGATTATGGCTGCTGGTTCAAATTTCAGGACAATCAATCCTTGTTATTATCAATGATATCAGAGCTCATTACAAGAGACAGATAAAAAGTTATCATATTTCATCGGATGATGCCATCAAGTTGTCAAGTAATCTTGCAGCTTTATTACTGATACTATGTGTAGATGATCTCAACTCATACCTATAGGAGCTATTATCTAAATCAAATTATGCCAGGCAGCGAAAAGTACCTCCAGGACATTGCATATTTTGTTTTGTACATTAAATTTGGGTTACGTCTCAAGGGGGGGCTTCAACTCCGGGTGTGGTATTTGGAAGATTCAAATACGTCATTATTCAACGGAGGTGCAAGATACACCTCAACTGTCTCTAAAGTTCAAAGCTTGCTAAGTTATTGATCGATTACGCATACACATGTTTGTGCCACTTACGTGTTTCGCATTGCATATGAAATCAAAGAATTAGCTGTAGATAATGTAATTTATACCAATGATTAATATGAAACAATGCTATACATACAACTATAGAAAAAAATATGTGCTCCTTGTCGAATGATACCATTATTATTTATCCATTCTCGATTGAAGTTTAACTTTTACTCATGGTGTAGCCTTTTATACTTAAAATGCTTGGCTAAATCCGCAAGAGGAATTACTATAAAATTGAAAATGGTGTAATTTTAAATTTTATTTTTTTTATTAAGACTGCCGTTCGAAAATAATCTGCTATCGTTCAAATAAGATAGAAAAATAGTAACAAGTGACGAATGTACACCCAACAAATCATAAAACGGTATTTGAACGAAACGGATTGGCTGCTGGTCAGGTTCCTTAACAATCAATCCTTGTTAGTGTCAATGAAATCAGAGCTTAACTACTAGAGGTAGATGACGAGTAAGCATATACTTCCTCGGATTATGCCATCTAATTTTTTTTCAGACAATCCATTTCTTTCAAATACCGTGTTATGATTTGTTGGGTGTACAATATAAAGGTCCTCTATCGCCAGCCGCCACTGATGTGTTGACATTTCATACGGGAGTATTTATAACTCTAATTAGTTTTGAAAAGCAACCCGACTGCTGGATGTGGTCTTGAAGTTACTGCTTTGCCGCGGACATGTGCTGATTGATTGACGATGTGATCACTCCAGCCGTCATCACTCACTGACAGCCCCAACCAGGGATCTATTCCAGGACTTTAAAATCCGATTCACGGCCATGGATTATGAGTCGACAGGACTCGCAAAAATTTGGGATTCGGATGTAGAAAAAATAAAAATAAAAAATGCTCGGGTTGTTACTTGTTTTTTACTCGGGTTGTACGTGACATTTGTGACATTTAATCGTGTGTTGCATGTTGCATGTGCTGCTCTGAATTAAGTTATTTTAATTCAAACATTGAAAACCACAAAAACCATAAAAAGGCGGCCCTACTTCTTTCTTTATGGCTTTGACCGATTGTCTCAAAATGTTTACAACATTGAGATACAGAGTGCCTCTAGTGATTCAAAAAATTATACAAAATGTTTTTACTCGTGTTGAGGAGAAGCCAATAAGGGCAATATATGAGTCTTTTGGCACTGATAATACTAAACAAAATATAACACTTTTGGCCCACTAGATGCACAGATTTATTATTTATCTATAATCTGTGAAAATTTGAAGACAATCGGTTAATCCGTTTAGAAAAGAGTAGGGGCCGCCTTTTTGTGCTTCATTAAACATGGATTTCATCATAGAATCCCCAGTTCTCGCTTTAAACTAGCTATTGTACCTACACCCAACAAATCATAAAACGGCAGTGTTGGGTAGGAACGGAACGAAATAGTTCCGTTCCTAGGAACTAGTTCCTTTTCTTAGGAACTATGGAACGTCTTAGTTCCTTTTTTCTAGGGAGGAACTATGGAACGGTTTAGTTCCTTTTTTTGAGGAAGTGTAAAGATTTTTGCTAAGTTCCTTTTTTTTAAATTTGACTGTACTTTTACTCCAAAAAACTGCATAGAAGCCACATATTTTTTTAATTCTGTCAGAAGTCCTCCTAGCTATTTGGCATCTAAAAATAACTCAACCCAGTCGTCACCTACCCTAACACAATGGACATCTATCTACCTGTAGTCGCGTGGCCAACCCTTCAGACCAAAGAACTCAATTCCTAGTACGACTCGTGAACAAGTGCAGTGCGCAGGCAAACAGATTTCAGATCGTCGTCTTTTTAGCTTTTACTTTGTTTCCTCCTCACAAATTTCCTTTCCGATCAAGGACACATCACATCGCCACTGAATTTTTAGTTTTTACGAATCTTCTTATCTCCCTTATAATCTTTTCGAATCTGCTGTGGTTCAGTGATTGAAATATGGCAGCAAGAGCAAACAAAAATGTTTTCCCATTTAAAAATCGGAGAAAATTTTTCTTTTGGGGAGAAAATAATGTGGGTTCCGAGTGTTCCAATTAAAAAATTCCAATTCCAATTAAATTTACACATTTCTTTAAAAAGGAACTAAAAGGAACTAAGTTCCTTTTATAAAGGAACTAGGAACGGAATAGTTCCTTTCATTTTTGAAGGAACTGGAACTGGAACTAGTTCCTTTTTTCGGCGAGGAACTTGGAACTGGAACTAGTTCCTTTTCAAAAGGAACTTACCCAACACTGTAAAACGGTATGAACGAAACAGATTGGCTGCTGGTCAGGTTCATTGACAATCAATCCTTGTTATTATCAATGAAATCAGAGCTCACCTACTATAGAGTTAGATTACGTGTTAGCATAGACTTCATCAGATGATACCATCCCATTTTTTCAGCTTTCAAATAAGAGTACCTACAGCGAGAAGTAATGGCAATGTGTAGGTACTATTATTTTTGGTCTACTGCAATCGCCAGTTGTTCAAAGCTCTGCTAAATTAAAACAGGTGTTTAGGACTTTGCCATGTTAACAACCAATGTCATTCGAATGAACAGAAAAACCGGACTTCAATACTATATCACGATAAAATATTAAAAGTATTTAAAGTTATCGGTACGCAATACGAAGTTAAGGATCTGCGTCTTAGATCTACCTTGGAGACGTATTTATAGTCCAAGAATTAATATTGGTTATTAGTGCTTCTCGTATCTAATGGCAAACCGCTAATCCACACGCCCAAACCTAAATGTCAAATTCAATTAGTTTTTTGTTTACCTTTTTGCTTAGTTCCTATTAACATCGTTCTTATGACCTTGACATTATAATCTTACCAGCTGAAGAATTCCCTCTGATCAATGTGATCATCTTTGATTGGATTTCATAATTGCTATTCGCTTATTGACCTGGCTTATCACCTTGTTAATCTTAATTCGTAACCTAAATGCGTCGCCTGTTATCTTATGGCCTGATATTTGGAGATAAAGATCTTTATATTCGCGTCAAAACAATGATAGCATGGCTTTAATTTCAAGTATGTTTACTTTTAGTATCACTTATCATTTACAAATCATACGACAGTCAAGTAGCAGATGTTATGTTATGGTTTTTATATGTTCAAATGTAAGTACTTTCCTTCGAGGGGGAGAGGGATCGGGGGATCAGTGAAAAGGGAAATAAGTTTTTTTCATAAAATAATATTAAATACACGTTTTGTTTGTATTTCAACTGGTGGAGGATTATTATTAGAGCTATAGGATGTTTAGGACCTATGAAGCGCCCAAAAAGGCAGGCAAATAGTACTTTAAAACTATTAGAAAGAGACCATAAAATCCCGAAAAAAGACCTATGAAATGTTATGCTTTGTAATATTCGTCAACATAATTATTCGATTTATTTTTTGAGGAGTTCAATTTGTGTAAGATGTTAAAATTAACTTAATTATTGTATGAATGTGTCAATGTGTCAAGTATCGACATCGTTGTTGGTCATCAAAGTGGAGGATGGACATTTTGTGAAGACATCATGGTTGTAGAACTTGGATCAAATATTTTGTTTTATTTTACCCATTTCAGTCAAATCAAATCAGTCCAGTCAAATCAGGCTTAAAAATGTCCATACCCAAAATAAATTGTAACATTTGGTTGTTTGGTGTCATTCTCTTCAGAAAAATGCCCTCTACAACATATCCAAAATCCGCCAAAATCCGCGCACCGGAATAACTTTTTAATCACTTTTTAAGTTAATTTCCCTTGCTAATTCCATCTTGCAAAAAAAATAAAAATTCATGTTACTCCGATTTTGACGAAACTTGGCAGAATTGTTCACCATCCTAAATGAACAAAAAAAGTTTTCTTAGCGTTTTCTCTAAATCTTATCGTTTGGGAAATATGGCCCATCGAAAAGTCATATTTTAGTCAGTTTTCGACTTTTCGAGTGTAATTTGACGATTTGCGAGGTCCATATTTTCCAAACGAAAAGATTAAGAGGAAAACGCTATAAGAGAGCTATTTGTGTTCATTTAGGATGGTGAACAATTCTGCCAAGTTTCGTCAAAATCGCGAGTTACATGAAAAAAGTTTTTTTTGCAAGATGGAATTAACATGGGAAATTAACTTAAAAAGTGATTAAAAATTACTTCCGGTGCACGGATTTTGGAGGATTTTGGATATGTTGTAGAAGGCATTTTTCTGAAGAGAATGACACCAAAAAACCTAATGTTACAATTAGTTTTGGGTTAATCTCTCATTTGACTGGACTATTAAAAATGAGCAAAGGCCATTTTCAGGCAAAATAAAACCCATGTTTTTGAAACCTGGAACGCATAAAACATATTTATGTGTAATTTTTAGACGCGTCTGAACAAAACATTAAAAAAGTATATGTCTTACTAACATCCTAGCCCTAGTAATTATGCTGATGGGAAGGAGGCGATCGTGGCATTTCGGTCTTTGTAGAATCGGGCGGGGGCGACGCCTCTCTCCACTTTCCATCTGGCCGGAATGTAATTCTGAACTTCTATTGAACACACAACTTTCGCGTGTTCCGTGTCCATGGTATAGGAGGTACGTGCAGAGGCCATCGTTATACTCACTTCGTTCTTACGTGCCCTCTTGTTCGTGAACTTTCGTTGATGAATGCACTATGTATTCATCACATTCTCATCGACATCCTCGTCAATCGGTTTCCAATCTGTTGACAGCATTGCAATTGACTTCCGTGTGCAGCCAGCTGCGTGGCTCGCCCTTTCAGTCGCTGCTTGCAACTTGCATCGTGAAGTGTTCAAATTTGCCAAAGTACACCAAGTGTAAAAAGAGGATGTATTTGAGATTTGATTTTTTTTAAAGAATCAACAAGACTGTACCGACATCTAATTCTAAACATTATCACATTTAATACTTTCCATGTTGGTTATTTTTTTAAATTTTACTCTTTCTTTTACATAATACCTAATTATTCTGAAGGAAAGGTAATACAGAGTTCAGAGTTCGCTCTTTGAATACAGGATATTTTCCCCGAGATAGTTATATTTAAACATGATGTTTAATTCCATAATTGTCAATCATGCTCATTCCAACATTTAATGCAAATTTACCTCGACTTGACGACACTTTTACCTATAAGCAGAAATAACTAGGAAGACGCTCGATGTATAAACTGAGCGTTTTCCTAGTAACGCGCTAATGAGCGAGCACCCAAACGCGCAACATCTCCAAGCGGAATATCGTAGGTAATGCACAGAAAACATAATATATATCCATGGTAGTGAATTGAAATACGATCCACTCGATCAAAATAAAATTAGGTACCTGACTTCCTAGAAACTGAGAATAGCCATCTACACTCTCGCTATACGGTCGCTCAATTAATATTGCTATTGTAAAATAAAATTGAGATGTCCTCAATCAATCTTCAATCAATAAATAAACAATAGCTACCCATGTAAAAGAATAGTTGAAGTAATATGAAAAATTTATTAATTCACCTTCATTTATTTTCTTATGTCATAGTTTAAATTTTCAGAAAATTCAATATTACCGTGCTCGGTAATATTACCGGTAATATTACTGGTAATATTACCGATTTCAATGTTACCGGTAACTTTACATCTCTACCTAAACATCGTATCCGCCTCCGTCGTCCGTCCGCGTCATCCGTCTGCAGCACTTACAGCCGCCGCCGTCGGAGGTTACACAGTGCCACTTTGTCAGCCGTGATCAGGGATGCAGTGGGGACAGGGCGGCGTCAGGGCTTCTTTTTCAAAATCATTTAAAATCATCCAATGGCTTACGATGTTATTCTTTAAATTTGCAAACAAAATTGCATCGCCTTTGTTACGCTAGAGAATTTTAACGTCGCTATTTTAATTCTCACAAATGTCACAAATGCGTAAAATTCTCACTCAAACAGTTAATAATCAAAAAGTTTCCGCCGGACCAAATTGGGGGGGGGGGGGGGGGGGGGGGGGCTATAGATTAGGTTCGTTTTCGGCGCCCTGGCACTTATTGACTAGAACTGCACCCCTGGCCATGTTGGACGATAAATTAGTTATTTGCTGCCACTTGCGCGCGGTGGTGAGGTTGTGTTGGCCGACGATCCATTGCGGCTACGCCGGCGGCGTATTTCCAAAGTATACCCAGCCCCAGCGCACCGTCACTGATTGGTGTATCTTGGTCACGCGGTCAATGGTTAAATGATCACCTCGGTTGCAAAACTGTAAGTTATCTGTCAAAATATCTCAAACCACGCACTGTCAACGAGAAATAAGTTAAGTTACCCACGATGGAAACGAAGATGATACGTATTAAATATGCATATTAAAGTGTTTATAATGTCCTGAGTATTGTCTCTCTGAGTATTGTTGAGATGTATTGACAGATATCTTTCAGTTTCGCGATTGAGGTGATCATTGAATCAAAGACCACGCGACCAAGACGAGCCGATCAGTTGACGGTGCGCTGGGGCTGGGTATACTTTGGAAATACGCAAGCCGGCGAGCATGTTTCCTATGACCTCCCACGTATACGCAGTCCTCCCCCTAGAAATGGGCAACCACCCTGAATCGGGTCCCACCGGTCTGAACCCGCCCGTCCCATTCCGGGCTGGCCCTCCCCACCAGTGTTGGACCCCCACAGGGCCCTGTCTCGGCCGTATGCTCCACTGAATCAAAATAGAAAATGTACAAACATACGTAATATAACCTCGCTGTTGACACGAAGCTCATCACTATTCACTAGTCACCCGTCGTGCAGGCCTAAAAGAATAAGATTAAGATTAGGAATTATTTATGTTTTTCGGGCCACAACCCACAACAATGTCATACATAATGAACAGAGTGAAAAGAGAGACTGAAATATTATTCACGAATGGCAAAGACTCTTAGTCGGAGTGATTTTGTTATACATCGATATATTCGAATCATAACATCCTTGTCGACTCAATAATGTATGCCCTTAAAGGATTTATGGGCATACGCCAAAAAAATTACACACGATAAGGAAAATAGGGGGGTTTGCAGGCGAAGCCCCCAAGAAAATCCTTCGTTTTGGTGCATTGTAACGATTTCTTGAAACACTTTTTGCTGTCTCTATTTCTTTACTTTTCCAGAAATTTCTTGCGATTTTCTTTAATATTAATTATTTCATGCTTCAAATACAATTACATTGTATAAATTTTTAAGTTTTCTTTAGCAAATCAATAGAATATTTGGTTTTCTGGAAGCTCGTAGTGCCCCTTCTTCTCGCACCAGTGGCTGCATGTGGCAGTGCATTTCATTGGTATTCATCGAGCTGACCTTTCACTTGCTGCGAACTAAATGTCGGGAGAGATGGCGCCACGTTCCGCTATTTGTTGACTGTTGATACTTGTGGTGAAAACATTTCAAGCTATCCTGGTATTTATGATCGCGAATAGTGGGTAGTCAATGGTAGTTCGTTGGACGGAGTTAAGGTAGCACAACTGATATCTCATATCTTCCAAATAAGCCTATTTTTGGCAGAGGTATCAATAATCACTATTTACACGATACTGTGAAATATGAACAACTTCTCGTGTCTAGATTTTGAGATATTGTAGTTATAAATTCCTATTTTTAACATGTAGTCTTATGGGAGCCATTAAAATCATGACGATTTTCATGCTATTTTTGAGTTTTTAATTTTACTGAGGTTCAACGTTTTTTCAAAAAACTGATTTCTAGATAGATAGTTGGACATTCTATTAGAAAAAAATTGAAAACAATACCAACGTGTGCTATTTTAAAAGTTATCAACCAAAAACTAAATGATTTCCCTATACCTCCTGTGTTACAGTTTTGTTCATTCTCGGAAGGCAATAAATTGAAATCTCGCTATACGACAGGGGTTGCAAGTTAAATTACATTTTATGATTCATTTATACTTAAATATAGTTGAAATGTAGGAAAACATTTTCTGAACTTGTAATTTCAAGATTTTTATTTTTTTGTATATGTATAATGAAGGTACTACCTTAAACCAACGATCCAAGTATTGGGAGCATATGTTTACGATTGTACCACATTTTAACCTATAGGCAGCGTGTTTAGACAACAGATGGCACTGCAAAAGTACAGACAGAGCCACCTAATCTGTGGGAAGGAAGCTTACCTTTTGGCAAGGCGTCCAAGTCGCTGCAGTTATATGTTATGTTGCTGCACATATTACGCTTTATCAATTCTTAAAATTTACACAAGTTTATCTAATGTTTATTCGCCTACAAAATATTAACAACAAAGTGTTCACAATTTCACTGAATCTGATCACAATATTAATTTGCGCGACTAAGTTCTGATTTCGAAATATTTTGAGTACATTTGTTGACATCTGATCGGTTGCTAGGTCACGGCCAATGAGAAATAAAACAGTTGACGATCTTCCCACAAATGTTGCTAATTTCTCTCACTCGTGGCGAACACTCGGTGCCTATAGGAAAATCGTTTCAATTTGAAATTAATCGTATTTTCAATTTCTTAAAGGAAGATTCTAAATTTTCGTGTTCGACTGTTTTTTTTTATTCTGTTTAGCCTGTTTTATATTAATTGTTATTTCCTTATTATTTTGTATATTTTTTTATATTTTGATAGTCGATTTATTATTTTTCTGATTTATTAGTTTTCTTTCGATTTTCCTAATTATATTTCTTTGTGGTTAAATTAATTAAATGCATTAAAATCGTTTTGATTTTTTCAAATATTTTTTACTATTTTTTATTTCATTCTTGGTTTTTGTATAATTCGAATTCTTTAATTTTATTTAATCTCCACTGAACCTTGTAAGAAAGCCTCCAATCCATGGGGAATCCCGCTGCATCCAGCCCCCGCCGATAGCACCGCCGTGTTTTATAGTCCGATCCGGAAATACTCGTGTTCCCGAGCGTCCCCCCCCCCCCCCCAACCCCTGACTCTGGCACTGGGACAACTGTAAGTGTTACTTGCCTAGTGCTGGGGGAATGCATCAAGTTCAAGTGTCCAGACCTTGAGCACGTCAGGAAGAAGTACAATAGAGCGTCTTATTCCCGACATTCCCCCCCACCCCTGACTCTGGCACTTTGACAGCTGCAAGTGTTGCTTGCCCAGTGCTGGGAATGCATCAAGTTCAAGTGTCCAGACCTTGAGCACGTCAGGAAGAAGTACAATAGCGTCTTATTCACGACATTCCGACTTGAATGCGGCGTTGTTTCACGTCGTGCTGCGACACTTGAGAGATTCACGCTTATTTCGGTGACGAGATTGGACTTTGTCTCCCAGACACTGACTATCGAGTGGTGAACAAAACTAGATCAGTGTACACTTTGAAAAAAGAACATAAAATACTCACATCAAAATCATAAAAAAAAGTAGCTGCCTATTTTTAAAAAAATCAAAAAAAATCACATCACATCAAAATCATACAAAAAAAATCAATGTCAAAAAATCACATCAAAATCTTTTAAAAAAATTTAAAAAATCAAGTATGTAAAAAAATAAAATAAAAAATCACTCAAAGATAAAAAAATATATAAAGAATCACGTAAAATGTTTGAAAAATCAAAAAATCATTTGGAGATATAAAAAATAAAAAAAGTAATTAACAAAAATCACAAGTCAAAAAGAACCAAAAATATCAAACTAACATATAATCAAAAAAATCATCATGTGTACACTAAAATGTTGAATTGTTAGCCCCTCGCTGACTACTTCAATATGGTTTGATGTCGTGGGTTTTGTTTTGTCAAATATTTATTTGGAAAGCGCGCAAATGTTTTGTTTGAGCAAAAAACTTGAACCATTTTTTTTTTTTAATTACCATTTTGTAATATTTTTCCCAACATATCAACAATAACGTCTTGTAACTTGCAGCTCCCGTCTATCAATACCAATGCTGGTTGCTATAACTCATTTGTTTTAATATTTTTTCCTTACCTGTCAACCGGAAAATAAGTTTTTTGTTCAAATCAAATCGACACAAAAAATGCTTCTTCATTATTAGTATATAAGACACGATTTTACGTGGCCTCCATAAGATAGACTCTTATTATCTCAGAAACTAGCCATCGGTAGACTGGTTTAAAGATAGGAATATTGCTGACTCAGGTTGTGTGTAGTACATGGAGGTATACTTTGGTTCAATTATAACTCCAGGGTGTGCCCCCCCCCCACCCCCACCCCCACTCACCCCTAACTGCTCTAATTGCTTTGTTACCGACGTGTGGAAATTAACTCAGATCGTTCTGATTTTTAGTTTTCGAAATCGCCCCAATGTCACGGCTATAACTAGCGATATGTAGCCCAATCGAACCGATCTTTACATCAGAATATATAAAATTGCTCAGATCTGTGGTGTTCAAGGAATTGAAGGTCGGAAATCCATTTTCGCTCTTTTACGTTGCACTCTTTTGGAATCGTGTCAAGCTCTGTCAGTTGTAAATAGACTGAGTGAGTATACGCATGTTGAAGTTCCAATTCAACATGACTAGTGTCATCTTTTCAAATGAGATAAGACGAAATCAGATGAAGAGGGTTCCTGGGTTGCCTCATAGGAATAAGAAAAGTGTTATTCATAGCAGTGATTAATTAAAAACCACATAATTGGAATTTAAATGCTCTTAAAACTACAAGAGAAATGATAGGATATTTCGTAAAATATGAGGTAAAATAAGAGAGAAAGGTGAGGAATGTTGAGTAAATGGCAACACTTTACTGCAATATGAACTGATGGGGTAAAGTGGATCTTTAATCGAGAATATGTGTCATACTGTAAGGGTGGCGGTATGCTAGTTGTATGTTAGTGGGTTTTTCACCGAGAGAGCAAGTCAAACATTTAGCTGTGATAATAGAGCTTCCTTCCAGTTCGTCAGAATTGCCCAAGATAATCGAATACATCAAATATTGTCCGGTCAATATGTCTCCGATTGACCTGATTTTTTATGTAGATTCCCAAAAGATGTCTCTTGAGGCCACCGTTTGCGAAATGTTGATACTCGTTCTGTGAGAGACGCAATAAATCACTAAAAAACAGTTTTTCTAAAATGTAAGGGTTGTTTGTAAATTTGGGGGGTGAGCAAATAATAATTATTCGATTAAAACGATAACGTAGATAGATTCGTCGATCTTTCAACATTATTCTGACGCAAAGATAATGAAATTATCTTCATTTTCGCGGAAGATTTCCTTGATCATGTAATCACATCCATAAATATGAAAATTTTCACTTTGAATGGGGGTCTTAATATGATTTTATTAGCATTTGTATAAATTACCAATAATTCCAAGCATTGATTTGTAATCGAATGGACTCCCGCCCTTCTGCCTCAATAGTTTATATTTAATATCCGAACAAGCTTGCGAGTCGTTATGAAATGGAATAGTTTTAATTACAACTCCACTCATTAAAACTCGCATTAAAGAAGAGATTATTATTATCGCGCTGGTAGAGAAATGATTAGAAATGTTGTGTACAGAGAGAATAACAAGTGCTCGGCCGATACAGCGAATTGTAACTGCAGCAAATATGAGAACGGTTCGTATTTGCATTTAACTCATTCAAATTAATATTTATTCTGTGAAAATACTTAGTTCAAATAAATTATATACATTACAATAATGTCTACCAATAGATAGTTTTTGTACAGCGAGTGCTGGATTTTTTTTTAATTTGCATGTAATTTGGTCAACGTTCAATTTCGGTTAATTTTTACGTAAGATCAAAATGTACAGTAATTTCAAAATCGTAATTTTGTCAAGTAACAGAAAAAAATATATGCATACCTTATATATTATCATTTAAAATGAAAATATTTCAAACCGGGGTCGTATTCTAGAACTTCTAAATTCCCAATTCCGATGTAATTCCATTCCATTCAATGTCAATGGGATTGTTCACGCAAAACTATTGTAGATGGCGCTGCTGTTCTAATCGTCCGGGAGAGAGCCAATCAAAATGCATCTAGCGGAATGGAAGGTTTTTAAAACTTGGCGGGAGTTTGATTCATAGATCTTGGATTCAGAGACCAACCAATCAGAGAGAGGCACCTCCAATGCTGCTAGCGCTGCGAGTGAGAGCAAATGGCAGTGAACAACCCCATCCTTATGGCCGTGACCGGATTCCATGAGAATGGAATTGGGAAAATGTTCTAGAATAGACCTCCGGATTCCATGAGAATGGAAATGGGAAGCAATGTGTCGTCTACATCTGCTCTGGAATCAACCCTTGCTTATCTCCTGCTCATGTGGCGTGATGTGTGTGTAGCGGCAGATGACACTATGATCTGTTGTGCTCCACACACAGCATCTCGCGCCTTATCTGTGATCTGTGCTCCACACACAGCATCTCGCGCCTTATCTGTGATCTGTGCTCCACACACAGCATCTCGCGCCTTATCTGTGATCTGTGCTCCACACACAGCATCTCGCGCCTTATCTGTGATCTGTGCTCCACACACAGCATCTCGCGCCTTATCTGTGATCTGTGATCCACACACAGCATCTCGCGCCTTATCTGGGATCTGTGCTCCACACACAGCATCTCGCGCCTTATCTGTGATCTGTGCTCCACACACAGCATCTCGCGCCTTATCTGTGATCTGTGCTCCACACACAGCATCTCGCGTCTTATCTGTGATCTGTGCTCCACACACAGCATCTCGCGCCTTATCTGTGATCTGTGCTCCACACACAGCATCTCGCGCCTTATCTGTGATCTGTGCTCCACACACAGCATCTCGCGCCTTATCTGTGATCTGTGCTCCACACACAGCATCTCGCGTCTTATCTGTGATCTGTGCTCCACACACAGCATCTCGCGCCTTATCTGTGATCTGTGCTCCACACACAGCATCTCGCGCCTTATCTGTGATCTGTGCTCCACACACAGCATCTCGCGCCTTATATGTGATCTGTGCTCCACACACAGCATCTCGCGCCTTATCTGTGATCTGTGCTCCACACACAGCATCTCGCGCCTTATCTGTGATCTGTGCTCCACACACAGCATCTCGCGCCTTATCTGTGATCTGTGCTCCACACACAGCATCTCGCGCCTTATCTGTGATCTGTGCTCCACACACAGCATCTCGCGCCTTATCTGTGATCTGTGCTCCACACACAGCATCTCGCGTCTTATCTGTGATCTGTGCTCCACACACAGCATCTCGCGCCTTATCTGTGATCTGTGCTCCACACACAGCATCTCGCGCCTTATCTGTGATCTGTGCTCCACACACAGCATCTCGCGCCTTATCTGTGATCTGTGCTCCACACACAGCATCTCGCGCCTTATCTGGGGTCTGTGCTCCACACACAGCATCTCGCGTCTTATCTGTGATCTGTGCTCCACACACAGCATCTCGCGCCTTATCTGTGATCTGTGCTTTACACACAGCATCTCGCGCCTTATCTGTGATCTGTGCTTTACACACAGCATCTCGCGTCTTATCTGTGATCTGTGCTCCACACACAGCATCTCGCGCCTTATCTGTGATCTGTGCTCCACACACAGCATCTCGCGCCTTATCTGTGATCTGTGCTCCACACACAGCATCTCGCGCCTTATCTGTGATCTGTGCTCCACACACAGCATCTCGCGCCTTATCTGTGATCTGTGCTCCACACACAGCATCTCGCGCCTTATCTGTGATCTGTGCTCCACACACAGCATCTCGCGCCTTATCTGTGATCTGTGCTCCACACACAGCATCTCGCGTCTTATCTGTGATCTGTGCTCCACACACAGCATCTCGCGCCTTATCTGTGATCTGTGCTCCACACACAGCATCTCGCGCCTTATCTGTGATCTGTGCTCCACACACAGCATCTCGCGCCTTATCTGTGATCTGTGCTCCACACACAGCATCTCGCGCCTTATCTGTGATCTGTGCTCCACACACAGCATCTCGCGCCTTATCTGTGATCTGTGCTCCACACACAGCATCTCGCGCCTTATCTGTGATCTGTGCTCCACACACAGCATCTCGCGCCTTATCTGGGGTCGCGGCGAGGTCACCACGCATCCCGTCTCCATTCATTGCTGCACACGCCGGGGAAAACTCAGTGATAGCGTCACCCGGCAGGAGTTCATTTCTCCGCAATCCAATACTGTTCAGTTCTTGACATTAGCAGGGCAACAGGACAGCTGAACGTCAACATTGAGATTTTCCTAAGGCGCGTAGGAAGGGGGGGGGGGATTCTCCTCCCCCCTCTCCGATTCAGTTCCCCCTCCCTGTTTAAAAGTGTTAAAATCGCGTAAAAATTCTCCAAATTAATTCCTGAAATTCCAATTTTTCCCCGGGGCTGTGCGCCCCCCCCCCCCCCCCCCCCTCACACATTTAGTTACTATTCGCCTGATTTTCGTAGAAAAGTATCAACATATGATACTTTTTGTGAATCCAGTTTTCGAATAGAATGTTTTAAATGTTTCTTGTTAAAAATTAATTGAAATTCGAATTTGAATCGACTTTTATGCATCAACTTTTGCAAATATATTTTCTTAAAAGTTGCCAACAAGGCACAAAGAGAAATTAATTATCTACAAGTTGGTAGGTTCAGCATATTACTTGTCATCAATACGAAATTTGCCAAATTTGGCAGTTATGAGGATGGTCCTTTCTCCTAATCTAATATTGATTATAAATGTGTTTTTACACATGGGAATGTTATTTCTACATTCAAAATAACAATGTTCATAATTTCAATAGAAGTAGCCTATTTCATTATTGCCATTTCCACAGTTACTTATCGAAGATTGCCAAATCACAAAATTGGTAAACTCTCCTATTGAAATGCTAAATTATCTGCCTCCGTTTGTGTGCTCCCGAGTAACCCCCGCCGCTCGTGGAGAAAGTGAGGTTATGCGTGGTGATAACCTCGACCCCTCGCGATCCCGCGGCTCCTCGGTCAGTTCAGTCGTGCCCGCGATCGACACCATGAGCTACGCAAACCAAGCGCACCGGTTCGGGCTCATGTCCTACACGTTGCAGGTACAAAGATCAGACAAGTCTTCATTTCAACGTTCTGGTAATTAATTAAGAGTTAGTGGAGTGAGCGTCACCACGGTACTCGTGTGACTCTTTCTCTGTGTTTTTTTTTATTGATTTTTTGCCAGCATTACCCGGGTCAAATCGTTAAACCAATCGATCTAAAATGTAGTATAATCTCACAAGAGCGGTTTCGTGTATACTTTTTGAACAGGATCCTGTGATTTTGAAAATAAAAACTGGATCCGGTTGACCGATCAACTTCAATTTTTGCATAGCCATCGGGACCACAACATTTCAGGTGTTTTTGTAAATTTACAGACTAATTCAAAAGCTACATTTTATGCATGCTTGGAAATATTTATGAAATTTCTTGAAGGAAATTTCAGACATTATATATTTGCCGCATTTGTTTCGGCTCTACTTGTTCTGTAGAGCAAAAACTTGCAAAGGCACATCAATTCACTTGCAATGTAGAGGATCTCTTACCAACGGGTTCCTGTGCAAACTAACATCTATGTGGGCACTAACAGTGAATTGAAGAATGATACGAAACTAATATGACTAAATGATACAAGTAGTGAGATAAGGGATATTGGCTATATGAATTGTCTCCCTGTTTTTTCCACATGGAAGGCCAGGACACATAAATGGTGGACATATTTGCCTCTACATTTAGGCATAGACATTTATACTCACTGTGGGTATAAATGTCTATGATTTAGGGCGGGTAGGACCAACTTTGGATTAGCTAATTATCGCTAGTTAGTGGGCAGTTAACCAATGAATCCAGTTGGCGCGAATTCCACAGCCAATAAGATTCACTAATTTCCACTAACTATCGATAGTTAACTTAATCCAATGTTGGTCCTACCCGGCCTTAGGTTAACATTTGACGAAAGGTAACTTTTTCATGTGTACCTTCCATTTCTCTCTATCGTGGTAGATTGTAGTGGATTGATTTATTACTTCTTATCTGGTATCTTTTTTTATAAAGAGATTTGATGTTCTGAGAATTGTATAAATTAAATTTCAACACTCTAAATGAATGAGAGTTAAGAAATAATGCCCTTGTTTGTTGCTAGGCGAACTTTGTTCTTCGAAGTTCGTTGTTGTCTGTGGAGCCAAGGAAATTAAAGAATTGACAGATTGATCTGGAGGTCTATTCTAGAACGATTTTCCAATTCCATTCTGATGGAATTCAGTCACGGCCATAAGGATTAACATTGTATGGAATTGAATTCTAGTGGAATTGGGAATTTAAAAGTTCTAGAATAGGGTCCCTGGATTCATTACTTCAATAAATTAGGTAAATATTTTAATAATCACTTCTTGAGATTTTTTTCTGTTTTCAGTTACCTACTAACTAATTGCTGACTTGTCTACTATTTATTACTATTTCCTGACTTTGTAAGACAATTTTAAGGGCGTGGGAGGTCATGAATTTGTTAAAGTGGACCCAGCGAGTGTGTAGCCAGTTCAGCAAATGCTGTGAAAAATTCAACAATAGGGCCAACTTGTAATCCGGAGTGTTTTGACGCATCCGGTTGTAAATATCTCTCAACCACTGCAGGTGTCCGGAAAAGGATTGTTTTGTTGTGCTGCCAAATATCTTTCAATGCAGTTGGCTTTTAAAATTCACGGAAAGTTGTTTAAAATGGCAACAGTGTAGGTGGAAGGGGTGGCAGGTCATCTATCGGGTTGTATCATGTCAGAGCTAAACTGACGAACAATACTAGTACAATACAATAGTTTGTCTCGTGAAAGGAAAGACTACACACAGGCTGGGTCCACTTTACCAGCATCCAGCAGTTTGGAACAGTTTCAGATGGAAATACAAAATATAAATGTCTGTATTTACCAGACTGTTATGTGGTCAGCATTTGTCGCAGAGCGTTTACGTTCCAGACAAATGCTGAACATGTTGTAGGAGCTGATTAAGATAAAGATAAAGGTTCAGTACACTTGTTACTTTTCTTGCTTTTTCGATATTCATTATCGTCTGGCAAATAGGGACATTCATTTTCGTATTTCCCGCTAAAACTTCTCCATGCATGGCAACAAAATGACGACGCTCCTAACTGTATCCTACAAACTATCTGTAACTAACCGGCGCGTTCCTTCTGGTTGCAGTCCATCTGCAGCGTGGCGCCGTACTCTTCGGACCCGGACGCCGTCGCTGAGCGCGCGCGGTGCGACTACACGCAGCGCATCACGTACAAGCAGGCGGCGGCCGGCAAGGCGATGCGGCCGATCAGAGTGTACGCCGACGGCATCTACGACCTCTTCCACCAGGGACACGCGAGACAGCTCATGCAGGCCAAGAGCGTCTTCCCCAACGTCTACCTCATCGTAGGAGGTAGGAGCGTATGGCAGGAGTGAAAACTACTCATTCTAGTTAATAACCCTGTTCGCACTAGGATATTCAATCTCCGGTGTTGCAAGCGCGAGCGATTTTGCCGCTTGTTTCAGGCACTTTTTTGGATACGATTGGAGACAAAATGTTTTAGCGAAATGATTTGAAATTTTAATGATGGTTAGATAAAAGACAAACTTAGGGTTATCACCTTTCACATTACAGACTTACAGGAGGGCTCATTTTGTGCACAAAGAATGGTCCGGTGTCATGACGAAGCCCAAATTTAGATAATTGCATTCCTACTTTGACTGTAGCTTCTACTAAATTAGTAATATTTGACTGTAAAATCCGGTATGTATTATATATTTTATTTTAATTTCGAAAGGAAAAATTAGTATATAAGGGAATTGGGCCACATCAGCCCATAACTAGATATCTATGAATATTTCCTCCAAGTTTCGTATCATTCAGATAAACGGTTTTGTCTGTTCCTTTCCTTGTCAAAAGTAAACATGTGCATTTTACATAGTGATGGCAATTTTCTGAAAAAAAATTATTTTGAAAATTTTCATGAAAATTTTCATGAAAATTTTCAATACGTTGAAAAATTTTTAAATAACTTTTTTTATTGCTTTATTTCACACAATTGTTAATAATATATATCTGAAAAAATCGTAAAATCAAAATCAAAATAAAAGCCAAATATAAGCCCAAATCTCAGTTTTTCTTCATTGTAATTTTGGCCAGACTGTAATTTCTACATAGGCGGGAAATTTGAATGCTGTATTAATGATCATTTTGCACATTTACCGCTCAGACAACAACACGCATCATAATAGAGTTCAGTATGCATCCCAAGTATGCCCATACATTTATTAAATCAAATATAATTGATTTAAACTTTTTCAAAAAATTTCAATTTTTTCAATGGTCATTGAAAATTTTCTGAAAATTTTCAAGTGAAAATTTTCAACGGGCCATCACTAATTTTACACATTTGAAAACGTCCCGTATTTTTTTGGGGGCCCAAAAACAATTAACGTCACTTTATATCATATTATATGTTACCAGCTCCCACTTACATAATATTTAGAAAAAAAATATTTACTTTTTTCGGTCGAATCGCCTTAACTTAATCTTTGTTAAAAGATAATCGAGTTCCTGAAACTCTTTTACGTCATCAAATTTAACTTACATGCGTTCACGTTGGCAACTTCAGATATTTAACAGGGGGCGTGATGATAAGTGATTTACATGATAATCATGATTGATGATGATGAAGAATAGGTATTAGGTAAGCATGGACGGTGGAAAGGAGACTGTCATGGCCTATTAGTATGGACGTCCTAGTATTTGCCACCACTACAGCCTGAGACAATGTATACTGCGTTGTTCGGTTATAGAGTTAACACACTCGGTGTTGGGAAAGGTCATCAACCCGTGGACTTTTGAAGAGTTCAAGTTATTTTCTTGTGAAATAAGAATTATAGTTCAAGTTTACTGAAATAGCACATTATTTATTGAAATGTTGAAATAAGGACCAGAGAATAAACAAATTGATGAAGAGGGCCCACAAAACATAAAATATGTCTGTATACCAGAAGCGAAGGAAATCAATCCACCCCTGTTTACTATATATAAAAAAATATTTTAGAACTGCCCTAGGAAGTGGATGGAAGGGAGTGATTAAAAATTTAATTTTACATGTTATAAGGTACCTAGGTCTTTCAGCGTAGTTTATAAACAAGTCAAGGCTGGCACAAACAACAACAACAACAACAACAACAACAACAACAACAACAACAACAACAACAACAACAACAACAACAACTAGAATTCTGCTATTTTCTACTACTATCTGCTTTTAAGATAACACATTGGCCATTGACCAATTCTTCAATGTTTTTTAATCCTTGTCTTCTCTTTTCTATAATAAGTTACTTATAACAGTTTTGCAAACATCCACACATAAGTTAGAATAATTTTATATGTTGAATTAATCTAAGTTATGTGTGGATGTTTGCAAAACTGCGCAATAGGAGAAATGCTTAGAAATCTTGCTGTTATAATGTGCAAAATTTTAAATATATTTCTGAATAAGAACAGATCAGTGAACACTTAAAAATGTGCCAAGTGATAACCCTAAGTTTGTCTTTTATCTAGTCATGATTAAAATTTGAGATCAATTGGTTAACGGGTTTGGTCTCCAATTGTAACAGAAATTTCATAATTTGCAAGGTTTTGTTGAATAACCGGCGCCTAATTAACAAGGCACGAAGCAAAAATGAAAAAGTGTTACTAATATACAATCAGACTGATCCTGAGAACATCCTATCAAAGTTACACCCACGTATGAACAATTTGTCTCTCTCAATTTGCTAAAACGGCCGAGCGCTAGTACCACCTAACACTTACTATTTAGTGAGTGAAGTAAGTCTGTAAACTGCTGCGATGAGTCGTGTACTGACGAGGTTGAATGTTGCAGTGTGCAGCGACGAGCTGACGCACAAGAAGAAGGGGCGCACGGTGATGACGGACGACGAGCGCTACGAGGCCGTCCGGCATTGTCGCTACGTCGACGAGGTGGTGCAAGACGCGCCGTGGGCCACCGACGATGAATTCCTAGACTTTCACAAGGTATGCTCTTGCTTCTGTATTTATTGTACACTTGGCCAAGCTAAACACGGTATTCGAAAGCAGCGGGACCGGCTGATGGATTAAGACATCATCTGATGACATCTATTCGAGAAAATAAGGAACAGGACTGACCTCTGGTGGATTCTTTGGTACTAGCCATAAGGGGGATAATGGAGGATATCACGGGGATATTTATGTAAATAAATTATATTAAATTTGCTTTAGTTGTTTGTTATGGCTGAAAAAGTAAACTTGTAACTAAATTTAAATTTCAATTGTGTCTCCTTTTTCACTGCCCTATGGAAACACGAACTTCAAATAAAAAAGTGCACCAAAAAGTTTTCTTCCAGAAGTGGCTCCATCACGTATCACTTATTTATTCGAATACCTACTAACTTGTAATCTAGCTCTAGTAGTTGAGCTCTGATTTCATTGATAATAACTATCAAGGAACCTGGCAAGCAGCCAAACGTTTCGTTCAAATACTGTTTTATGTTGTATTGAGTGTACATGAATAGAATTTGTATTGGACAGTGTAAAACATTCTGTGTATTGCATTGATTAGCATTCCTCTGTAGACATGCTAAGTGGGAGTTGCGTATAGACCTCGGAAAATCCTGTAAACAATTATTGTTGTGAAGGTGAAGTGCATTTTTCTTTCTCAATAAAACATTTTTTTTAAGATTTCAAATAAGCTTAAAATATATTTAAGTATAACTGAATTTGATTACGATTTGTTCTAAGTTTATAAATTCATGTAATGTAGGTCTAGATGACCTTGATGAATGGCAACGCGATCCGAACATTTTCGTAAGTGGGAGGATTTTGGTCAAACTCTCCTACCTACTGCAGTAGTTTAATATGTGTACGAAAACAAAAACTTGTAAATAAACTGCCAAGCACCTTCCCCCCTAAAAGGATTGAGATCTAAAAAAAAGGCCAAGCAATAATATATTGTTGAAACTTTTTTGCACTTAAAATTCGTGAAATCATTTCGCCCAGCTACAGCCGCCAAGCACAACACTATAAACGTAACGTTGTGCCCAAATTCGAAGAAAAAAATCTATGTGAACCATTATTGTAAACTTTAACAAAATTATACAAATTAAAAGCGATAAATAAAAATTATTCATAATGTATTTAAAACAAAATAAATGTGAGATAATAATGGTGGGTAATATTTTCATAATGTCCATAATTAATTTTCTGATTAACATCACCAATCAGGACTTGAACTCTGATTTTTTTTTTAAATTGTTGTGGTAAAATCCTCCTAAAATCTCTAACCTCGCCTGGACCTTGCAGATAGACTTTGTCGCGCACGACGACTACCCCTACATGACGGACGACGGCACGGACGTGTACGCCGACCTCAAGGCCAAGGGCATGTTCGTGGCGACGCAGCGCACCGAGGGCGTCTCCACGTCGGACATCGTCGCGCGCATCGTCAAGGACTACGACATCTACGTCAGGAGGAACCTCGCGCGAGGATACTCGGCCAAGGAGCTCAACGTCTCCTTCCTCAACGTGAGTTCGGGCTTCGTTCGGGAACGTTTCAAATCGCAATGTATTCATAGAGTACACTGTTAGAGGTGGAAAACTAATACTATGAAGAGCAATCTGGAATAAGAAAGATGTCTTGGGCGCAAATTTTTTCTGCGAAAGACTTCTGAAATGGGAGAAGACATTAATTGTTTAAAAATACAGCTTTAAGATATTTAGAGTGAAAAAAGTGGTGGAAACTAGATTAAATGTTCAAATGTCTTTACTCTTTCATTATATCCCTGACACGGAATTATAGTTGTGAAAACCCTTTAGAGTCAAAATTTTTGATTACTTATATAATTCGAAATGTCAAATGGAGCACATTTACTGTTTGTATATCCTGCATTTTACTGAACTAATAAGTGTCGGAACATATCATGAATCCTACACTTCCATATCAGAGTTCTAATTGAAATAAGTAAGCTATACGAGTTTTGGTCAGTGTCCTTTTTCTCCCATTTAAGGAGGGATGCCCAAGTAGATTTTTCGAAAATATTTTTTGTTGAAATGTACGACTTTTATTTAAAATTGTTTAACATTTCAACTATATTTTTATGTAAAAGTTTCATCAAATGTCTTGTAACTTGCAACTCTCGAATTATATTGAGTTTTCAATATGATGTCTTCGGAAGATTAAGAAATTTTAACACAGGAGGTATAGGAAAATTATTTAGAATTTGGCGCCTAACTTTCAAAAACGTACGGCTAGGTGTATATATAAAAATCTTAATAAATACCTCTATGTCTAATACACATAATATTAGTTTTTGGAAAAAATCTTTCAGTGGAAAATAGTTTAAATCTAATATTTACTAGAAAAATTACCGTGTTTTTTCGACTAACCATGTTAAAGATAGGGCTAACTCAAATTTATAAAGTGATATATCTTGGAAATTAGTTCGGCTACCCCACTTTTTCTTGCGTTTATATGATGCACAAGGAAATTATCTATTAAATAAACATATTAATTCAAATATCTATCGGAGACCTCTACTTGGGCATCCCCCCTTATGAAGTATTCTGAGTCGAGTATTTGTACAAAAATGTCTTGCGTCTTTGGCAGTGTATAATTTTAGCAGTTTCAGCATTTGAGTGTTATAAGCTCTTAAAACTTCTTGAAACTGGGGACATAAAGGAGAGTTGATTTATAAGTAACATCAAGTCAGCATTTTTACTGTCGAACGTTTACTTTTGAAATATTTCAACTTTTACTTAAGTATTGGTACAAACATTTGCCCACTTCTACCGTCAAGTATTATATCCCATTGACCTTGCAGGAGAAGAAGTTCCGGCTGCAGAACAAGATCGACGATCTGAAAGACAAGGGCAAGCGCGTGATGGAGAACATCGGGGAGAAGCGCGTCGACATGATACAGAAGTGGGAGGAGAAGAGTCGGGACTTCATCGACGCATTCCTGCTGCTGTTCGGCCGGGAGGGCCGGCTGGTGAGTGCACACTCAACTTCATTGTAGCGAGCGAGAGATGGTGATTATATCAACTATGATAGTGGAAAACTTTCTGATTTACATTTGTCCGTAATAATACAGACAAATTTGTAAATCAGAAAGTTTTCTACTTTCGTAGTTTATATAATTGTTCTGTCATATCATACGGTCACTTCTATTAAAAAGTCATAATGTGTGTATGTTAATTCGGCTGCTCATTTTTGCCGAGGTAAACACTCGTTTACAGTCTTCCATATTGTGCTTATAACTTTCCGAACATTACCTACGTAAAAAGTCTAGAAAAAATGCTCTGAAAACATGCCCTTGATATTTCCCCGATAGAGAATTTTCCGAATTACATCTCTACTTAATCCAGGCAAACTCGAGAAGTTCCAATTCAAGATCACTGTGCTAAATAAGTATGTAATAAATGATGACCTCACATTACACACATTACACATATGACATAAGGATTGTAAAACTGCTCAAATCTTGATGACAAAAGTGTGTTGACAAAACTCTACCGCTTAAGAGGCAAACGGAAGCGAGCGGGAATCGCACGGTTCGTCAGAGCGTTTTTTTGAAATTTTGTCTTCCCACTTAATAATTTTAAAAAATCAGATAGTAACGACCCATTACAGCCTTATAGACTAAATAATGCCGCACACTGGAGTTCATTATGACCTCTGGTACGACCTCAAAGTGTTAAATACGAGTATTTTCGATTATTTTATAAAAAAATATCGTATTTAACACTTTGAGGTCGCACCTGAGGTCATAATAAACTCCAGTTTGTGGCATTATTTAGTCTATTAGGCTGTAATGGGTCGTTACTATCTGATTTTTTAAAATTATTAAGTGGGAAGACAAAATTTCAAAAAACGCTCTGACGAACCGTGCGATTCCCATTCGCTTCCGTTTGCCTCTTAAGCCTCAGGTCTGTTCGGACAAATCTAAAATGGGACGCATTGGTCCTTGAAACTGTGTGTGCGTAATGTTGTAAATGTTTCGTTTCTGTGTTACAACTTGCACTGACTTTACAGAGCCACATCTGGAGCGAGAGCAAAGGGCGGCTGATGCAAGCGCTTTCGCCCCCCGCCAGTCCGGGAAGAGAGGGGAGTCCGTCGTCGTCCGTCAGCAACGACGAGGACGGCGACGATGCCGCCAGGTACGTCGTCCACTCATTCCAGTTATGGAACATGAGAGCGTTGAGCGTCTCATATGATGAAGAGGGCTGAGTAGTGAGTTTGACCTTGAAGAGTTTATTAATTGATTTTTATCAATATCTTTTACCAATGTTATTGATAATAAAATAAGGCTATGTTCGAGTCTTCAGAACAGTTCAATGAAAACAATGTCATAGCTTGGAATGGTTTATTTTATTATAACTCTTAAAAAACTCTGCTCACTACTCAGCAGTCTTAACTCTTAAATCAATTACATATTGGTTTTTCTTGTTCTACGAAATTTTTTGATACCGAATTTGAGGTGTCAGCTTCTATCAAAAGTCATACAAAATCCTTAAAAAATTAACTTTAGTTGACGAGTTATTTCCTTGAGATTTAATTTGCTTCTTCACAAAAGTATTACATAATAATTAGCGCTCTGTACCTTGGAAGCTTAAATATTATGGATATACCTTTTTCGAATTTGATCACTATTCGAGAAAATAAGCAACACGACTGACCTCTGGTGGATTCTTATGGTACTAGACATAGGGGGATAATGGGGGATATCAGGGGAATATTTATATAAATAAATTATATTAAATTTGCTTTAGTTGTTGTTATGGCTGAAAAAGTAAACTTGTAACTAAATGTACAATTGTTTATCTTGATACTGAACTTATATTGTACATTTGGCACAACTAAAAGTGATTGCTAGATTTGACTGAAAAGTTACCTTGCATTCAAATTTGTTCACAATAATTTTTCATTTGACCAAGTTTACATTTGATTTCTAATTTCTATTCATTATTTATGCCATCCGTAATGGAGTGATTCCTCAGTCAGGACCAAGGAGTTTATAGTTATATTCTTTTGAAGGGGCCAACCGCTATACCGGCCTACGCTACGGGCTTGAAGCCACTCCTCCCAGGCGGAAAAACTCCAGGCAGAAAACAATCGCATTCGCACGCGCGCTTACGAGCGCCGGTCCAAGAGTTCCAGTAATTTTTTAATTGCGCGCCAATGAATACACTAAGAGAGATGCGATTTGTAACATTGTGTAACTGAGACTCCGAGGAATCAACCTCCCATTTTTCGATTCACTTTTTACACTTTGGGTGGCACGCAATTACAATATATATGGCAACGTTCTGAAAAGAACTCCGAATGCACAAAACGTGTTCTATTCAACTTGCTGTAAAGTCACAACTATTTGAAGTATCAGGAATCAAAAAATTGGAGGTGATTCCTTAGAGTCTCAGTTAAATAATGCTACAAACCGCATCTCCCTAAGTGTATTCATTGGCGCGCAATTAAAATATTCCTGGAACTCTTGCAACTGCGCTCGTATGACCGCGTGCAACGTGACTCGTTGCTTGCCTGGAGTTTTTGCCGTGTGAAGTGTAATATGACTGCAGGAAGTCGGCTTCAATCCGCGCGGCGAATGGCCACTCCATGTATATAACCTCCTTTGTCAGGACCCCAAGTCTTGAAATCGGCATTTTGAAAACGTTCATGTTTTCTTTGTATAAAACTAAAACAGTTGACAACTCAGCTTTAGCCTTCAATTTTATCACGTTTTATACAATGAAAACGTAAACGGTTTCAAACCGCCGAATCAAAGACTTGGACTCCTGGTCAAAGTTGTCAAATGCCGGACTTTCCGGACGAAATCCATGCTACATGAATGTGCTCTCCGCAGGCCTCCGCCGAAGAAGACCGCGCGGCTGGACCTCTCCGAGAGCCGTCTGCGGCAACACTTCCCCCTGTCGGCCGACTACTCCGACGAGGAGGACCCCGTCGCCATCTAGACGCTCCGCCGTCGCAGACGCAGAGAAGAGACCAAATTACGCAGCCCCAGCGGCCGGCGGTGTGATAGCCACGCGCGTCAACGATTGTCCTGTTGTTGAAATTAAAACGCAATTTGTTTCTCGTGTAGTACGCAGCTTTCCTGGTGCAGAAGGGAGGAAGAAATGGAGAGTGGGTCAAATATTGCAGGGAAACACTATTTTTTGAGTTCCCAGTTTAGAAAGGTGTTTTTTTAAATCATATTTTGTAAATTGTATTCGAGATCCAAAATTTATTAATCAATTTGTATACCTACGTTAAACAATTCATGTATTATAAAATTACAATTCAAATAAGTGTGTAAAATTGGAGCAAAAGTCAGTTTTAGAACTGTTGAAACTCTTTGTTTCAGTTATTTCAAAGTTATTGTGTTTTCCTGTAAAATTTGATTCACTTGATTTTTACTAATTTTGTCTTAACCAAGTGCCCAAATCTTGGAAAAAGCATTAGGTACATATTCATTATTTACTCCAAAAATTGTAGAATGATAAACTTAGGTACCTTCTGAATTTTATGTTTGATATTGATCTACATACATTACATATATATTTTTCCGTTTTCGAAGCCAAAACGAGTTTCAAAACGCTTTTGCCAACATTGGTCTGCAGAAGAAATGCCCATGGACTTGCGGTTCATATTTCAAATTCAGAAGAGTGGCGTTTTATGCAGAAATAATCCACTAGGTTACACGCTATTAAAACTATTATTTATTGGGCCATTTTAAAAGTATTACTACGCACTGTGTTAATATTGTCGGTAACGCAAATTATACAGCGCAATTATTTAAACTGTCTTCTCTTCTGGCTTATGGCTGGCATGAAATTGTGCTTTTAAAATGGTCATCGGAGTCAAATCTTACAGAACACTACTATAATTACGTCACGTCTATTGTTTAATACTATTTTGCATGGAAGACGGAAATGTGTCGGTAGTTAACGTTGTAGAATCCAATCAGTAAGACTATTAAAAACTGAAGGCAAATTGAAGTTCATCGATTACGTTCAATATTGTTAGATGCACTTTTATTATCTGTGATTGTGTGAACCTTCATTTTGAAGTTGAACCGAACCCGCTATCAAAATGCTCTGCAGAAGTTGCGTCCGCAAGTAGATATTTGCGGATGTCAGTCCTCAACACCACAAGACCGTGTGCTAATAATCTTGTAGATGGAATCCAGTAGACTCTAGGCAATTGCGTCGATAAATCTGGAAAATTTTGAAATGTCTGTACCCACATGACAAAAATTTTTAAAATATAATTAATGTTAATTAATTCTGTCTTGGTAGGCCCAACTTGTCACTTAACAACAAATTGAAGGATCTTGCTAAAAAATCAAAACACAAATCTCGACTGGTGTGGCATTTGTGTGTATTCAAAGTGTTGTATTAATACGTAGACCGGTGTTACCTGGGAGTACAGTGGCATGCAGGAGTTATTTCATCTTTTCTCATACGAGGGGGAATACTTGGAGGTGACTGTACAGGCAAGGAAAGTAGAGATTCTCTTTAGCATCAAGTCCTCTCTATTTTGTAATCATATTTTTAGCATTCAGATCAGAAGGGTGTATATTGGAATGTTTTTGATGTTGAAACATTATGAAATCTTGATTTTGCCTTCAGTTTTTTTTGGCTAAAATGTTTTAATCGTGATCGGCTCTGTTTTGATGTGGTCAAAAGATTAGGATTGGAAGAAGACTTATTTCATGTTAAATAAATAGCTGTGTGCATATTTTTTAACATTAGATGTGTTTGTATCACTTTATGTTTGTTGTACGTACACGTTGCTCGTCTCTCGTAGAATACGTTCATCTCTGTATACTAGAACAGATGGTTTGTTTTTAGGGATGGAACGATTCCCATTCCTCCTATTTAAACGGAGTATTGGAAGAATGCAATTCCGAATTCTGTTCAGGTCCTAAGGATTCCGATTCTTGAATCTGTTAGTCACTTTGCATCATTTTTATTTGTTTGAATTTACCAACCAATCATTACGTAGGTATGCTACTGCTTGAAAAATAGGGAAATGATAGCTAATCAATTTAAGATATTTTTTTTTCTTGTTAGTAATTTTAATTTAAACTAAAAGCACATGGCAAAAAATTGTAACTAGAAAAGTACATTGTGAAATGTCATTAGGTAGGTAATTCCCGGCCATTTGCATTTTTAGTGTTGCTAAAAAACAATGAAACATTATTTTACTTCAAAATAAATATACAAGAATTGGAATCAAAAGAAAATAATTGTTTCGGAGAATCGGAATTGTGAAGAATTGGGGTCGTCACGTTCCTATTATAATTTTCCAAAAGCTTCACTTCATCGGCACCATTTTATCGACTCAATCGAAGTTTTCACAGTCACCGATTCACCGCATCATCGAGTGTTACATTCATAATACAACTTTTAATTAAGAGCCAATTTGATGATTTGTATCGTCAATACCTATCAGTGATATCCTTCAATGTAATTGCTTAGATGATACAAATAAACTGTCTTATTTATATTACCCCTGAGGAGAATGTAATAAATGATTGATAGCATAATTAAAAATATGGTAGTCATAATAATAATAATAATTACTTACCATGTTAGCTGAACAAGTGGCAATGCCGCCTAAATTATTTCTAATTTCGTAATTCTGACACTTTCAGGATTATGTCAGATGTTTTTGAATTGTTGAGAGGTAGGAGCTTAATCATTAATTTATAAATGTAATATGTATAACTATTTATTTAAATTATTTATTTAGGCAATTTCCGCTACTTTAGGTAAATGATTGATGCATAATGTAACTATAATAAAAATTACAAATTATTTAAATGTTTATCCAGGGAAACGAATATTGTGCATATTTTATTGTCATTGGTTGAGCCTTAGTGTATGTTTATTTAATTTCATCTGGAATGGTAAATAATTTCCTATAAATTATGATTAGTGACAATATTTTTAAATAATTATTTGTACATTATTTTCTATCCTAGTTCTAGTTACTCGTAGTCATGTGCTAATTTAGTTGTGAATTCTGTATTATATCGATTGAAGAGTTGGTCCATTGCTGAATACGAGGCAACTCATCGCTCTGCTTTGTGAGTTTATTTCAGCAGAGCTACCAATAAATATGGTTACTATTTATATAATATTGACTCCTGCGTCTTTTTATTTGTCCTTTCATCTTTTTAGATTTAAGTAGGTTTGGCAATTGAAAGTTTTAGCTGTAATTGTTAAGTGGCCCATACACGGTCAATCTTGCATGACAAACTTACTTGACAAGCCCGGCATGACGGCATGACAAACCTGAACAACGCCCACACACGTTCAATTTAGGTTTGACAGTTCAGACCTTTGGGGTCATGCGCACTTTATTGCGCAACTTCCAAACAACTACAAAACAGCAAAACAGCTGAGTGAGCTGAAAGGTCACGTGCTCCGGCTCTGCATGCTGATTGGCTATTTATGTTCAAGCAAGATTGATGACTCCACACACGTCAAACTTGCTTGTCGTCTTGCATGAGCATGAAGCTCGATTTCAGTTTCTGTTGGAACTCCTTCAAGCCAAATTCCAGGCTTGACAAGCCATCAAATCTGCTCCACACACGATCAAATTAGCATGTCATGCCGGGCTTGTCATGCAAGTCGTCAAGTAAGATTGACCGTGTGTGGGGCACTTTAGCAATATTATTTTGAAAAACCAGACAAAGAATATAACAATGTATGAACTCGCACATATTTCCTTTTTGTATTTCTCTATGAACTCTAAGTCAAGACAAAGTTACTATATTGGTAGGTACCTATTGGAAATGTAACTACCTAATTTTGTTGGCCCTTCGTAAGTCAAAACATTTTTTTTTGAAATTATCAAACATTTTGTCAGTATGCGAATTTGATTAATTTTCAACCAAAGACAATGAAATCAGTGTAATTGTGTACATTGTGAAACCAATGTAATCAGTGAGATTACATTTGCAAGAATTGTGGGTTTTAGTGACTTATTTTTGTATTTGTGGAGAAAATAATTTCTTATTTTGTACCTACCTCACAAAAATTTTAGAAAATAAAATGAAGTAGGTTACATTAAATTTTAATTTTCATGAATTGAAAATTTATCTTGGTAGTTACACATTTATTAGACTTAGCAGAATGTGTAAACTAATTTACATTTTGTGAATATTGTTGAACTTCACAATATTGTCCTTGTATTTTTTTTATTTGATTTGTGATAATACATTATAATATAAAGAATTATCAAGGGAACGATGAACTCATACACAAAATGTTCAAATTGTAAATAATAATATAGTAAACAAAACAATCCTATATTCGATTTATTTTTTTTGATTTGATGGAATTTGATTCATGGACAAGTTGAATTTGGCGGGAGCACTGCCTTCTCAATCGACACCGAGCGCTACGAGCGCGCCAAAAACGCAACAGATGTCAGTGTCTACATTTAGAAAGCTGTGACTATGGCGGTTTTGTAAAGGTAGAGGATTGCGTCATATAATTTACAAAATACGTTTTTGAAGGTAATGAACTGATTTGTAAATAATATGTTGTTGTAAAGTGTTTCGTTGTGAAATTTCTTTAGTGAGACACTATCACGGACAGTGTACATAGTGAATTGACACTTATATTCGTACGTAATCTGTTGTAGGAAACATGCTTGTTTAGCGGTCTCTCCATTGTTTGTATATATATGTGTACAATTGTAATTTGTCGAATAACTACTTTGGTACACATTCGTTCATCTTTAAATTCATCTTTAAGTAGGTTACTAATCATACATACAATAGTATCATCTCTCAGCAAAGTTTTAGAGTGGAGTTTTAAACAATCATTGACAGCTCCTCCCTCTAACAAACCCACAGTTTGAACCAAGTTGGAAAGGTCAGTACCGTGATTTGCCCACAAACAAGGTATTACCGACGTCCTGACATCAATTTGTTTCATACGTACTAGGTAGCAACAATGTTCAATTTCGAATTGTTATGTTCTGATTGTTGCTTATAGTAATACCTTGGGGCCTTTATCCTTGGAAGCTGGAATGTTACCGTGGCCTTGAAAAGCTAATTCACATGTATTTGTTTGGACAGTAATGAAGGATCCCCCCGTGGTCGAGGATGCGGAGGCAGTCGGCAAGGTGGAAAATGATGTTGACATCGTTGCGCCGACCGTCATTGTGACATCCGTTGACATTACACGTAGGTGTTGTCATTTGTGGAACCGCATTGTCAGGACAATGTCTGTTTCATTAGTAGGTACCTACCTACTATGTGAAGGAGGAACAAGGGTGACAACTCCATTGTTCTAATGATATTGGATTTCACTCTCTTATTGCCATTTTTTAAAATCTAACAAAAGAACCTAGTATTTAAAAAACCACTATATAGACACAGACACACTGTCAATTTAAAGCAGAGAGCAGTGTGAAGGGCAGCTCTCTCATTGGCTGACAGCTGTCAAGCTACCTTTCTGCTATTCGTTGATTGGAAAAGCAGAGAGAATCTTGACTATGGGTTCCTTGTTTTATTATTATTTTTTTTTGTCTGGGGCTTAACGTCGCACTGTTTTGCAGTGAGGCTAATGGCGACGGATGAATGATTATGATGATGATTGGGAGATGATGGTGAAGAGTAGGTAAGGATGGAAGGTGGGAAGGAGGCGGTCGTGGCCTGTTAGTAGGGTACCTTCCCAGCATTTGCCTGTCAACTGAGGGAATACCACGAAATAACCCGAGTCAGGAAGGACGGCCGCGGGAATCGAACCCGGGCCTCCGAATACAAGCTGAGAGCGTATACTGGGGAAGAGAGTGGCCAATTGGGTGACTGTTTTCTATTGGTTGAAGTATTAACCAATGGGGGGGGGGGGGGTCTGCTTTAATGGGATCTGACATCTTGCACTCAAACAGTGGGCAAGTTAGAGAGCCTAGGGCAAGTAGCTGGCTGTGGCAGGAATAGTTGACGACCTTGACAAGCGTCCATGACTTGAGCGCAAGATGGTGCCCACGAGTTGGCCACTCTCTTCCCCAGTATATAGGCTCTCTAGTTTTAGCCACTTCTAGTTACTACATACCTAGTAGGTATACCTACTTACCTACCTAGTAGGTATACCTACTTACCTACCTAGTAGGTACCTACTGAGGAGTGTAAGCCCAGGAGTATTTAGATGTCAATCAATTTAAACTTGAGTCAGTAGTAAGTAGGTACTAATATTAACAAGGTACCTACCTAGGTATTCCTTTTATGATCTAGGCAATTATTCTAAGAAATATCTGTGTTGTTAGATAAAAAAAAAATACAAATAATTTTGTTTAAGGAGTCTGAGGATTGTAAAACTTGTTCGCTGTAAGAATGATTGACCTTGAAACAAGTCAAGCTATTAGATTGCCGTCCATCAATCTATTTAAAACAATTTGTTAACATTAATTATCATCACTGATCACATTAATTAAAATCTTATTAAAAATGGTGAGAAATTTACTTAAGCTTGACAGAAGATTTCAAGGTTGTGATAGCTCGATAAATCTGATTAAATGATGAATGTAAGATCGCACCATCAGAAGTCAGTCCAAGCAATCGCCTTGTCTCACGCTAGTAGGTAACCTCACATTTCAATGATAATAACAAGTAGGTATTACTATTTATGGAACATGGCCATACCTATATCAGTGGAATACGTTTGGTTTTTTTAAATTTGCGATATTTTTGTTTGGCCAAGTGTAGGTACCGGCTTTAATCATGAAAACATTTAAATGTGGTGACTGAAATTGCCACGCAACATCTGTGTTCCAGCCAAAGAAGAAGGCAAAGTGAAGAGCGAGCCGATGTCTCCCGACCCCTGGCGATCTCCGCCGAGGAAGCGACGGAAACCCGACTTGGAGTTCCCGGCGGTGAGCTCTCCTGCGTTGCCGGCGGTCAGCTCTCCCGCAATCTCGGCGGTCAGCTCTCCCGCGTTCCCGGAGAGTCCCGCGGCCAAGTCCGGAGACACGCCGGTCAAGGCCGACGGACCGGACTCCAAGTACGCGCTCGGATCCAAGCTCGAGGCGCGCGATCTGAGCACCGGCAAGTGGTGAGTCGTGGTGTTGAATGAGCGAGCGTCACCATGGTACTCTCATGGCACTTTCTCTTGTGTTTTTTTTTTACCTGCACTGCCCAGTGCAGGCACAACCAATCGATCTGAAATGTTGCATGCATACTAAGACTAACGTAATCTATGCGGTCTCTGGGATCGTTTTTGAACAGGATACTGTGGTCTGTGATTGGTTCAAATTTTAAAAAAACTATCTTTCGATTGGTTGTTTTGATCAATTTGAAATTTTGTAAAGTCATTGCAACCAACATTGTCTCTAATCTTACAAAGTTTCAGCCAAATACTCCCATTGGTTAAAATTTTAAACCATCTACCTAGATCTGTTGATTTTTAAAAGTCCAACTGAACTGTTTGTTGACCGATCAGCTTTAAAAACTTTGCGTGGTCATTGGGACCAACATTTTAGGTAGTTTTGCCAATTTTTAGACTAATCTGTCGTTATCTATTGTCATTTAAAGTGCATTTTATTTTCTAATAAGGAAATATTTACAAATTTATGACTATGCCAAGGTCCAAGGTCTCTGTATAGTAGGCAGCAGGCGATCTGTGGATTAATTTCACTTTTGAAACCAGTATTTTTGAACTCCTTAGTTCTCTCAGCCTGGAGTCTGGAACTAATAATGGAGATGATTCTAACAATGAAAATGGTTCTGGAGCTGGACTCCAAGTTGAGCTAAGTCAGGTGTTTGTAAAATAACGGTTTTAAAATAAAATCCAATCCACAGATCGCCTGCTGCCTACTATAGAGCAGATACTTGCAAACCCATATATCAAATCACATACAATAGGTACGAAGGCTCACTTATCAACGCGTTACACAGAGCGTTTTCCTAGTTCTTATGACATTTACATCATCATCAAACTTTCAGGCAAACCTGTCTATTCCATTCTCAGTCTTAAGTTATTATCTTATCGGCCTTCCATTATTTATCATCGAGATTTTCCAACCAGTTCCATCTGCGTAATGTTCTATCTCTATTCTCTATATAATCATCACAGGATCAGTTCATGGAATTCAGTCACAGTGGCAAGGGGCATCGGAAGTGAAGTGAGTCAAAGGCAGGGTTGGGAAACAGATCTTTTTCAAGAATTACGGCCCTGTTTTTTTTTAGATGAGGTGTTTTTGAATAATAAAGGGGTTGAATTAGGTAATGTTAGGTATAAAAGTCTTAAAAAGTAATTTTTAATTGGTATGGTTAGCAGTGTTGGGTAGGAACGGAACAAAATAGTTCTGTTCCTAGGTAACTAGTTCCTTTTCTTAGGAACTATGGAACGTCTTAGTTCCTTTTTTTGAGGAACTGTAACGATTTTTGCTTAGTTCCTTTTTTAAAACTTGACTGTACTTTTACTCCGAAAAACTGCACTCGTCTAGAACGAGGTCTCCACATATTTGTTTAATTCTGTCAGAAGTCAGATGTCCCCCTAGCTATTTGGCATCTAAAAATAATCTGCTGTGATACAGTGATTCAATTTTTAATTTGCAGATTGCAATTTTTAATATTCCAATTAAAATAACACCTTTCTTTAAAAAGGAACTAAAAGGAACCTTTCATAAAGGAACTAGGAACGGAATAGTTCCTTTCATTATTGAAGGAACTGGAACTAGTTCCTTTTCAAAAGGAACTTACCCAACACTGATGGTTAGTTTAGTAGGTAGGTATTATTATACGAAAATGTGCTCTCTTTTGTTTCTTTCCCGCCGCCTGTCCTTCCAGTGAGTACATCACAAAGTAATCTTCTTGTATTTTCCAGCAACACCTGTCACCTAGTCTTTCAACTCTGGGGTTCCACGCACTCCTATTCCTGGCATCCTTCCTTTCTGGAATGGTATTTGGTATTCCCTTAAAACAGTTGCAGGAATCATTTCGTGTCAGTTCAGGATCCTTGATAATCAATCCTTGTTCTTGTCAATGAAATAAGAACTCATTGTGTCTACTAGAGTTAGATGAAGCGTTGGCATAGACTCCATTGGATGTTGTCATCAAATCTTCATCAGTCAATCCGTTTATTGCGAATACTGTTCCTTTCACCCCTATCCTTCACTCCGCTGTGCAGCCGATGGACAAGCACGTAGCCTACTGACTGGTGTGCTCGGGTGTGTTGCCGCAGGTACAACGTGAAGGTCGTGGAGGTGGACTACGACGACCGCGAGGTTCTGATCCACTTCGAGAAGTGGTCGCAGCGCTTCGACGAGTGGATACCCATGGACAGCTCGCGGCTGCGCGAGATCCAGCGCAAGACGCAGTAAGTTGACGCGAGAACATTGGGGAAGTTGCCGCTCCTTCGAGATCTCCACTCCCTCTCCTTCGAGGTCCTCCGCTCCCCTTGGTCAAGATTCCAGAACTCTCGAACATCGTCAAGATCCTCTTCTCTATTGTAAAAACGGCTGAGTAGTGGCATGACTTGAAGAGTTTTTTAATTGATTTTCATCAAAATCTTTTACTATATTTGGTAATAAAATAAGGCTATGTGCGAGTATTAAGAACTGTTCCATGAAAGTACTTTCATAGTTTAGAATGGTGTATTAGTTTTATTTTGTCCTACAGACGTTTAGTACCATATTTTTACTAAATTTCAGGCACAAAACATCTTCAGCACTAAATATCTGTAGGACAAATTAAACTAATAATCCTGTCCAAAATATTAATTATATTCAATATTCATTGAACTGTTCTGAAGACTCATTACATTGCCTTATTTTATTAATTATCAATTCCTACCTACATTAAAAGATATGGATTAAAAATGGATTGAAAACTCTTCAAGGTCAATTTCACTACTCAGCCGTCTTATTTGTTCCATTCACATTCCATTCACATTCTGTTATCCATAGCCAATAATGGGCATGGCAAAGCTAGTAGGATATATAATCCACCGTGAGCGTCGTGAGCGGTTTATGTGAAAAAGTGTTGTCATGTCTTTTGTTTTTATTTCTTTGGAAGATGGCAACCAGAACCCATTGTTTAATTAAATCTTCAACAGTCTATTCGTTGTATTAAAACTCATCTTATTTTGCGTAATTTAACTGCCAGTTACACTTTTTATTGATTGATGCATATTATTCATCACCTATTAAAATATTTGTGCAGATATTATGTCGAAATCGAAATCACTGCCTCCCTAGTGAAATTTCCTTGTGTGTGACAGACTTTTATTTCCTTCCCGCAGTGCCGGTGCTCCCTCTGTCGAATTAGTTAGCTTTGCACATGCCCTATTGGCTATTAATTACCTGTCAATCTTCCTGTTTCCATTGAGTATGTTTTGTGAGGAAATTTTCATTAACCGTTAATAAAGGAAATAATGTGTAAGTAACTAGTGTGATATTTTGAGGGTAGGTATTCTATTTTCTACCAGTATTAGATTATTATCTACGTAATTGTAAGACCCTATATATATATCCGAGGAGTTAATAATTTTCTAACCATGAAAAAAAACAAAATCTCTTGATGTACCTAGGTGCTGTAGCAAACGAACTCCTTTACAACTACCTAGTCTAGTACTATGTACAATTTGCCAAAGTAAAATCAATATTCGAACAACGGATTGGCTGCTGGTCAGTTTCTTTGACAGGCAATCCTCGTTATTATCAATTAAATCAGAGCTTATCTACTAGTACAGTTTAACTTTATTCCATTTCAAAAAAGAAAATGGATTTCCAAGAAGTTTATATTCTCCCACAGATGGCATAGTTCATGTTACCAATACCATTAAAATTCTGCTTTGGTGATTTTCGCTCAAGTGTTGGGAACGACCACTAGATCTTGAAATCAGCCATCAAATAAATAATGTATCACTAGTTGCCATAAAATCATCTATTTAAGGCCATTGTGTATCACGTGACTTTATTTCTCTACATCCGATCAAAAGAAATAGTTACCTATGAGTACATACCTTTCATCGTTCATGTTGAATAATCCAAGGTGATTTATGAAGAAAATTCACTGCATACTGGAGCTTATCAATATTTGCAGTCAATAATATTTATTTTTGCAGTGGTTTAATAAATAAAAACAACATAAATATTGTGTATACGTACGCGTGTGAAGACTGTCAAAACCAAGTGCTGTTCGTTCATTACATTCATAATAGTGGATATAATTAGGTAATATCTCAACATTTCGTTGGAAAGAGGAAGAAAGAGCGCATGTTATATATTCTGACATTGCGTTAGGTTTGTGATGCATATATGCCTTTTTATTAGAGTAATGTTTGCTGTTTTTGGCAACTCGTAGAATTTCCTTCAACTTCAGGTCTTGATTTGAGAATATTTAGGTGCAAGGAAGTAAAATCATCTAATATGCTATTTTCGCAGTTCTTTTCTGCGTAGAATTAGTTCCAACAGATGTGTCCTAACTTATCTGATGAGTGAGAAGTATTTGCTAAACTGAACCCTTCCAATAGAAAATGTGTAGCTTTTTGGTTAAAAAGTCACATGATATACAGGGACCTTAAATAGCCCGGGTTAACAAAATACATTTAATTACAATATAACATGTTAGTACCTACTTTTTCAGCTAGTTTTGTAGAACTTGCTCTTCCGTTGCCTTCTTTGAATTTGTTTCCCGCCTCGACCAACCAACCAATATTATGGCGCTGGTGGTAGACTTATGCTATTCCCATTCCCTTTTTGAAATGGAATAAACTGTAGATGACGTGTTGCGGCGTTAGCATAGCTTTATTGGATGATGCCATAAAATCTTAAGTCTTGACTCTTTTTTATTTACTTTTTGAATAGATCGTTTTTACTTTGGCCAAATGTACATTGTAAATAAAGTTTTGTTTGTTGTGTTGATAACAATAATTGTATTTGTTTTATTCAACGGTGACAGATATTATTAAAATTATTCTAATTTCTCTGGTGTTGTAGGTACACCCAACATAATATCATAAAACGGTATTTGAACGAAACGGTTGGCTGCTGGTCATGCTCCTTCCTTGACAATCAATAATTCTTGTTAATATCAATGAAATCAGAGCTCAACTACTAGAGTTAGGTAGATGAGGAGTTAGCACAGACTTCATAGAATACCATCAAATCTTTTTCAGTCAAACCGTTTCTTTCAAATACCGTTTTATAATTTGTTGAGTGTACAATCATAAGCAGTCTATGTTCTGAATTTTACTGCTTGAACGTGTTTAGCATGAACTCTTCCAGACCTCTGTGTAGGTATGGTATGTTGTTGTTCTCCCAGGTTTTGTAGTTCGTTTGATAGTGATAGTGTCCGTTTGATAGTTTGATAGTGTCTCCACGAATATGATTCATGATTGTTTGACTGATTGTATGCTTATTCAAACAACTTAAAATACGTCTTTAGCCGTATGCACCAAAAGGTATTTACCTAACATACCAAATAAATTATGTCCTTTTTAGTTTTTTTATAGAATAATGCAACTTTATTTTTAAAAACATCCTTCAATCCATTGGCATATTTTGATCAGTACAACTCAGCATAATTTTAGGTTGTCATTCTGTATTTTGACAAGGGTATCTTGCCAATTCAAGTGTTCCTAACTTCAATTATAAAATTAATGACAAATTATGTATAAAAGTTTTGACAATTTTGATCTTTGGGAGTTCTATGCTCACCTTAAAAATTAAATACAAATTTACGGAAATTGTTAAGTCTTTAAAAATCATACGCCAATGAGTAACTAAAAACTAGACTCCAAATAATCAATAGAAACTTTTGTTTAATTTTGAAGTCTGACATTTTCATTGAAAACTCTTGCATTGAAATATCAATTAGCATTTTGGCCGAAAAACAGAGTGAGTCAATTGACTGCCTGGGTCATGATTGTACAGTTACCTACTTTTTTCGATTGCTGGCGGAATAGCAATCTGTATAAAGCTTATGGCAAAATCTCACTATTAGTGTATTTGCTTACCACTTTGCAGTTATAGAATTGCAACCTTGATGACGTAGACAGCCATTATATTTGCGACCCGAGCCAGCATGATTTAACATTGTGTTTATTTGTTTATACACATAAACTGGAACTGAGCATGCACATTGCTTGGTTGCACGACTCGACTAGTGACGGTGTAGGATGGATGATTAGGTGTTAAACTACTCTACTTCTTGGCCACGAGAATGCAGGCGGGCTATGGGTGTTAGCAAGGATAGCTGTCATATGCGTTTTATATCTTTCGAGGTTCTTCAATCAACGATACTAGATAACTAGTCGTGAATTAAGTTCACAAAATGTGAAGTCTTCTTAGGTATGTACACCCAACAAATCATAAAACGGTATTTAAACGAAACAGATTGGCTGTTGGTCAGGTTCATTGACAATCAATCCTTGTTATTATCAATGAAATCAGAGCTCATCTACTAGAGGTAGATGACGAGTAAGCAAAGACTTCATCAGATGATGCCATCACATTTTTTTCGGACAATCCATTTCTTTCAAATATCGTTTTATGAATTGTCGAGTGTACATATTTTCTTTCCTATTTCCAAAGCAAAAATTACAACATACAAACTCAACTGCTTTGGTGCTAAATGTTACTACATTACACACTTTTGGCTTGGCATGGATGTAATGACCTATTTGAATGACCTAATTGAATTAAAAATGTAATGTTCTCTGCTGTTATGTTTGTAAAGATGTATGCGATGTTGTCAGTATGTATTTCATCCATCACAGTTGGTGTGTACGAGATCAAACTACATTCTTTACAGAAAAGTTCATTATGTGGGGAAATAATAGTAGATACGTCCCCATGTGTTACCCTGGGTTCCCATACTTCGCATCGAATTCGCTTCCGGTTCGCTTCGCTTTCGCAAAATGGCTACCTTTTAACAAAGGAAATCGTCCATGTTTACATTCGCATGTTCACTTGTTTCGGTTTCGTTTCGGTTTCGTCCAAGTTAAAATTGGCTCAACTTTAACGAAACCGAAACACGGGAACAAACGAATGTAAACATGGACGATTTCCTTTGTTAAAAGGTAGCCATTTTGCGAAAGCGAAGCGAACCGGAAGCGAATTCGATGTGAAGTATGGGAACCCAGCTTAAGTCCTTTGCTAATGTCTGGACCTTTAAGTCCCCCTGCATACTCCCTTAACTCAATTTCGGAAATCGACGATATAGTAAAAAAAATAATCTAATCATAAAAATTCGACTTGATATGAATATACTTTTGACATAGAAATAATGACTGTTGCTGCTATTTTTAATGGCATAATCCACTACGTACTTACTAGCCAGCGCTTATCCACGATCAGGGACCCTATTATGATCTTTAAATTCCGGGAGTTATGGAATAGGGCCCCTGTACTGTCATCCATGAAATGGGTGAGGTGGTCAAACAGAAGATCCTTAATACCAGCCAAAAGCTAAAGCTGTTGTCCATTTCAGAAACTTGCAATCAAAATCAATAGGTACCAGGACAAGAATTACTAATTCATGTTAAATCTACGAGCATCATACTTTACAGGGATTGGTTACGCTCGAATCAGCTCGATGTGCTGTACTGCAAAATGAGCAATCGACACCTTTTGGATTCACTGCACACTGGTGCTAATTGTACAACCAATCAGCTGGTTCATTTCACCAATCACCGGCTTCATTTACCAATGAGCGGTAAACGACGCGCACACAGTTACCAATCGCTGAAAAGTGTGATGGTCATAAGTTAAATTGAAAGATTAATTTCATCCATTCACATTTTCATTGTTGGGGAAGCCTTTCAGCCCTGTCATTGAATGAATTGTCTCCATCCACCTTGAATGCTGCTATTACGAAGCACTGTACAGGTCCTACTTGCCCCTTCCGAAGATGGCATTATACAGGTCTGGGTGAAGTTCGCAACTGCGGAGAATATAAATAGCGCTGAATCTTAATCGGCCTCTCGGAAAGATAGTTGGACCTTTCCAATGCATCATCTGTACCCGCCATTACGCTGTATGTGGCTTGGCTTGTCCACAGACTTGCATTGTTATATTATGACAGATGCTATAAAAAACCTCAAAGCAAATAAAAGTAAGGTAACATTTTAAGCATGCACACAAAATAATAAATCACTCTCTGAATGCGCTGAGTTTTCCATTATATACTGATATTATAAGTAGCATTTATAATGTATATCTGTCTTTTCCATTGTTGAGTGTAAATATTTATTTTACTGCAAATGATAAGTCTGTCGACAGGCCAATGCCGTGATATCGTGCAATAAACCAGGAAATAGGCATTTGGCCAATATATTGTTGATGTTTTTTCTATTTATAGTTGTGTGCCAGTCTGAATGTTCATGTTTGTGAAACTCTTTCTCCTGATTGCATGGAGAAGTAATTTTGTTTTAAATGTTTTAATATACCTTTCCTTTTACATCAGTAGTAGAAAATCTCCGACATTTCCGGCAACGTCCTCATACTTTCTTGGATCGTTGATCCCATCCCAAGTCTTGCATATTATTTAATCCATGTTTCTTTTTGTTCATATACTATTTGTCCTATTTGTATTGATTCTGTTTTCAGAAAGAGATATTATTGTAAACTATTAAATTATAATTTATTAGATGTTCTTTCATTCATGATAAAATGAGACAATTTAAATTTGAAATTGACAGGAAATGGGCCTGTGTGTGACATGTCATTATTTGATATTGGATGAAGTGGAACAAACTGTAAATTGTATTTTTCCCTAAACTTAGTTTCGATTGATATTTTATTAATTGCTTTTGATAATTCGCTTGAAAATATTTACACATGCTAAAAAAGTGATGACAATATATTTTGAGTCATTATTTCTTTGTGGTCAAACTCAGCTGATTATGGAGACTGCCACTGAAGCAAAAATGTTTCAATATTATATTCTGACGAATTGTTTAATATCTGTGGTGTTATTTTTAAATTTATGTTAGAAATTTAGCTTGTTGGATAATATATTTAATTGTTTAGGGAAGTGGTCCAATAAAATACTGACAGGTCACTAAAAATAGACACATATTTTTTATAATAGGTCAAGGAAACTTCACATTACTTGACACAATATTTGGATTGCTGAATGTTTGAAGTGCGTGTATTTGTCGTGTAATATACTAGTGCATAAAGTGAATGTAAGTAATCATGCTGGATGAATCAGACATGTCTCTGGTTTCCAACAGCGGCAAAACATCAGAATGCGGCTACCGTGTCGGGGAGACTGTAATGGCTATTTGGACGGATTGTCGGAAATATCCAGCCAAAGTGAAGGCAATTCTTAGTGCAGGTAGGTTATTATCATGTCGTTAGTCTTTTAATAATATATTGTCAGAGAAAATATTGTTTTCTCAGATTAGGCTGTCAAATAGGCGAAACATAACCTACAAAAATCTGTCAATTATTGGAATATTTTGTTTTGTCTCTAGAAGTGAAAGAAAGGATGGTAGGTAGTAGTTCGTAAACAGGTCAATTGTGTGGGATTTTGTCCTAGTATTTCCGATTGTATTTAAAATATCTATAAAGTTCACTAAATATTAACAATTTTACTCAGTTATTATTAGCGTAGAATATTGACTTGAGTGAGACTAGAAATTCCACAAGTGATTGTCAGCAAGTAGGTAGAATCTTGAAACCAGTGCCTTCTTGAATCAGTCAGTTTATTTTCAACAACAATGCCCAAGGTTTATAATGGACCTGATGAGTGCTGATCAAGATTAAACTGTTGATTTCAGATAAAGTTGAAGTGTTGTTCTTCGACGGTTTCTCGAAAGCGATGAAAATTAACAAAATATCGAAGTTTGGTGGTGATTTAGAGGTAAGTTATGACTTAGTGAATGTTTATCATGATTCTTGGATCCTTCAGAATTCTTTTTATTTAACGTATTGCTGTGTCATTGTTAGATTCAGCCTGAAAAGCCGCCATTCGGAGCGGCAACTATGACGAAGGCGGAAAGACGTGAGCGCAATCGTAAGATCGAGTCTGTCGCTGATCTGTTTCACATGAAGAGGTTCAGGAAGCCCAAGGAGGAACGGAAAAGCAACGACACTTGCACTGTGTTCACTTCTCCGGAACCCCAGAAAGCAGTGGAACCCGTTGTCGATGCAAAGCCACCTGAACGAGGTAGGTACTCATTTGTTCAACTTTGTTATCAATGGCAATGGGATGATTATTAATATTAGTTAGTCAAGCAAAATAGCCCCTGGTCACAACTGCCTAGCTGCCTTAAATATATTTCCATTGTTATCAACAATACGAATACTACCTAAATAATGGTCGTGTTAAATGTCATAAGATTACACTAGGTCTACCTAACCTAACACTGTTTGCAAAATAGATGCAAGTTCTTTTTGAAACTAGAGCATGTACTACTCCAATAAGATACCAATCATTCATGGATCTTGATTTGTTTTTTACCAAGACATTTGTTTCAAGTTTGTAAGTAACACCAGTGTTACGGCCAGATCTTCAGTCAATACTACATTTGAAGGGCCCATGATTTGTAGCTTTGAAGATATTCGAAGTTGAATATGTTCATCGTTGAAATTTTGCCTCTTTAACTCAAATGTGACCTTGTGATATTTTCTGTAAGCATTGAAAAAATTTAAGTATCGGCCTAGCTATCAACATTTAAACAATGTAAGTGTGTAGGTACTGTACCTTACCTATAGCTGTAAACCATGAATGTCAAGAATTTCCCCGACATCCGACTGAGCCGAACGTTTGTTTCAGAAGTATCGATGAGCGACAACGAGGGGGAGAAGATGTACATCAACCTTGATGCCAGCTTCAGCAAGGACGAGTCACCGGCCGACACGCCACCCAAGAAGCCTGTCGTGAAGCGGCCCAAGCCGCAGCAGCCCGAAGGCAAGAGGAGGAAGCGGACATACAACAGAGTGTTCCTGGACAGCTCGCCCGCCGGCACTTTGAGGGAGGTTCATCCCGGAAGAGGTCAGTTGTAAGGGAGATGCCGGGATTCTATTTGTCACTAAAAGTTGCAGTGAGCGCTCTGATGACGGAACGTTACACTACAGAATGGGGTATAGAATTGATTTCTCATAAGCAACATGCTAAGTTTAGGCATCCCTACATCAGGCACTAGGTATTATACATAACCTTAAAAATAATTACGAGTATAGAAAATATTATGCTTTTTCGAGTCACCTCAGAATTTTTCTCCAAGTTCGAATTGCAGTCCCAGATGATCCAGGCCAATGAGAAGCTAGCTCTGCCCATCGACCAACCAATTAGTTCACTGTTCTAATGATATTACTTAAAAAATTTTAGTTTTATTTATCAATCTAGTATCCATCAACAGAAACAAATAGTAGGTACAGTGGCGGCAATATGATCCTTGCATTCTGTCTCTCTCTGACCCATATCATAACATGTTTTTATATGGAGCAGAGAGAGACAGAGTACAAACAACTTAATATACTGTATGTACACTCGGCCAAACAAAAATTGAACATTGACCAAATTTGAATGACTGCTGGTCATGTCCCATCATAACCAAATTTCAAAGCTTGTTATTATCATTGAAATGTGAGGTGACCTACTAGAGTTAGACAATGAGATCGCTTAGACTGCATTCTGATGGTGCGATCTTACATATATCAGCCTTCAGATTTATTGAACGTTCAATTTTTGTTTGGTCAAGTGTACATAAATTCATAAGTTCACTTAGAATCAGATTAAAATGGCTTCCCATGTTTGAACCATGTTTTGCCATAAGAAACCACGTTTGAAGAGCACAGAATCCCCTTTACTCTCGCCATCTTGAAAATATTCAGTGACCGCAGCGCCATCTATTGATACTTTTAGTGACGAATAGTTAGCTGAACGTTAGGAGGGAATTTTTCGTGACGTACTGGACCGATTCCCTACTAATAGACCACAATCGCCTCCTTTCTACCATCCGTCTTACCTATTCTTCTTTCTGTATCTCTTTTAATCTATTTTTAGTTGTAAAACTTGGTGACAGTTTTAAATGTATATAATGAACGTATGCTAACTAGAATGTTTCTCGTCGCCAGCTCGGAACCCCGAGGGCGGCCCCTCGGACGACCTTGACAACTGGGAGCCGGACGGAGACGAAGCCTACGTCGTCGAGTCGAGCGACGGTGAGTTGAACTTTCTTTCACTCCACGGTGTTACGACTTCTACATCTTGTTTCTATGTCTTGGAGTATTCAATGAAAATACAGCAACTATCAATTGGGTACTGTATTCCGGACAATGTAATGAATAACATTTAGCAGCAATTTTACTCCCCTATTTTGGAGGTAGTACGTGTTGTTTTGTTTTGTCAGCCATGTTTGAAATTAGAACATTTGCTTGATTTTAGAAGTTAGTGCAGAATACTAAGCTGCATTGTCACACGAGGCGTGGACTTGCTTAGAGACTGGAAATGGGGCTTTATGTTTGGAACCATTTTTTAATTTAGGATAGGAAAATTTGATTATCAATGTTAATTTATTTTTTACTAGAATTCAGTGAATAGGTAGTAAGTATGTTTTAATATTTTTCCTTCAAATAATTTCAGAAATATTTTCCAAATTTGACTTGAACTTGGTTAATTCCTTATGTTTACTTTAGTAATTCCTACTTAGTTACACATTGAACTGCTTACAACTAACCGTATGGTAACAATTTTTTAATAAGTTTATCAAAATCGTTACCTATTGGTATCGCTTCAACTTATTATCCGTCGTCATTGAGACGATGACAGTCTCGCCTCCGTCGTGGATGCGTTGAGAGTTGACGAGGATTGGGACATGTCTCAGGGCTGCGTCGGAGCATCATCGTGGCCGACGACCGCCTGCCTCGGGGCTGGGAGAAGCACACGATCCAGCGACGCAGCGGCAACTCGGCCGGCAAGTGGGACGTGTTCCTCGTCAGTCCCACCGGCCGGCGGTTCCGCTCGCGCAAGGAGATGTCCTCGTACTTCGCAGAGACCAAGGAGGTCTACGAGCCACATCTGTACGACTTCACTCTCAGGTACGCGACGACAAACAGAAAACACAACCCAATTCTACACACAAACCTGTAGTAGACTGCAGTGTATCTTGAGATTCTAAATTATACTTTAAAATTTAAATTGTTAGATAATTATTTGTACCTATTAAAGTGATTGCTTTGAGTCTGAAGGCGATCTATTTTCTATGACAATTTGTTACCTTTATTAAGTTGAGTGTGCATTAATTTTATTAACAAAATATGTCGATTATAAATTAGTAGCCACAATGAAATTACGGAGGTATGCTATTTAGAAAAAGCATAGTTTTTCATCAGAGTTTGCAAGAGAAATTTTTCATTGTTTGCCACCATCTTGATGGCACCATTCAGAATAGTATGCTCTTTTGGCAATATTTGATAGTTTTAATAGTAACCTGGGCAGTTGGCTCCAGATAAATCTTATACAAAGAGAAATCACTCAACTAAAATGTATTGTTTTACCTCCATTTATAAGTCAAATCTGACCTGTCAACGTGCCAACACGTCCTCGGGGGATAATGATTGAGCATTCCTGATATAAAACAAAGGAAACTATGAATTGTTAACTATATAAGTGACACATCTATCTGTTCGACTAACTCTGTAATCTCCACTATGTAGTTGTAGTTAGTATGGCCTGTGAAATAAGAGCTAGCTTTGGTTGTCTCTCCTAACTGATGATTTCACCTCACAAGCGGGCCGGCCATTTGTAATGTCAAACCTCCCTCTTGCCTTGGTGCAGTAGTCGCCCTCAAAAATGATCTACCCACTTTTTATCACTAAATTTGTATTTGAAAATAAATCTAGGCTTAAGCTTAATGGAAATGGTCATTGACAGTCAGTAGATCAAGTAGTAAATTTCCGTTGAGAGAGATTTTTAATTGATTTTTAATTGATTTGAACCAGGCGCGTAGGAAATACTTTCATCAGGGTCTGGGGGAGCCCCCTAGCTGTAGCTCCGCAAGGCGGTTTTTAGAATTTAAACCAGTTAAAAAAGGGATTATTGGTCTTTAAAATGCACAAACTGAAGCAAACAAAATTTCAATTGTTGCCCGCCAGGATTTTTTTTGAATATAAACATTTGAAAATCGGATTCTGGGATCCTAAACTTCTCAAATTACAACAATAACTCCCTATTTTTGCCCCCATTTGTAGCCCCAATTGTTGGGGTAGATGATCCCACCCCCTATCCCCCCTTCTACGCGCCTGTTTTGAACCAAAGTTTTAAAATTACTATCTCTTGGGACAGGTATTGAATGCATTATTATTACTGCTCCCATAAACATGAACATGAATGGCCGCCCCCTCCCCGTGTGCAGTGACCGCCTGGTGATATTGACATGTGATTCTTGTGCGTTGTGATTTCAGAGGACTAAGCCACCGAGCATCGTAAGTCCATCCACATTCTCACGCTTGCTTTAGTCGGTGCGGAGAACCTGCATGTCTAGACTAGCTAATAACCGTCCCCCGCCGAGACCACAATCAACCTCGATAACGTAGCATTTTCTGAGGAAGCCTTCAAAATTGTTATCACTCACGGAGCACTGTTCTGTACCAGCATCCCAGAAGCTATGGGTTCGATTCCCACAGCCATCTTCCTTTTAAGATGGCTGAGTAGTGAGCGTGGCCTTGAAGAGTTTTTTTAATTGATTTTTATCTATATCTTTTACCAATGTAAATGTTAATAAAATAAGGCTTTCTATGAGTCTCAGAACTGTTCAATGAAAATAATTTTATAGCTTGGAATGGGTTATTAGTTTAATTTCGTCCTACAGACATTTAGTGCCATATTTTTTATAATTTTCAGGCACTAAACGTTTGTAGGACAAAATAAAATAAAAAACCATTGCAAGCTATGAAATTATTATCATTGAACTGTTCTGAAGACTCGTACAAAGCCTTATTTTATTAACAATGACATGGTAAAAGATATTCTGTGTTTCTATGGTTTCTGTGACTAATAGGACACGACCGCCTCCTCCCCACCGTCCATCCTTACCAATCATTTATAATCATCTCCCAATCATCAATACAGTAAACCCTCGTTATTTCGAACTCGGATAATTCGAATTTGAGGTTAATTCGAACTATCTGGGTGGTCCCAGTGGCCAGAATAGGGTTTTCTATGTTATTTCATTTTGATAATTCGAATTTTAGGTTATTTCGAAATTCGAATTGAATTAAAGTCCCAGCCCATGTATTTACTTGGATAAAATTGCTTTAATTCGAATTTTTCTTCAAAAGTGTGGGTTTGTATAAAATTCATAACGCGTGATATATTACGCGCAATAACTTGGAGCCAGCGCCATGCGCCGCAGGCAGAATAGGGGGGTGCGCCGCAGCGGACTGCTCAGAGCATGGCTCGCGCACAAGCGCGGCGTGGCTCGGCTATCCTCGTGTTTTAGATCGGGTGCGTCCGCCTCGGCTATCCTCGTGTGTTCGATCGGGTGCGTCCGCCTCTAGACTTACTGACGACGTGGCGACTGGCGGCATTTCACCCCTCACGCCTCGAGCTAGACTAGCTAGCCTAAACAAACAAGTGTGGCTGTGTCAAAGTTTCGTAAACAAGTTTTGACGATGGCTCCGAAGAAATACCACGAACTGAAATTAAGTGAGAAGGTGGCGCTTCTAAAAGAAGTAGATTCAATAATATGCACCTTGGCTTCCTTTTCCCCAATCACCTCATCCTTTAAAAAAAAAAAAAAAAAAAAAAAAAATTATTTTAATTCGAATTTTTTTAATTCGAATTGCAATTTTTTGGGTCCCTTTGAGTTCGAATTAACGAGGGTTTACTGTATAATCATTCATTAGCCTCATTGCAGAACAGTGAGGCGATTAATATTATAATAAACAACTTTCTAAGAAAATCTATTGTTTGTGTGAAATATATTTACATCAAGTTGCGCTGATAACCTCGCTGTTGAGCGCTATAAACTATAATATCTATCTACAATGTGAAATCAAGTGCTGGCAAGATTTGAGTCTCCAACGACGTTGAAACCTGTTGTTCTCTGTGAATGCTACGATGCTGGTTAAGGTGATCTCGGTGGGGTGGTGTGTGTGTGTGTGTGTCGCATGTGGTGTTTGTAGCCTGTGCACAGCTCTTCCGTTCCCGGCTTCGTGTGGCTTCTAGCGAGCCGCTCTCGTCGCATCTCTCACACGCTTCACGTCGGGTATAGGCCTCACACTCGTAGCCTCACATTACGAGTGTTGGTCCTAACTAAGTTCCATGCCCTCCCCCAAATTCGCGGGCCCCTCGCGGCCGGCCTCCCCCTGAAATCGGGTCCCACCGGCCCGAAGCTTTCCCTCCCTTCCGCGGTCTTTCCCCATTCTGAACTGGCTTTCCCACCATTTTCAGACTCTCCCGGATCGGGCCTGCTAGGTCGACCCCTTCCGATGTCCTCCACTTATGATCAACAAAGTTAAGGCGGCTGAGTAGTAAGCATGGCCTTGAAGAGTTTTTTAATCGATTTTTATCAATATCTTTTACCATTGTAATTGTTTACAAAATAGGGCTTTGTACGAGTATTCAGAACAGTTCAATGAAAATAATTTCACAGTTTGGAATAATTTATTAGTTTTATTTTGTCCAACAGATGTTTAGTGCCATAATTTTACTAATTTTTGGTCACTAAACGTCTGTAGGACAAAGTAAATCTATAATAAACCATTACAAGCTATGGAATTATTTTCATTGAACTGTTCTGAATACTCGTACAAAGCCTTATTTTGTTCACAATTACATTGGTAATATATATTGATAAAAATCGATTTTAATAACTCTTCAAGGTCAAACTCACTACCCAGCCATCTTAAAAGTAAACATTAATGTGCGCAATATAACCTCGTCGTTGACGCGCCGTTAAACCACAATAATAATTGAATAGTGATGGAGAGAGATGCGAGCGAGGGCGGGTTAGCGATGTAACCGGCGCTGACCTTGGCAGATGCACGATGAGGCGCAAGAGGCGAGGCACCCAGTACGTGAGGCCGGTGGCCGCCTACGCGAAGAGGAGGCATCAGTGAGTAATCCGTCGCTGCCCCGGGGCTGTAGGTCGGGGACAGGTCTGGGCAAACTGCGGCCCGCCAGCTGTGTCCAGCAATCTGTATGCGAATACAGTTTTAATATTAATACTAGAATTGCTCCTTCGGCAGGACAGAGTGTATTTCCTAAGTGATGGACGTAATGTAATGTCACAAAATTGCACCAAAATATATGTCTTCGATTGATTTTTTTCCGTAACCTTCTTTCATCAGTGGTTCTTGTTAATAGTTATGCTATGAATGTATTGCTCCTCAAATTTAACAATAAGCAATTTTTCAAATATGGGCTATTCTAATAAAATAAAAGTTCGCCAAATTTATTCAAGAAATTTTTCCGGAGCGTCGTTTCGGACCAACGTCTTCTGTGTAGAAGTTTCTCCCCGAATCCCATTGTTGTCGTCGAGACCCCCCCCCCCCCCCCCCCTCCCCTGCTAATGAAGTCTCCGGAAATCGTATTTTCTGTGGCCCACAGTCATATCCGGCCCTTCATCCGAATAGTTTGCCCAGGCCTGGTCTAGGACCCAGCACAATGTCCTTATGACGACTGGGAAGGAACAATGTTTTTTCAGAGTAACAAATTCAATATTTGGTTGTTACATAAGGCGTAACACATTTCTGAAGTACTGTTCAATCATTGTAAATAAATATGTCTAAACTGTCCCAGTTTGTGACATAATTTTGATTGAACCGTACATAATAGCACGTACGACGCCTTATTTCGTAAACAATTACTCATTTGTAACTTATAATAATTTAGCAATTGGTTTATAAAGTCTTTAAGGATATGGATTACTAACTTACCTCTTTAGGACCACGTAAAACATTCTCAAGGACAGTAGTTGTTAGGTTTGGGCCTCACATTTAGATCACTTGCCAAGCTCTCTGCTTGTGCTACTTTGTTTATCTTTTCAATAAGTATTGCAAACTCGAAATACATATGAAAGTGGAGGGAGGTCGTAAGGAAGTCGGGAGATAAGTTACGATAATCTCACTCAATGCAACACTCCGGAGTGATGTGCACAGCTCTCGTCCACGGAAATGTTTGTCACACTGAATGTCGTTGTGTGAGGGAGTGTTCACTTCAAGATGCATGCAAAGAGATTCATCGGTTTGTGTTGTGTGGTGTGGTGAACGTGTGTAGGGTCAGCGTCAATAGAAGCCGGTCAAATCCCCATCTTGGTTTACGGGAAACCTGTATAGGGACTATTGGAAGTGGGTGAACATAAGTACTAGAGATAGATCCATCACTCACCTATGCTTTAATGGTGTCAGTTATTAATTATTTACATTTAAATTATTTATGGGTTGATGGGTCGAATAATTAAATTCTTTCCCGAAACTTAACTTGTGATGGTTCTGTGTGGTGTCAGTTATTCAATATCACGTTTACGTACTACTTGCTTTGTACATAGTTTACATATAAACTGGCACAACTCTTGTACAATATTGTCAAAATTTAAGATTGGTTCCTCATTTTTAAATGTGTTTTTATACCTCTTAATAACGTTTGAGTTCATAAATAAATAAATGTGTGTGCACACACATTGATTGTCATGCATTTTGCAACTTAAAATTGTATGTAGGAAGGTAGAGTATATCCAAAACAAGACTAACGGCAGGTAATCTTTGTGCATATTCATTTATATAGTTAGCAAGGGTAAAATATAGGATGCCGTACCTAGTAAAATTTCACATCGTAACTCAAAATTCGCAATATTTACCCCCTTTCAAAATTGTTTTATTATTAGGACTTAAGATTTCTCTAGTTATTAAATTAGGTATTTAATAATATTTGCGTTAGTATTTTAGTCGTGTGCTAGCGGAGACATAACGCTGGCTTGTGATTGGTGCAGGAAGGGGCGCGCGAAGCCGCCGCACACCCTGCCGTCGAGCGAGTCGGACGGCGCGAAGCCCGAGGGGCTGGAGACGCCGCAGCGCAAGACGGCGGCCAAGTCAGGCGGCAAGCAAGGCGGCCGGGCGTCGACGGGCAAGGCGCCGGCCAAGCCCTCGGGCAGCGGGACGGTCTTCGAGACACCGACGCAGGTCAAGCTCGAGGCGGAGAAACTGCCGCCACCGGACGAGGGCAAAGGTGAGCGAGAACGTTTCCGGGATTAACTTTGTAAATGATCCCTCAATAACATTTTGAATATTTACCTGTTGGATTTTGTGGTTATTTAATTTCGCACTGTTATACATGCTAGGGATGTCGGTGGGAACAAATATGAGTACTCGAGTATCCGTCATATGATATAATAAGTACCTATGATCATTGACGATTTCCAGCCTCCAGAAATCAATCATACTTTTTCTGTGTTGCCATGTTTCTGTCATGATGGGAAATTATACTGTCGCTATATTTTGATCAACTGGACACAGGATTTTCCTTCTGAATTGGTTTTGTTTTGTGAGAAGACTAAGGGCGAACTTTTTAATACTCGACTAAAAGCAGTACCTATTTCAGTTTAACGATCATTCAAGTCATTCAAAGGTAGGTAAATGGTTGTTGCCATGGCAAAAACGTCCTAAAATACTGTTTAAAATTTAGCAGACTATTTAAGAACTGGGCCTAAAATGTGATGTATGTTGAGTTCTATTCCTAAACAAGTAATCTGAAGCTACGAAGCCTGACATCTACGGCTGTGTTTCAGTGTACGTGGGACAGATGCAGGTCGAGATGGATCTGGACGGAGGCTTCGTGTGTCCCAAGGAGGGCTGCTTGAAACACTTCCGCAAGGAGAACCTCCTGCAGATGCACATCAAGCACTACCATCCCGAGTACAACAAGTTCATGGGTGAGTCTCAATCTCATCCACCACCAGTCCTGTCCCTTCTTATGCCGTTCAACGGGAAAGTTGGAAAACCTACTGTTACTTTCGCCTACAGAAGATCTAAATAGCCTGCTTACATCGAAAGAATGCATACAATTAAGTCAAAATCAAACCGACCATTTAACTTCTTGACTTCTATTTACTTAGAAATAGGTAGCATATTTCACCGCCAGCACAAGAAAATTACTAGGAATGAACATCTTTTCTTCGTAGGTACAGGCTCCATTTTATTTCAATAAAAACGACAAAGAGCAGGAGACATTATTAATATTGTTTATTACACATCAACTCAATGTATCAGCTCCACCTTCTTCAAGTTCTGTCTCTTCGTTCCCTTCTGCCCTTCGAAGGGAACTTCGAAGGGCTTCAAATGAAGGTTTTTTGCTACAAAGAAGTTCAATGTCAGGCTATGTTTCTTCGGCAGCATAGAAAATTATTGGTATGTAGTAGGTACTAGCAAATGAAACAAATCTACAAAATTAAGCACAGGTGATAACTGGTCTGTAAAGCAGTTTGATTTTGTCTTCATTGTTGGAATTTTCAGGGAAATGGCAGGTTTTTCAGTTTTTTGCACTTGTTGGCAAGAGTAGCATCTATGTTTGTTTCGTTTTCGACATACATTCATTTTAAGCAATAGGGTTGGGACTTGACATCGATTTTTCGATTTGACATCGATGTCGAATGATATTTTGAGTTTCGATTCGACATCGATTTGAATTGTTTAATCAAATAATCGTTTGACATCGTTTAATAAATTCCGAGAATCAGCGCGCAGTATTGTAGAGCTGGCAACAGTGCAACGCGCCTCTCAAGATCAGCTGAGTGGCCTGCTTCCGCCCTTCCTGCATACCGCGTGTGCAGTTGAGGGTGGGTTGGTCAGTTGTCTCTTGCCATTCAGCGCGTGTTGTTTTTATTCTCTCGTGAAAGAATGTTTCCACGCAAAAAAATAATCCCGCCGTGGAGACGAAGTGAATTGTGGAAAGTTTTCGAGTTTGAAGTGAACATTACGGGCAACATTGCTAAAGGATGTTGAATGCAGACAATGTTATGCTTCACGGGATATATTCCGGCAACAAGTCTAATAAAACCATGAATTTGCAACTGGATTTGCAACGAAATTTTTTCATTAATTGTTCCCTTTTACATAAATAAATGCTTGTACGTTATTTGAAATGAAAAAGTTATTTATTTCAATCATTTCCTCGTCATTTGTTGCCGTGAGGGGGGTGTGAGAGGGACATCTCTAGCGCTGGAACATGGCCTTGGGCAGGCGCAACTGCAGTGTTGCCACACTTCGCCGTAATTATTTCGATGTGGCCCATTATTACGATGTCAAAATTATTTCGATGTCGAAATTATTTCGATTTGATGTCGAAATCTTCAGTTTGACATCGATTTAGCAAATCAAATCGAATCCCAACCCTATTAAGCAACAAAAGAAAAAACCGCAGATACATTTAAAGGAAATTATACAAATATAAAACACCCTTCCGAGCATCCAGGGGACTGTCATCACTAGATTCAACAATTGGTGGCGTGAACACGATCAACGTAGTGTATCATCAAGACATTAATGAACCTCCTTGGTCCTTCAGGCTCCACCCCGAACGTCGCGGACTTGGCTTACGCGCGCACCGTGGGCGAGCCGATCGAGGACATCGTGCCGTGCGGCCGCGCGCTCGACTCCGCCTTCTTCGAGAGCATCAACAGGTTCGAGGCGACGCGCAAGCCCGCGCCCCCCCCGCCTGCGCCACCCACGCAGAGGAAGGAGGAGGCGGGGCCGGTCGCCGTGCCCATTGAGGGGAAGAAGGTCCTCAGAGTGTGAGTAGCTTTTACTTCATCTTGGTGCGTGGAGATTTTTAGAGATTTTATTTTATGACCCAGAATCACCTCCCTTGGGGGACGGATATTAATAATTAGTGTACTTGGCTATTTGTTGTTGAGATTTAATGTTTCATTTCATAATGTAGCTGTGGCGTTTTGAGTAACTATTACAACTATTTACTACTCTCCAAATAAAGAGCATAATGTTTGACTAGACAATGTTAATGGACAGGAAAGGTTACATTGTGCTGGCAACGTGAAAAGTCAATCGTGCAATTTCCAGATTAGGTCTTCAAATATATTTCAAAGATGTTCGTTCATACATTTACAAAGTTCTGTAAGAATACCTTAGTACAGTAATTATTCTTTTGACTGTGTCTGATGCATCACTCTAAAAGTGACTTGTTGACTGAAAATTGCTTGTTGATTTTCAAAAACTTGTTGATATAGTGGATCCAGCGAGTGTTCAGGACTTGTAATCCTGAGTGTTTTGACGCGTGTCCGGTTGTAAATATCTCTCAACCACTAAAGGTGTCCGGGAAAGGGTTCATTTGTTGTGGTGCCAAATATCTTTCAATGCACTTGGCTTTTAAATGTAAGGAAAGTTGTTTAAAATGGCAACAGTGTAGGTGGAAGGGGTGGCAGGTCATCACTCGGGTTGTATCTTGTCAGAGCTTAAGGTGCTGCAAGCGCAAGCGATTTTGCTGCCTTTTGTAGACACGTTTTGCGATACGATTGGAGACGAAATGGGTAGACCAAATTATTTGAAATTTTAATCGTGATTAGATAAAAGACAAACTTAGGGTTATCCCTTGGTACATTTTTCATTTTTTGTTTCGTTAATTAGTAATAATTAGTGGATTTCTGGTAAAAAAATAGCTATTTTCTTGACTCCCTGGGTGCCGTATAAAATTAAATTTAAAAAATGTGCTAAGTGATAACCCTAAGTTTGTATTTCATTTTATCATGATTAAAATTTGAATTTAATTTGTTAACGGGTTTGGTCTCCAATCGTATCGCAAATTTCAGAGTTTTGCGCGGTTTTGTTGAATAACCGGCGCCTAATTACCAATGCAATGAGCAAAAATTAAAAAGTGCTAGTAATATACAATCAGACTGGTCATGTGAACATCCTGTAAAAGTTACACTCACGTATGAAACAATTTTTCTCTCAGCACTCGCTGGGTCCACTTACCTGATATCTTGCTACTTTCCTACTAACCCACTACAATTTCAATTGGGTACCTGACCTGATGTAGTTTAGTTTTAAGTAGTAAATTTTATGTAAGTTTAGTGACTAATACTCTTTGTTATTTCCAAATGCAGCCAGACTCCAGGCAACAGGTGTGTACACTTTGTCTATTTATTAGTACATAGTTATATAAATTAAAAATGAGGAAATAATCTATAAAAATGTTGCATTTTTGGCATATTTTTACGTTTACACAGTTTGTAAGTTGTCGAAAGTAGGTACACTAGATAGGCAAATAGCTCAACTAATAGGGTTTATGTGGCTTTCAAGTAACTTGTTGACAACTAATGAGGCTTCATAAAGGGTGCATACCGTATTGGATCAGAACGCCCAGTTTCCATATCCTTTCAACATTGTGGCGTAATCACCTGGGCGTGACCTTGAGTCGAATCTAGTCGAATGAATGGAAATACAGGCATCCATGTTGGATCAGAAAGCCTGACCTCTTGAGTTTGGGCATTATGGATACTGGTTTGAGCTCGTTTGTTGACGCGGCAAGTTTGATTTAACCCGTAAATCCTATGGTGACGTCAACGCAAAACTCGTTCCGATAATGGAACTTACCCGAAATAACTGTGCACGAAAACGCTCCATCGCTTGCTTGGAGCGTTTTTGTGCCCGACAAATGCTGACCACATAGTAGGAGCTAAGTTATGACAGTAAGCGATGAAAATGTAGATAAAGGTTCAATACATGTCATATCGGTCTTGCTTTTTCGATATTCATAACCGTTTGCCAAATATGGCAATTTATATTTTGTATTTCCCTCTATAACCGCTCCAAACCGACCGTTGGCGGGAAAAATAGTATAACGGCCTTTAAGTTGGGGAAAAGTGCTATGTTTAAGTGTTACTAAATTTCGTTCACTGTTAAAATATTTCTGACGTTTTGGTCGATCACGTCGTTCATTGGTCATTCACATGAACACTGCCCTGTCAATGGCAAGACTTTCTTCTTTGGATTATTGAAATTGTATAAATTATGTGAAATACACAATATTTAATAGTAAAAAATATCAGAAATATTCTATAAAATTGATTTATTTTTATCTACATTGGTTTTATACATTTTTTTTTTTTATTATTGTATTGATATTTACATGTGTAGGTATACCTTCGCTTGACTACAGTAGTACACGGCCGCCATTATAGATCATTATTCTTACCGTGAACGAACTATATTCTGAAGATAAAATTAAAGATTAACAATTTGGATAAACGGTTTGTCTCGATGATATGTCCCAAGAGTGTGTGTGTACGTGCGGTGTGAATGTGGTTGTGACCTTGTTGCAGCGTGCTGACGGACCACGTGAAGGTGAAGGAGGAGCCGACGCCCGCCGAGCCAGCCAAGCCGGTCTCCTCTCCGCTGAGGGATCTGCTGCGAGAGCATCCCAAGCCCGGCGTCACGGCCGGCATCAAGACACTGCTGCCCGTCAGCCGACCCTCCACCAGCAAGACAACGTATGTCGTAACACAACGCAAACGTAGTCATTACCAGAGACAAGGGCGTATTCAAGGGGGGGCTGAGAGGGCCATGCCCCCCCCCCCCCCCCCCCGAAATCAGGGTTTCATCTAAGAAAATAAGTACATTTAAAATAATATGTGAAAAAAAAACTTATAAATAAACAGATCATGTCAGAAACGTTCCAAAATGGTTAAAATTGAGTTAAAATTCAAAAACTTTTCAATTTCTTTTTATATTTTGTAATTTATAATTTCCCAAAATAGCTACACACTGCGATTCAAAATTGCACCTAAATGAATTACCGTGATCCAAATTTTTCTCGAGGGCTGCGCCCCCGAACCCCTTGTTTTCCACTGTGATTTTGAAAAATATTAGTAATGTCTGGCCCCCCGAAATTTAATCCTGGAGACGCCCTTACCAGGAGAACGCTCTGTGTGATTAGGGAGCCTTCGTATTCCCCGATGGAGCCACTTCTGGCAAGATGTTTATTGTCAGTCTACAGATGAATTTATTTGTTTTTATAGTTCGTCTTCCAAGTGCAGAGAAAAAGGAGACAAATTGAAATTGAAATGAAGTTATAAATGTACTTTATGATGTGACATTGTTTGGCCCCCAGCATGGATCCGACGGTGGAGTGGCGGAGCGGGTCGAGCGGCGTCGCTGCCAAGCCCAAGATGCGCAAGCGCAGGCTGTCCGATGCCTACATGGAGTCACTCAAGCGCAAGAAACTCGGTGAGTAGCCTTCATTTGCTCCGGTTGTCAATTCCAAACGACAGTATTTTACCTAGTTAACCAACCCTCTGAATAGTGCATTTCTACTGGGTGTATTGTTACTTCTTTTTTACAAAAACAGCATACCTACTCTTAATTTATTTTTGGAGATGAGTTAAGTGGGTACTACACTATGCAATTCAAGTTGGGCAATTAAAATCTGCCTATTAGAATTGGGCCAATTTGGCTAGTGTGATAAACAAGAAAAATCCAAATCTTGGCAATTCTTGATTTAGAACCGGTTCTATTTTCCCAACTGCAGTTGGACAATTTGAGATGAATAAACACTAGTATTGAAACAAATATCGAAACAGAGAACACAACTTTGTAATATTTAATTATTAAAGATCACAGAACAGAGCTAATTGCTGTTTAGGATGATTGTTATGATAAAAACATAAAACTAACCTAACCTCAAACCTTTAAATTGACACTTTCAACAAGATTTGAATTTAGACAATGTGAATCTGGAAGATTTGAGTTGCTCAACGTGAATTGTATAGTCAGTGTATTAGGTAGGTAGTAGGTACCCACTTTAGGAAGTCGATATTTTTGGGATGACTTGTCAAGTAGTCAAGTAGTGTCCCCATTTGTTCAAATTAAAAATACTCTTGATTGAATAATGTCAAACATACGAGATTTAGTCATTGTACTAAAAAATATTCCTAGATTATAGCACACAAATAAACAAGGTTTGTTTGTTGGACATAATGAACGTCAAATTAAGTCAGCGTTGTTTAAGAATGTTTGTGAACTAGTGTTTGTGTTGCTCAGCCAAGAGAGCTGCAGAGTCGTCCAGCAGCGAAGTGAGCAGCAGCGACACGTTCCTCACGCCCACGCACATTCGTCCGCACAAGAAGCTGCCGCTGCTGGCAGCCAGCCTGGCGCGGCCGCCGCTTCTGCCGGAGCAGTTCAGTGAGTCCGCTTGCACTGCACACGTAGCTCCCTGTAGACGAGTTGCATTGACTCTTTGGCAGGATAGCCTCGACATTGAAATAGTTAGTTTAGTTTCAGTTTCAGTGTCGGGCGTCTTAGGGCGCATGAATACTGCTGAAGATACATACCACAGACACCATCTCTTTAGTTAATCTCTTTTAAGATGGCCGAGTAGTGAGTGTGGCCTTAAAGAGTTTTTTAATCGATTTGTAGGTATCATTATCTTTTACCAATGTACTAATTGTTATTAAAATAAGACTTTGTACACGTCTTCAGAACTGTTCAATGAAAATAATTTCGTAGTTAAGAATAGGTTACTAATTAGTTTTATTTCGTCCTACAGATGTTTAGTGCCATATTTTTACTAATTTTCAGGCACTAAACGTCTGTAGGACAAAATACGTTCATTGAACTGTTCTGAAGACTCATACCTACTTGCCTTATTTTATTAACAATTAAATTAATAAAAGATATTGATTAAAATCAATTAAAACACTCTTCAAGGTCAAACTCACTACTCGGCCATCTTAAATCTATAGACTTCTGAATTCATTGAAGAAATATTTTACTTCTTAAACACTCGCTCTCAATTTTTTCACATCAAAGTTCAAAATGGCACTGAGGAAAATGTTTAGGCATGATCATATTCAGATGGTTCTCATAGTGGTTATTCATTCAGAGACGATGGTAATGATGATTTAAATGTATCTGAGGGAGGTGTAGAGGGACCTCAAAGGGCTAACGCAATTCAAATACACTCCTCGATTCATTGGATCACTCTCGATTTAATTGTTTTAATTTCTGAATCGTTCATTTACACTGCTATTAAGTAGAGTCAAACTGTTGATATGCTAAGATGAGTGTGTGAGTAGAGATCAGTTGGGGTACCCGGGTACGCCATTACCCGGGTACTAATGGCGGGTACCCGGGTATCAAAAGGTATTAAATTTTTTTTTTTAAAAAAATTAAAAATTTACGACACTATTATTTTTGCATTAGCTGCCACTTAATCACCAGCTGCATTGTTTATAGTTATGTAAACTGAATGTAATATTTATTCATATTTTCCAAATCTCAATAATCCCAACCAATACTTGGTTTGTAAATTCATTGTTTGTAATTTCATCAGAATGCTGGTGAAGGATTGATGATGGGGGGGATGCAGGCAAGATATACCTTGTTTTAAACCTTCCATTATATGGACGTTGTGTATCTCTCTCCAAAGACACGGATAATGCGGCAAACTCAGTGCAAAAAAATTAAAGCGGGTAACCGGGTACAAAACATTACCCGAATCCGACCTCTATGTGTGAGTAATGTTGTTTGTGTCGCAGACTCAAGCGAGCTGACGGCGACGCGAGCCCCGGAGATGACCCAGGAGCAGCTGAACAAGCGAGACATCATCAACTGCACGTGCGGCGTGATGGAGGAGGACGGACTCATGATCCAGGTCAGTCCCAGGTCTATACGCTATCAGATCTGAGTCTGGAGGCAAGTCTTGAAACACACGCTTCCAGGACGCAAACGCTCTCGGGCGTCAATAACTAAGTACCTGCAGTTTATTTATTCCATTTCAAAAGGGAATGGAAGCGCCAAGAAGTTCACAATTCTCCCACAGATGGCATAGTTCATGTTACCATTAATACCATTAACATTATGCTTTGGTGAGTATCACTCATGTGTTAGAACAACCACTAGATCTTTAAATCAGTCAGTAAATAAATAATTTTATCACTCGTTGCCATAAAATCCTCTATTTAATAGCCTGGGTGAAAAAAATACATTTAAAAAATAATTTTAATCTGTTTTAATATGTTAGTGTACTTTTTCAGCTAAGTTGGCAGACCCGGTTTTTCCGTTGGCTCCGTTGAATTTGTTTCCCGCCTCCAACCAACTAACCAATAGCGTTGTAGATGTGGTAGGAATGGGCGTGGTTCCTATTCACTTTTTGAAATGGAATAGCCTTTACCGTTCACCGAAAAAAATGATTGCCACTTATTTGATTGATTGCCACTTATTTGAAGTGGAAATTGAAACAATGCATTTTTGCTCCCATTTACAAAATCTTTGTCAGAACAACATTCGCACCTTGGAACCCCATCAATCAAGTAGGTTCTGTGATTGATCGGCCACCTGTCTGTCCGTCGCTGACTGTGTTCTCGTCCCCGCAGTGCGACCTGTGCCTGTGCTGGCAGCACGGCTACTGCAACGCCATCGAGAGCGAGCGCCAGGTGCCGGACAAGTACGTGTGCGCCATCTGCCTGCGTCCGGCGCGCGCCCGGCGCTCCCTGCGCCACCGCCACGACCAGACCTGGCTCAAGGAGGGCGCGCTGCCGTCGGCGGCCAAGCTGCGCGGGTGAGTCTAGCCCTGCGTAGCTATGGGCAGGGACAGATTACCATTTGATTTGACAAGTATGAAGATAGGAGACTTAAAGATAACAAGCGGAATGTAACTTCTGTTATGTGTTCGGAAGTAGAAGGCCGTAATAATAATAATCTTCCTCCCGGTTCCAAGAGTTGGGTCGGGGGGTGGCGAAGCCACCATTACTAGGGCCCGGACTCCTAAGCTAGCTGGCCAGGCTTGGCTCTTCCTCTTCGTTCTTCTTCTCTACCAGTTTTTTCCACTTCTTCCTGTCTTCCCACCACCTTCCTTCTTCCACTTCTTCCCACTTCTCCAGTCTCTCTTGTACATCTTCTGCTACCAGCTCTCTCCACTTTTCCCTCGGTCTTCCAACTCTCCTTTTATCACTTCTCGCAGCTTCGAACTCCCGACGCGGTATTCTCTCCCTCTGCATTCTCTTCATGTGGCCAAACCACCGTAGCCGCTCTCTCCCCATTTTAAATGCCAACCTCTCTACCTTCAAGAGAAGGCCGTAAATAGGTAATTTTCTCCATTTTGCTTTGTCACTTTTGGAATGATCTAAGCTACTAAAGTTCGTTCACTGTAAGAATAATGATCCGCAATGATGGCTGTGTTCTACTGTAGTCTAGCGAACGTATACCTTCTCATGTAATCAATATAATAATCAAAAAATATGTTAATACGACTGTAGATAAAAATAAATCAATTTTATTGAATTTTTCACAACTATTAAAAATTGTGTATTGACATATTTATAGAATTTCAATAATACAAAGAAGAAAGTCTTCTTGCCATTGACAGGGCAGTGTTGACCAATGAACTATGTGAACGACGAAAACGACAGAAATATTCTAACTGTGAACGAACTTTAGCTATCAATTGCCATTTGACTGATGTCAACAAAAACAGTTAATTGAAGTATTCTCATACACGATGACTAGAGCCAGTTTTAAATGGTGATGCGCGAATTCGCGAATTGTTCTGATTGCACTATTTTCTTCTACTAAAATCCATTTCATTGTGTATAGATCCCAAATCTACCATTTTTACATCGCGAAAAAAAACGAAATCCAACCCTGATCGCGATATTCAACATTTTCTGCGAAATGACCACGAAATAAAGGTTTTCTATTAAAATTACTGCTTTTATTCCCCTAACAGGTCACACAACAACAAACGAAACCAGTTTCTTTCTATGTGCTACTCACTCAACCCCCTCCCCCTCGCCAGACACTTTGCTACCCACCCTCAAAGTAAACCAGACCAGTCTAACCAGTTGATGATGCCTCCAGGCTGCTTTGTTTTGAGCCCCCATCTGTTCAAGGTCGACCGGTTTTCCCAACCCCCCTTCCACCCTCAACCAGTCGCAACTATTCATCAATAGTCTACTTACACAGAAGGATATTTTGGAACAATTACTGCACTGAAAATTGTTGGATTGGGAAAGAAAATATCTTGTCAAAATATACATTTTGCGTCATGAAATTTTAAATATTATGTACCATCTATACAGAGAAAATGTGGGTTGGGGAAAAGACAGTACAGAGCATTAAAGACGCCATTCTAGACAAGCCTATTTCAGTGATAATAGTGCATGACCCATCCATTCCAATCCCTCCTCCAAAGTGGCATAGGTACATGTTTTTCATCAAATTATGGTTTCTGGGGGCTATTACAATGTGTTTTATAACCAATTTAATATCACCACAAAATCGCGAAATCCCTCTTCCAGAAAAAAACACAAAAAACGAAATTGATGATTTTAAAAACGAATTTTAAGAAATAAAATCACCATTTAAAACTGGCTCTAACGATGACTCATGTCACCGATACAAATATGATCTGATGAAGGCAGAATTACTGTTTTTTGAGCTCACTTCCCTTCCGACCTTCTACCTCTGAGCTACAGCATGCATAATATCTATTCAATTTTAATACCTACTTACTACTTTCAAATAAGTTACAGGTAGGTAGGTGATACATTTACTATTTCACGTTCAATCCAGACAGTTTCACTCGAGGAATAATTGTTAACATCTTATTGTCAGTTTGTTTTATTTTTGATAATTTACAAAGCTAATGAAATCAATCATCAATAAGTTTATAGTCCTCATTCCCATCCCATCCCTAAATTAACCATAATTTTAGCTTTCAAAGATGCCAATAAGCTTTACTTCATTATGTAGTCATAATCTTGGTTGCTGTATGCTTGCTTCTGCTTCTGATCACTAACCGAGTGTACTTATGCGCAGGACCGGCACGACCGAGAGTGCGCCGCGCACCTCGCTGCTGCGCCAGTCGCACGCGCTCACCGGCGCGCTGCTGGGCGTGAACACCGCGCTGCGCAGCCTGCGCGCCAAGGTCAACGTCGCAGAGTGAGTACCCACGTCACTTGTCGCTTCGCTATTAGCAGAGGAGATACCCGTTGCGTATTACGATCTAGTTGTACTACTTGAGACTGAAAAAAAACTTGTTTAGAAGATTTTAAATCTAAAATCTGTAAAATAATTTCACAGATATGTAGAAAATGCTGAAAATGTAAACTGTTACTCCTCTCAAAATGTTTTTGACCAATTTTGACAAGAAAAATAATATTTTGTTGATAAAGCAACATTTGAATTTGAAAGATGGAACTAGGTATTTTCTCTTTTCAATGAAACGTAGAAGTTTGTTAAAAACTCGACATGTACCTAACTATCCGTTAGGGAGTACAAATTTGAAGATCTATTAGTTGTAGACAAAGTGCAGGCAAAAGAAACAAACGAGGGAAATGTATTCCGAGTAGAATTAGTGGTAACGTTCGCGAAATTGCGTGAACTTGTCAACGAATGTGTTTAAGAAGTGTAGCAGCTTGTGAGACTCATATCTCTGCTTGCAGCGCATCGGACCATCCCAAGCTGTACCTGTGGGCCAAGCCGTGGTCCAAGACCGCTCTCAACGTGACCGACGAGTCCGAGACCAAGTCCGACGCCGAAGTGAAGACGGAAGTGTTCGAGGCAGAGGAGAAGAAGGCGGAGGAGGAGAAACCAAACACCGACGCAATTGGTACGGCGGCAAACACGTTGATTGCACTTTCATTGTACTTGCATTGATGCGATTATTTAATCAAGCGAGAGGAGCGAGCGCTTCCACTTGATACTTATGGCTCGAATCTCTGTTTTTTTGTGTGTTTTTAATCTGTGATTTTCGCATTAAATTTCAAACAAAGTCACGGAGCAAGTAATTTTTTTCTCAAAACATTAATTACTATCCAGTGCAGAGGGCTAATGATTTCCAGCAAAATCGGTCTATTTGTTTCATCAGAAACTTGATTTGTAGTTTGTACTTTGCTTGACAATGGGGATGAAAGAAACAATTACAATTATTTTTTCTTGCATTGATGCGATTGGTTAATTAATATACTTAACGTAGGCACTTACTTACTCTTGGTACTTACTAGTAAACGGTCTCCCCAAAGCCAGCTTTTGGACAAGATTTTTAGTGAGAAATTGTTTTTGATCTTTCAAAACATGATCTCAATCTTTAATCTGATCTATTTGTATTGATATCAGTGCCAATTATTGTTATCATAAAATGTATGAGAGTGTGAAAATTTTAAAAAAATGAAACAAAATCAACACTGACATTGGACTATAATTATATGCACCGCTGTTAAACACAATATTAGCATCACCGACATTCTGATTTTCAAAACACCGTTGCCATGCACCTCATTGTCATCATTCAATGTTTCAACTGTCCGTGTCTTATGAACGTTGTCTTGCCTGCAGGGGGGTCCAAGATCCTGCTCCAGGCGCTGACGAGCGGAGCGACCAGTTCGAGCGCCCCGCTGGACGACAAGCAGCTGTTCGATCTGCCCATCTCCCAGTCCGAACTGCTCCACTTCGCCAGCTCCATGGCCGACAACCTCGACCGAACACGTGAGTCTAACATTCCTAGACCGCCTTTGAACTAAACTCACTAGCATAATAATTTAACATTAAAAAATTAAACAAAATAAACAGGTTTCGATTTCGAATACCTTACTAAAGTTAGTTCACGTTAAGAATATTTCTGACGTTTCGTCGTTCATTGGTCGTTTACTTGAACACCGCCCTGTCAATGGCAAGACTTTCTCCTTTGTATTATTGAAATTGTATAAATTATGTCAAATACACAATTTTTAATAGCAGTAAATAATAAATATTATAAAAATTTATTTTTTTATTGAATCAATCCTTGTTATTATCAATGAAATCAGAGCTCACATACTAGAGCTATGATCAAATCTGCCATCAAATCTTTTTCAGACAATCCATTTATTTCAAACCTACTATTTTTTACATAAGTTAGTGAAGTGAAGTGTACATTCCATTAGAGTAATTCAACCAGCCTTTGACGTGGATGAATGATTTGTTCATCTTTTTTTAGGTCTTTGGTTATTAATTAAATTTTATGTAAACGTGCAATGTGTTTTATGCAATTCTGTGATACATTAGCAGGGCTGCCACTTGCCTACTATTGCAACTATTTGCCTACCTTTTTCAACAGTGCCTACTTTTTGACTACTTTTTTAGCCATTTTGATGAAAAAGCGACTATTTGCCTACTATTTTTAACAGCTTCAGTAAGTTTTCCCTGAATTTAATACCCTTTTTTATTTCTTTAAAAGTATTTTGAATTTTAATCAACTTTCAAATATCCCGCATTGATTGAAAATGTTTGGGCTGTGGTCCTGTGAATTTAACCACAGAATCACTCAAATATATGTTGCCAACATCACATCATTTCAATTTGTTGGCAAGCAGTGGCAAGTGTGTTAGGTTAGATTCGTTAGGTTATAGTGTTCAGTGTTTGGTTAATGAATTTGGAATGGCACATACCAAGTGAATAACTTCATCTACAGGTAAGAATCAATATAATATTTTATATTTCTAATATATTTAATTGCAAGTACAGTACTAGGTTCCTACCCTGAGTATTGTAGGTACATACTAGGTAAACTGAATTAACTTGTTCTATTATTTCCTTACAGCAATGTCTAGGGAATATCCCGTCAATGTCAGTTGGTTTTCAAAATTTGACACTTTGGGACATACTATTAGTAGTTGGTGTAAGAAGCTTAATGACAAAGAAGTATTTTGCCAGATATGTGAGAAATCAATATCTTGTAACATAAAAGGATTTACTGCTATCAAGCAACACTCGTCAACTAAACTTCATGTTGAGAACTCTAAGATCAAGTTGTCTGCAATGCAGCTGCGGTTGACGTCTGCACCTGGACTATCATTTCAGGAAAATACAGCTCAAGCACCGACACAGATGTCATTGATAAGCATCAAGGAATCAGCAACCCGAGCTGAGCTAATATGGGCTCTAAAGAATGTAAATAACAACTATTCTGCTTCGTCGTGTGAAGATATATCCGAGGTATTCAATGCCATGTTTCCGGGATTGGTACCGGAACAGTTTAGTTTGGGAAGAACAAAATTAGGTTACCTAATAACAGAAGCACTTGGGCCCTATTTCAAGAATGATTTACTGAAAGATGTTCAAAATTGTGGTTTTTATACAATATTGTATGATGAGACCACCAATAAAGAAGCAAAAAAGGAACTGCAGATCACTATTCGATATTGGTCAGAGAAAAGACAAGAAGTGGTAAAAAGCCATTTGGAGACATTCTTTCTTGGTTTTGCCAAAGCTACAGATTTGGTAGAGCACATTGAAAAGGCAATAAATGGTGCCAACCTTCATTTATCCAAGCTTCTTATGCTTGGCTCTGATGGGCCGAATGTTAATAAAAAGGTAGCCCGTTTGATCAATGATCAAGTAAAAGAGTCCAGGGAATCTGGCAAACCATTGATTGACATCGGATCTTGCAACATCCACATTGTGCATAATGCCTTTTTGAAAGGATTGCAGTCATTTGGAGAAGAAGCATCTGATTTAATTCTCAACATCTATTATTTCTTTTCTGGGTGGCCGACAAGAGACCAAGAGTTTGAAGAAGTTCAGACAAAGTTGAAGTTACCCCACCACCGATTTATCAAGCATGTGTCAAGCAGGTGGTTAACTCTGCAACCAGCAGCTGAGCGATTGCTGGAACAATGGCCAGCAATTCTAGAGTACTTTCTGGTTATTTTACCAAAAGGACGAAAGTCGGTGATTCAAAGTATGAAGTATGTAAACATAATCAAATTGCTGAAAATGAAGAACATCAAATTGCAACTTCACTTCGTCATTGACAGTGCAAAGATGTTCACAACCTTCACTGCAATGTTTCAGAAGCAGGAGCCTCTGATTCACATTTTATATGTGGAATTAAAGCGGTTGGTTGTGTCACTCGCTGGCCGGGTTTGTTTGCCCGAAAAGGTGTTGATCTTTGATGCAGACCAACTTTTCAAATCGGAGAACCTACTACCAGTGAAGAATGTTGAAGTATGTGATGAGGTACGTCGAGACATTGGCAAGCTTGGCAGTGAGAAACAGCAACTTGAATTTCTGTTCAACGCTCAATCTCACTACATTGCCGCCTGCAAGCATTTGCTGAACAAGACGCCTCTTGGAGATGACACTCTTGTCAAGCATTGTCAGAGTCTGCAGCCACACGAGATACCACACGCTTCAAGCATTCGGAACATCTCAAAAATCGCACAAATGCTCCCTCTAGAGGTATGTTTTTATTGGTTTTTAATTTTATTTTTAACCAAGAAACTTTTGGTGTAAGTAAATGAATAGAAGTCAATACTATTCATTTTATTTTAACTATTAAGTAGAACCTGCTTGTGATTAAAATAGACTAACTAAATGTACATTATTTTAGATTTCCACGACTCTTCTTAAAGATGAATGGAGGCTACTTCAGATGGAACAAGTTGTGATTGACCCTACTGCAGAGAGGGTGGACCATTTTTGGAGGAAAATATTTTCCAAGCAGATTGCTGGTCATCCCAAATACCCACTTGTGACTAAGGTTGTGAAAACAGCTTTATCGTTATCTCACGGTAATGCTGAAGTTGAGCGTGGCTTCTCTCTCTCCAAGAGGGTCCTTACAGAAGATAAGGCAAGTATGAATGTAAGAACTTTAAACAGCAGACTCCATGTGGTCGATGGCCTGAAGAAGTTCAATAACCGACCAGCTTTGGTTCCAATAACCCGGGAACTTATTGGCATGGCGCAGATAGCTCACAGGTCTTACACTCTATACCTTGAGGAGCAAAAGAGTAAGGCCAAGGAGGATGCTGTTAAAAGGGCAGCTGAAGAGGAGAAGCTACGTAAAGAAGAGATGGCCATAGCTGCACTTCAGGAATCGACCAAGAGTATTTCTGCAATGGAAAAAGAGGCAGAAGTAACAAAAAAGAACAAGGACTCCCAGCAAAAGTCATACGATTCTCTTTTGACTGAAGCCAATGCCAGACTGAAATCAGCAATTGATAAGAATGATTTGGTTGGCATGCGGATTGCTCAAGGTCTGATGGAAGGCGCTATTTCTATTCACAGTCAGGAGAGGAAAGAAGATCAAAAGTTGGAATCTATTAAAAAAAAATTGATAAGAGGAAATCAACCATCATTTCAATGTTTGCTGCCCAAACTAATAAGAAACCAAAGAATAAGTAATGTAGAAGACTGATTTTTCATATTACTTATAAATATAATAATTAAATTCACAATAGGGAAGTCTCATGAAATTGTATTCCAATAAATTGGTAAATATCAACACAAATATTAATGACAAACACACTTATCACCCGCGATATTTAAAATTTTCATTTCAAAAAATCTAATTCAAATGACAATTTGAATGTCAATTTTCCTGTTTTAAAAGTAGATGAACTACTATCAAACTTTGTAAATGAATTTCTTGAAAACTATTTATCTCACAACGAAAATAATACCACACCTGTGTTCAGCAACATCTCAACCCTGCTCGCAGGTTAATTAAAATAAATAAGTAATCTCAACTTTCATAAAATGAATATTATTCTGAAATATATTTTTTATGAGAATTCCCTATTGAGCGTGTACTACATTACACATGTAATCGAATCAAACCAGATTAGTATTGCATTTTGTTATAACTTTGAATACAATGATACATCATTTACTAAAACTTTGTTATTACTACATGTTCATCATATTATTATATTATTATTTAATAAGACTTAGTTGGTATGCAAATCATAATCATGATTTCATCCATTAATTTCTCAGCCTATGGAAACAAATATTTCATTGCCAGGTGCTATAGTTCCTTATTAGTAGTATTGTTTTGTTTTTCAATGTTTTAATGAACAGATTCATAAACAGATGATTTCATTCATTAATTTTTCAGCCTATGGAAACAAATATTTCATTACATGTGCTATAGTTCCTTATTAGTATGTATTGTTTTGTTTTTCAATGTTTTAATGAACAGATTCATAAACGTATGATTTCATCCATTAATTTATCAGCCTATGGAAACAATTATTTCATTACCTGTTCTATAGTTCCTTATTACTAGTACCTAGTACCTACGTATTGTTCTCCTAAACTTGAATAAACAGGTTGAAAATTGAAATGTTCCTGTGAGGAAAGTATTTTTTCTCTTGTTACCAAGAAGTACTTAGTATAACATTTAGTATTTAAATTAATATAGGTACAATGTAGGTCTAGATTTTACCAAAAATTTATGATTTTTCCATTCAGTGTGCCTACTATTTGACTACTTATTTCATAAAAAAAATGCCTACTATTTGCCACCTTTTTCAGTAATTTTGCCTACTATTGCCTACCTTTTTTTGAGTACTAATCAAGTGGCAGCCCTGATTAGGTAGGTTGTGACCTGAAAATAAATAAAAATTATTTTTCTTATCTTATTCTGTTCTAGTACCATAGTACAACCTAAAGTTGTCAATTATCTGTAAAATTTTGTGTGATGTGATGTTCTGCCGATGTGTTCACAGCCGCGCCCGAGCCCGAGAAGCCGATCGACCCGGGCGAGTGTCGCTCGCTGCTTCTCGACCACATCGAGCACGACCAGCGCCAGCTCATGCGCTCGCTCGACCAGATCGCCAGACACATCACCGGTAATGCTCGCTTCGTTACACTCGGACATTCAGATAGAAGTGGAGAGCCATAGTCCGTCCCACACTAACGTGCCAGTAGAATCGGATTGTTTTACTTCAATAACATTTAAAGCAGATTTCCGATAATGCTTTTGGATAAATTCGTTGTTCAACTTGGATAAGAAGGACAGTTTTAAGTGCTGTATGAGTAACTTGACATCTGAGAATAATCATTAATATAGTTTTGCAAATAGATTCCACTGCCACGATAGGGTGGGACGTGGGACAGACTATATCTCATTTGGTACCTAGTTTAATTGACTTAATTTTCTAAGAGGCCTGAATAAGGTAACGGGACAAGTACGGTTCTTCAAAGTGTTTTTTAGAATGTTCTTGTCACATAAATTCAGTTTGAAGACAAAATAAAATAAAACACTTGAATAATCTTCGCTTCCCGTGAGGTACAAACTAGAGACTAGAGCAGGGGTCCGCAACATGCTGCTCCTTGGTGGTCCTTGCATGGCTCTTTATAATTTAAATAAAGATCTGGAATCGAAAAATTTGAAAATTTGAAAACAAAACGCTTTGTGGGGCAAGAATTTGAAGGTTATTCGATTCAGTTTGCTCATTTTAGAGTCCCAGAATCACTTTTAAATTGTTGAAATTCTAAAAAAACGCCCTACGGGGCAACAACTGAGTGGCTTCGTAAAAATATCAACATAAACTAGAAATTCAAATTATTATTTTCTTATTATATTTGATTGCCTCTACTGCGGCTCCCATTACTTATTATCTAATTTTTTAATTTTTGGGAAATTGGCTCCTTCACCAAAAAAGGTTACCGACCCCTGTACTAGAGGGCCCTCGAAATACTAACCTTCAAACCGTCTAGCATTTATAGTGTCCACTTTTTCAAATGAGAATAGATAAAATAGTTTTTTGTCGAACATAATAATAATAATAATAATGTAATTTATTGAGCACATAAAATAGGTACATAATTGGTCTGTATTCAACAATCGAGTCGTTGATCTTCCATACATCCATCTCTTCTCTTCAGCTGCTTCACATCTTCACCATTTACCTACTTCTTCTTAATTCATAATAGTCATTAAAATTGTGCTTCAATATCAGTGGTAATATTGGAAGAACATCCAAGCATTTGCTTTTTAGCTGAGGGAAAACCACTGAAAAAACATTCTCAGCAGGATGTAATCTTGATTCTCGTCTTCCAATATCATTACTTCACGAATTCTCTTTCTTGAATGATAGCGAGTTTATCCTTAACGAGCGTCTTGAAAGCTTTTAAACTTAGGGTCTGCTCTTCTGTTGTTGTTGTGTTGTATGCTACTGAGGCTGAATAGGAAAAACAGTTCTTGAATTTTTTACTTCGATGAGTTCCAAAGTCTAGCTTATCTTTGGACCGCGTGTCTCGTAGGTGTTTTATTTTATTTTGTCTTCAAACTGAATTTCTGTGCCGAGAACATTCTAAAAACACTTTGAAGAACCGTACTAGTCCCGTTACCTTATTCAGGCCTCTTAGAAAATTAAGTCAATTAAACTAGGTACCAAATGAGATATATTCTGTCCCACATCCCACCCTATCCCAAAGAGATAGGATGTTTGTTTTTTTGGAGATCTCTTTGTCCCAAAGAGAATGCAAAATTTAAACGTGATCGTATCATCACTTTTCGACAGCTGGAGTACCGTATTAACTCGTGTATAAGACGCACTCGTGTATAAGACGCACCCTTGTTTTGAGAAGTCTATTTTAAGAAAACACTAAGCATGCGTGTATAAGACGCAGTAAAATGATGAAAAACATTGTGTGTTTGTATACATGATATCCATCTAAATGTTGATTTTCCAGCTAACTGAGCTATTTGAATGAAAATCACTGCCAACTTGTTGTAAACAAACAGTAATTTCCTGCTTCTGAGAAAGGGGGGAGGGGAGTCTCTTCGCAGCAGCTGTTGCTTGCTCGAAGAGGCATGCACCTGCCTTTCCTCTGCATTCCAAAACAAACCAAACTCCCCTCCTCCCCTTCCATTAAGATCGCCATTAAACAGTGTTTAGTCTATTTTATGTCTGTCAGAGTAATGTTTTTCAGACGTAAACATATATTTTGTCTCCTGATCTAAATGCAAGAGAAAACATTCTGTTGCACACATTTAATATGTTAATAGTGTTGTGTCTAGACACAGTATGAGTAGTCCAGACAGAGTGAGAGGGAAAGGCAGAGATAGACAACATGTGGCAGTCTACCACAGCTCTGTTTACAAACATCCACCTTGGATTTACTGGGAAAAAAGCTTGGTATGCGTGTATAAGACGCAGGGCTGTTTTCAGAATCAAAATATTGACATATAATTGCGTCTTATACACGAGTTAATACGGTATTTTGCTGGAATCAAGTATTTTCATTGGTATGACTTAGTTCTTGTGTGATGTTCCTTGATGAATGTTGTGTTGTGTTGGCAGCGCTGGAAGCCGCGGACCCGGAACCTCCGCCGCAAGAATCAGTCGAGTTCTGTCCGCGCACCAAACACACCATCCAGATGTTGTTGCGCGACCTGTCCACCGTGCGCAACATCGCGGCGCTGTAGTCGCACACTTTGTGTCCGTCATTTCTCACTCTCTGTATATGTTGTATTTGAAGTGTAATAATAAATATAATCTCTCAACCAACTAGAATGATTTTATTAATTACTTACCAGCATCAACCATGATACCTAATCTGGAAGTTTCTTGGAATTTTATTCCAATTAATTAATATCAATATTAGTAAGTACATAGGTACTGAATGTAATATAGAGAAGGGATAAAAGGGAAAACCTAGAACAGCATGTAGCCTAGGGCTACAGCTGTCATCAGATACCAACCCAGCAAACAAGGTACATGCCTGGCACCTCCCTGGCACATCCCAGTTTGACCATTTGGGATATGGCATTTGGGAGCTCCCTGTTACATGGCGGGGACCTCCCAAATGTTCAAACTACTTAGAAAATGAGTTTGAACATTTGGGATGTCCTCGCCATGTAACAGGGAGCTCCCAAATGTTCAAACCTTATCGAGAGGAATGTGGTGGCATTTGGGAGGTCCCTGTTACATGGCGAGGACCTCCCAAATGTTCAAACTCATTTTGTAAGTTAGTTTGAACATTTGGGAGGTGCCAGGGATGTGCCAGGGATGTGCCAGGCATGTGCCAGGGATGTGCCAGGCATATGCCAGTTTCATCCCAGGGAGCTGCCTGGCACATCCCTGTTACATGGCGGGGACCTCCCAAATGTTCAAACTCATTTTGTAAGTAGTTTGAACATTTGGGAGGTCCCCGCCATGTAACAGGCATGTGCCAGGCAGCTCCCTGGGATGAAACTGGCATATGCCTGGCACATGCCTGGCACATCCCTGTTACATGGCGGGGACCTCCCAAATGTTCAAACTCATTTTGTAAGTAGTTTGAACATTTGGGAGGTCCCCGTCATGTAACAGGCATGTGCCAGGCAGCTCCCTGGGATGAAACTGGCATATGCCTGGCACATGCCTGGCACATCCCTGTTACATGGCGGGGACCTCCCAAATGTTCAAACTCATTTTGTAAGTTAGTTTGAACATTTGGGAGGTCCCCGCCATGTAACAGGGATGTGCCAGGCATGTGCCAGGCATATGCCAGTTTCATCCCAGGGAGCTGCCTGGCACATCCCTGTTACATGGCGGGGACCTCCCAAATGTTCAAACTAACTTACAAAATGAGTTTGAACATTTGGGAGGTCCCCGCCATGTAACAGGGATGTGCCAGGCATGTGCCAGGGACGTGCCAGGCATATGCCAGTTTCATCCCAGGGAGCTGCCTGGCACATCCCTGTTACATGGCGGGGAGCTCCCAAATGTTCAAACTCATTTTGTAAGTTAGTTTGAATATTTGTGAGGTACTGCCATACTATAGGTACTTGTTAAAATAACAAGTAGCTAGATAATTCTAAAATTAGTTTGCTATAAGAACTAAGCATAACCTAAACTTAATTAGGTAATACCTATTCACCTCGAACTTCAAGATTTTATTTTTTTGCCTGGGGCTTAACGTCGCACTGTTCTGCAGCGAGGCTAATGGCGACGGAAAAAAGGTTTTATATATTTGCAAGGAAGGAAAATAGATAGAAGTAGATAGCACTCCATTGCACCATGGAGTCTTTTTCTGATTTCGTCGTGACCGGCGTAATTCATTCAGCGTAAATCTTATAATAGAAGTGAAATGAATTCGATCGCGAGGAGAGAAGAGAGGCGCTCCAGCTGGGGCCTATTCTCGAGTTGATACCGCATGTGAAAATGAGACTAGATGCGATACCAAGGGAAATCTTTTGTTTTATCAAAGATAAAGTAATGTGCTCATTTCCGCATGGTGAACATTTTCAACAAACTCGAGATTAGGAACCCATTTTTACATAACATTCTTAAATTTTTATATATTATAATAACATAACTATAGTGAACTAGTAATGTTATTCCTTCGTCGTAATAGCCCAGTGTTTGTATTACTATAAGTATAGTGATAACACTAGAAGTGCCAATCCCAGGCTAACATTGATTTATTTAAAAATAATACATTTTAATTTGCCTATTGGCGTTTAAAACCTGGTTAGGTAGCAGCACTTGTCCTGTGTAGGATAGACAAGGTGTATAGAAGTAATGTGTAGTGCTTTCGGGTCAGAGCAGCCTGCATTGACGATTTATGAACTTATTTCAGATATATCAAAACAATATAATACAAGTCTTACCAGAGTAAAAGAAGTTTTCTGCTTTGAAATGTTCCCCACACACTAACATCATAGAATAATGAAGCTAACATGCATTTTGGAAACCCTCTTGCCAATCTTCAAAGCAGATTGCAGATGATTGTTTCTCCCGCACATCGTCATTCGGGAATAAATGAAAGGAGAGTCCATCTGCAGCTGTTGATTCTTTGTTTGAACATTGAGGAACACTACAGTATCGATTTGCTGATTTAATTTGCTTTTAAATAGGTAAATTCACCGGTTGAACATCTATTGACAGATGAAAACAAATGAAAAACAAAAGATTTTTCACCTAGATAGATTAGTTGGCGAAGCAGCCTCCAGATGTCGACTCCTTTGATTTTAAACGCGAATTAGTTTAACTTCATATTAATTTTGTGGATCAATTATTTACGTGAGCATAACAGCCGCAACCTATCTCCTTTCAAATGCTCGTTTCAACTACCTATGTTTCAACGCACCAAACCTTCAGCTGCCATCGTGGTCCCTTGGATAGCGCGTCTGCCTGCCACCTGGAGGTCCTGCCATCGAAATCACGTCTAATCCATTTGCGTTTTATTTCAGATTCTATTCGCAATTGTAATAATCTCTGTGAATATCTTGTCGTAATGTAATTATGATGAAAACCCGTGTAGATATCGCAATTATAGTTTACTTTTTACAGTTTAAATTCAAAATAACCGTTAATTTTAGGCAGCTGAACTCGCTGGAATGTGCCAGAGATGTACCTGGGAGGTGCCAGGCAGCTGCTGGGATGTGCCAGGCAGCTCCCAGAGATGTGCCAGGCAGCTGCTGGGATGTGCCAGGCAGCTCCCAGAGATGTGCCAGGCACCTGCTGGGATGTGCCAGGCAGCTCCCAGAGATTTGCCAGGCACCTGCTGGGATGTGCCAGGCAGCTCCCATGGACATGTGCCAGGCAGCTCCCAGACATGTGCCAGGCAGCTACCTTGGGAGGTGCCTGGCATCCCGTTGTCCAGTCATAGTTACATGCCTGGCACCTCCCTGGCATGTAACTGGCAAATCTCATGGGAGCTGCCTGGCATGTAACAGTGTTTGCTGGGAAGGGTCAATGACAAAGATACTAAGATATGGTCCAAAACATGTAATGCTGAACTTTTCTTATTGGCTTGCAACTTTAGGTCTGTTCGTTTTGCTTACTGCAGTTGCAGTAGCAGCAGCTTACAGTAGGCCCTGGTAACTCTTGCAGTAGCTTGCTGTACCAACACAAAACGAACGCATTTGCAGCAGGATGGCAGGCTGGCCTTTTCCTATTGGTTGGGAGCTGTGGTTGGGAGGTTTGTGAATTTGGTGGGAAGAATGTAAAAATAAGTGAGGTTATGTTCTGCATTTATAGAATTCTTGTCTAATCCCAATGCATTTTTATATAAATATGTATCATTTCATAACATATAACTAAACTAAACTCTGAAACAAATACTCATTTCCCTCCTCCTTAGGCGTTTTTTCACTATCCATCCATAAGAAACACATTTTACATTTCAAACATCGGCCATTTTGCCGCCTACTGCAAAGTTACTGCATTTACATCACCTCCCTACCCAGCTGTAAGAGCAGTCACTGCGCAGCTACTGTCAGTGTCAAATCGAACACAATCGCAGTGACGGAACAGCAAGTTTGATGAAAAACGAACGGATTTGCAGTGAGCAGTAAAGTGCAGTAAGCAAAACGAACAGACCTTTTGTCTCGCTGTTTTTTTTCTTTATATTTCAAGACTAGAATCGAACTGAGGCCCATTTGGCCGATCGACGAGGACATGAGAGGCCAACATAAAAGTTGACTTTGTTGACCATTTTTGTCACGTTGCGTGAAATGGGATCATCCCAATGAATTCACCTAGTCCACCGTTTGCGTCGTTCCTCTGCGTCAAGGTATAAGCGTATTGATTCTATAAATAGATCAACAGATCAAGCTTGCAGTGGAAATGCGCACAATTATATGTTTCTTTATTGGTTGTTTTTGTTTTTTAGCATCGCTTGCGTACACATTTATTAAATGGAGCTATTCGAAACTATGCTATTGTGCTTGGGCCATTACTCTCCATATTTAAAACAACCTTATTACACCAAACAGTAAAAATATAATTTTTGCATATCTAAACCAAAGCTCTCTGTTCATTTTTCTACCTTGTTAGTAGGTCGCTTTAGAAAATGTTTGCACAGCAACAAAGGAGAGGATTCACCATGAATCATGGAATACATGGAGTATAAAGCTGCATGGCGCACGCAATGGCTTAAGCACGAGCTATCGAGTCATTACGATTTTCATACACTGAATGAAATGATGTTTTTGAGCTGGATATTGAAACATAACTTACCTTTTGGTTTGGTAGAATGCAAAGAAGTTCGCTAGCTCAACAAGTTCGACATCTCCCCATAAGCTTTTTATTTACTCCACTGTTATGCTGGCTTTCCATGCTCAGTTATCTTCCGTCAACGTCCGACACCGTCCGACGAAAACGACCACGTGACCCGTCTCGACCAATCAGAGCCATCCCCAAAAATCTCGGACGGCGAGGGATTGGTCGAGACGGGTCACGTGGTCGTTTTCGTCGGACGGTGTCGGACGTTGACGGAAGATGACGGATCATGGAAAGCCAGCTTTAGAGTAAGTATTGAATTAGTAATATCTAAAATATTAGAATATTAGATACCTAAGTACATATTGAATAGTACCTATATAGTTATTGAATAGGTATTGATATATTTCATGAAATATTTGGGAAGTCAAACTTTTTTTCCTGTAAATGATTCTTAATTTTTTTATATCTTTCTATAAAATAGTACGAAAACTTCCTCCCAAAGTAGCATAACAGTGGAAAAAATAAATAGCCTTGGAGATATGTCTTATTTTTGTGAAAATTTGACGCAGGCGTCAGTTCTACAACAGAAGTCCCCAGGACTCTTAAATTGTTTAAATTCTCTCAATACGACCTGCGGAGCAACATTGAGGCTTAAGGCCGATGCACAATTGACGCGGACGGACGACGCGGACGGACGACGGAGACGGATACAATGTTAAAGTCGTCGTCCGTCTGCGTCCGATTGTGAACAGCCAGAAAGAATTTGTCATACCTAAACATCGTCTCCGTCGTCCGTCCGCGTCGTCCGTCTGCGTCAATTGTGCATCGGACTTTATTTGATTCAGTTAATACATTTCCGAGCCCAGAATCACGTTTATGAATTGTCTAACTAAAAAAAACGCTCTCCGGGGTTGGAACTGGTGAACATAGCCCCCTCCCCCACCCACCCACCCACTTATCACATCCCCCATAATGAAAACATTTCCTAGGCGCCTGGTAGAATTTCACATTAGTGTTTATTTACATAGATAACAATTTATGGCATCTTAGTGTGCATAACTGTCAATATTTTCCAGAACTACATAAACAAAGTGAAGGTGGAAAAAATGTGGGCCATGCTTTGAAAGCAACGCGTAATTTTTTGTATTTCCCAAAAATAATCCAAAACAAAATAAGTACACTTAAACCAATAAAAATCGGTACTCGAAAAGAAAAGGATTGGCTGATTAAGGTTTGATGGCATCATCTCATGAAGGCTGTGTTAACGCATCGCATCATCTATACCTCTAGTAGGTGAGCTCTTATTTAATTTATAATAACAAGGATTGCTTGTCAAGGAGCCTTATCAGCAGCCAATCGTTTTCTTTTCGAGTACCAGTTTTTATTGGTGTGAGTGTACCTATACAATTATACATTGATATCCACAAAATCCCATTGGGGCTTGAACGTACGTGGCAAGTAGTAATCGTAATACTGAAATTAGACTGTGCTGACGTTAAAAGTTCTCTACCTCAGATGTAGAAGGGCGGAAATTTTATCACAACTTAATGCGTTGGGTATACATCATTCCAATATTGTGCAAAGCAAGATATCGAGAAAACGGACTTCCGCCCTTCAACTTCTGAGGTACAAGTTGATTTATTGATTGATAAAGTCCAGTTTTATAATGCTCTGCTATATTTTAAGTTGATTAGGACTATATTGCCATGGGAATCGAGTCAAAGGTGAAAGAACAGAAGAATTTTCAATGTTAACTTATTTTTTATTGACAAACCAAGTTCAACTTGTCATAATCTGGTGCTGCAAAACCTTCACATATTTGAAATATTAAAACAATCAAACAATAATGTTGTTTTAGGCCCGGCATTACCAAAGTTAAATTGTGCTGGATTTTAACTTTTAGATTAAATTTAACTGTTTCAATCTTTTTAGGTATACCTATCTGATTGGCTGTGCCGCCAATTTTATCCAGTATTTAATACGACTCAGATTAACTTTGGTCATACCGGCCCTTAGGTACTGTGGATTAAATATTACACCGTATTTTATATTTAATAATCCAATTCTTAAAATGCGTGTTAATAAACACCTAAAACAGAACAGCGAAGCATAATATTATGATTTTTTTGGTGAACTCTCACTATTGAAACATACATTTATGGCATTCCCTCAGACCTAGTTTATGGGCTTTAATTTAAAAATCTTCTTTTAAGCGTTTCTATTTTATTTTTTATTTTTTTTAATAGAAAAAGCCCTTTTTGATCACCGATCAACCATTCGGTTTAATTTTAGCAATAAAGTGCTAAGGAAGAAAGACGGCTTAGCAAGGATTACCAACCATAAAACACCTAACGGAATAAACATTTTTTCGAGAAAAATGGAGAGAACGTATTTCAAACTCTGTTAGATACCACTGGTAAAAGCCACAACTTCAAAACGAGTTAAGTTAATAAATGGGGTTTACACATGGGGTTCACACTTGGGGTTCACACTTAGGGTTCACAATTGGAGTTCACACTTGGGGTTTACACATGGGGTTCACACTTAGGGTTCACACATGGGGTTCACACTTAGGGTTCACACATAAGTTCACACATGGGGTTCACACTTGGGGTCACACTTGGGGTTCACACATGGGGCTCACACTTAGGGTTCACACATGGGGCTCACACTTGGGGTCACACTTGGGTTCACACTTGGGGTTTACACATGGGGTTTACATATGGGGTTCACACTTAGGGTTCACACATAAGTTCACACATGGGGTTCACACTTGGGGTCACACTTGGGGTCACACTTGGGGTTCACACTTAGGGTTTACACTTGGGGTCACACTTGGGATTCACACATAAGTTCACACATGAGGTTCACACTTGGGGTCACACTTGGGGTTCACACTTAGGGTTCACAATTGGGGTTCACACTTGGGGTTCACACATAAGGTTCAAACATGGGATTAACAAATGAGGTTCACACTTGGGGTTCACACATGGGGTTCACACTTGGGGTTCACACATAAGTTCACACATGGGGTTCACACTTGGGGTCACACTTGGGTTCACACTTGGGGTTCACACATAAGTTCACACTTGGGGTTCACACTTAGAGTTCACAATTGGGGTTCACACTTGGGGTTCACACATAAGGTTCAACATAGGATTAACAAATGAGGTTCACACTTGGGGTTCACACATAAGGTTCAAACATGGGATTAACAAATGAGGTTCACACTTAGGGTTCACAATTGGGGTTCACACTTGGGGTTCACACATAAGGTTCAACATGGGATTAACAAATGAGGTTCACACTTAGGGTTCACACATAGGGTTCACACTTGGGCTTCACACATAAGGTTCACACTTGGGGTAACACTTGGGGTTCATGTGATCACACTTGGGTTCACACTTGGGTTCACACTTGGGGTTCACACTTGGGCTTCACACATGGGGTTCACACTTGGGCTTCACACTTAACGTTCACACTTGGGGTACACAATTGGGGTTCACACATAAGTTTACACTTGGGGTTCACACTTAGGGTTCACACATAAGTTTACACTTGGGGTTCACACTTGGGGTTCACACAAAAGTTCACACTTGGGGTTCACACTTGGGGTTCACACTTGGGGTTCCAACGTGATTGAGGTCAACCAGTGGTGATCTCAGACATTTTCAGAGGGACCGGGGGGGGGGGGGGTCAAAGTGCAAACCAAGACATAAGGTTGCAGAATCCATATAGTATTTGAAATTATAGTCTGAAATTAAAAACGGGATAATATTTCATCCAATAATGCTCACAAAATACCCATGAAAATAATGCGTGCACTGGGAGGACGACCAATTCCATGCGGGTCTGGGGCGCAGAGCCCGGGGTAAATGTTGAACTTCTTGATGTAAAGAAATGATTTTAAGCGTTTCTATTGCTCATAGTCATACCATACATCTGTTGCCAATACAAGACACCGCAATTTAAATTTTACCGCATATTATTTGGATGCATCTCTTAGTTAGTTGTTTTTTACCGAAGGGGAAATTGTATACCTACTGGTTATGGTGAAATTTTGAATAGCGCATTAAGAACCTACGTCCAATTACGTTTAAACACAGCATCAAACGCATCAGTCCCTCTATTTGCCGACATAACTATTGCAAGCAGCCACGCACACACCTTTAGCCCCTTCACATGCTGCGATACATACTGTATTTCCATCACAAGCGCGTACACATGCATCTCTAGCAACATTACAGGCGTCGATACAAATTTGTTTCCAAGACTTTGTTGTGGTTGTTGTCGCTGTCGTTGTTTTTGTTGTTTTTGTCGTTCTTTTTGGTGTGTTTGTAGTTGGAATACTTGTAGTGGTTTCAGTAGTTGTGGTGGTTGGAATACTTGTAGTGGTTTTAGTAGTTGTGGTGGTTGGAATACTTGTAGTGGTTTTAGTAGTTGTAGTGGTTGGAATACTTGTAGTGGTTTTAGTAGTTGTGGGGGTTGGAATACTAGTTGTGGTTTTAGTAGTTGTGGTGGTTGGAATACTTGTAGTGGTTTTAGTAGTTGTGGAAGTTGGAATACTTGTAGTGGTTTTAGTAGTTGTAGTGGTTGGAATACTTGTAGTGGTTTTAGTAGTTGTGGGGGTTGGAATACTAGTTGTGGTTTTAGTAGTTGTGGTGGTTGGAATACTTGTAGTGGTTTTAGTAGTTGTGGTGGTTGGAATACTTGTAGTGGTTTTAGTAGTTGTGGTGGTTGGAATAATTATTGTGGTTTTAGTAGTTGTGGTGGTTGGAATACTTGTAGTGGTTTTAGTAGTTGTAGGTATTGGAATACTTGTAGTGGTTTTAGTAGTTGTGGGAGATGGAATACTTGTAGTGGTTCTAGTAGTTGTGGGGGTTGGAATACTTGTAGTGGTTTTAGTAGTTGTGGGGGTTGGAATACTTGTAGTGGTTTTAGTAGTTGTGGGGGTTGGGATACTTGTAGTGGTTTTAGTAGTTGTGGTGGTTGGAATACTTGTAGTTGGTTTAGTAGTTGTAGTAGTTGGAATACTTGAAGTGGTTTTAGTAGTTGTAGTGGTTGGAATACTTGTAGTGGTTTTAGTAGTTGTGGGGGTTGGAACACTTGTAGTGGTTTTAGTAGTTGTGGGGGTTGGAATACTTGTAGTGGTTTTAGTAGTTGTGGGGGTTGGAATTATTGTAGTGGTTTTAGTAGTTGTGGGGGTTGGAATACTTGTAGTGGTTTTAGTAGTTGTGGGGGTTGGAATACTTGTAGTGGTTTTAGTAGTTGTAGTAGTTGGAATACTTGTAGTGGTTTTAGTAGTTGTAGTGGTTGGAATACTTGTAGTAGTTTTAAAAGTTGTGGGGGTTGGAATACTTGTAGAAGTTTTAGTAGTTGTGGGGGTTGGAATACTTGTAGTGGTTCTAGTAGTTGTGGGGGTTGGATAACTTGTAGTGGTTCTAGTAGTTGTAGTTGTTGGAATACTTGTAGTGATTTTAGAAGTTGTGGGGGTTGGAATACTTGTAGCGGTTTTAGTAGTTGTAGGGGTTGGAATACTTGTAGTGGTTCTAGTAGTTGTAGTTGTTGGAATACTTGTAGTGATTTTAGAAGTTGTGGGGGTTGGAATACTTGTAGCGGTTTTAGTAGTTGTAGGGGTTGGAATACTTGTAGTTGTTTTAGTAGTTGTGGGGGTTGGAATACTTGTAGTGGTTTTAGTAGTTGTAGGGGTTGGAATACTTGTAGTGGTTTTAGTAGTTGTACTGGTTGGAATACTTGTAGTGGTTTTAGTAGTTGTGGTGGTTGGAATACTTGTAGTGGGAATTGTTGGGTCACTGGTAATTAAAGAAAAAATCACGTCGCAAGCATCCACGCATAACCCTCTAGCAAGATTACACGCAATGATAGCAATTATTTCTTCATTACCAGCGAGAACACATGCATCTCTTATATTATTACATATTTCGATACAATCTTGTATTGTTGTTTTTGTAGTGGAAGAAGCAGTTGTGGATATGGGACTTGTAGTGGGAACAGTAATGGCTGTTGGGTCGCTTGTATTGGAAGATATAAGCTCATTGCAAGCAGCCACGCATACATCTCTAGCAGCATTGCACGCTGTGATACATATTATATCTCCATTACAAGCGAGAACACATGCATCTCTAGCAACATTACAAGTGTCGATACAAATTTGTTGCCAAGATTTTGTAGTGGGAACTACAGTAATGGTTGTTGGGTCACTTGTAGTGGAAGATATAAGCTCATTGCAAGCAGCCACGCATACATCTCTTGCAGCATTGCACGCTGTGATACATATTAAATCTCCATTACAAGCGAGAACACATGCATCTCTAGCAACATTACAAGTGTCGATACAAAATTGTTTCAAAGATTTTGTAGTGGGAACAACAGTAATGGTTGTTGGGTCACTTGTAGTGAAAGATATTAGCTCATTGCAGGCAGCCACGCATACATCTCTAGCAGCATTGCACGCTGTGATACATATTATATCTCCATTACAAGCGAGAACACATGCATCTCTAGCAACATTACAAGTGTCGATACAAATTTGTTTCAAAGATTTTGTAGTGGGAACTACAGTAATGGTTGTTGGGTCACTTGTAGTGGAAGATATTAGCTCATTGCAAGCAGCCACGCATACATCTCTAGCAGCATTGCACGCTGTGATACATATTATATCTCCATTACAAGCGAGAACACATGCATCTCTAACAACATTACAAGTGTCGATACAAATCTGTTTCAAAGATTTTGTAGTGGGAACTACAGTAATGGTTGTTGGGTCGCTTGTAGTGGAAGATATTAGCTCATTGCAAGCAGCCACGCATACATCTCTAGCAGCATTGCACGCTGTGATACATATTATATCTCCATTACAAGCGAGAACACATGCATCTCTAGCAACATTACAAGTGTCGATACAAATTTGTTTCAAAGATTTTGTAGTGGGAACAACAGTAATGGTTGTTGGGTCACTTGTAGTGGAAGATATTAGCTCATTGCAAGCAGCCACGCATACATCTCTAGCAGCATTGCACGCTGTGATACATATTATATCTCCATTACAAGCGAGAACACATGCATCTCTAGCAACATTACAAGTGTCGATACAAATTTGTTTCAAAGATTTTGTAGTGGGAACTACTGTAATGGCTGTTGGGTCGCTTGTAGTGGAAGATATTAGCTCATTGCAAGCAGCCACGCATACATCTCTAGCAGCATTGCACGCTGTGATACATATTATATCTCCATTACAAGCGAGAACACATGCATCTCTAGCAACATTACAAGTGTCGATACAAATTTGTTTCAAAGATTTTGTAGTGGGAACTACAGTAATGGTTGTTGGGTCGCTTGTAGTGGAAGATATTAGCTCATTGCAAGCAGCCACGCATACATCTCTAGCAGCATTGCACGCTGTGATACATATTATATCTCCATTACAAGCGAGAACACATGCATCTCTAGCAACGTTACAAGTGTCGATACAAATTTGTTTCAAAGATTTTGTAGTGGGAACTACAGTAATGGTTGTTGGGTCGCTTGTAGTGGAAGATATTAGCTCATTGCAAGCAGCCACGCATACATCTCTAGCAGCATTGCACGCTGTGATACATATTATATCTTCATTACAAGCGAGAACACATGCATCTCTAGCAACATTACAAGTGTCGATACAAATTTGTTTCAAAGATTTTGTAGTGGGAACTACAGTAATGGTTGTTGGGTCACTTGTAGTGGAAGATATTAGCTCATTGCAAGCAGCCACGCATACATCTCTAGCAGCATTGCACGCTGTGATACATATTATATCTCCATTACAAGCGAGAACACATGCATCTCTAGCAACATTACAAGTGTCGATACAAATTTGTTTCAAAGATTTTGTAGTGGGGAATACAGTAATGGTTTTTGGGTCGCTTGTAGTGGAAGATATTAGCTCATTGCAAGCAGCCACGCATACATCTCTAGCAGCATTGCACGCTGTGATACATATTATATCTCCATTACAAGCGAGAACACATGCATCTCTAGCAACATTACAAGTGTCGATACAAATTTGTTTCCAAGATTTTGTAGTGGGAACTACAGTAATGGTTGTTGGGTCGCTTGTAGTGGAAGATATTAGCTCATTGCAAGCAGCCACGCATACATCTCTAGCAGCATTGCACGCTGTGATACATATTATATCTCCATTACAAGCGAGAACACATGCATCTCTAGCAACATTACAAGTGTCGATACAAATTGGTTTCAAAGATTTTGTAGTAGGAACTTCAGTAATGGTTGTTGGGTCACTTGTAGTGGAAGATATTAGCTCATTGCAAGCACCCACGCATACATCTCTAGCAGCATTGCACGCTGTGATACATATTATATCTCCATTACAAGCGAGAACACATGCATCTCTAGCAACATTACAAGTGTCGATACAAATTGGTTTCAAAGATTTTGAAGTGAGAACTACAGTAATGGTTGTTGGGTCACTTGTAGTGGAAGATATTAGCTCATTGCAAGCAGCCACGCATACATCTCTAGCAGCATTGCACGCTGTGATACATATTATATCTCCATTACAAGCGAGAACACATGCATCTCTAGCAACATTACAAGTGTCGATACAAATTTGTTTCAAAGATTTTGTAGTGGGAACTACAGTAATGGTTGTTGGGTCGCTTGTAGTGGAAGATATTAGCTCATTGCAAGCAGCCACGCATACATCTCTAGCAGCATTGCACGCTGTGATACATATTATATCTCCATTACAAGCGAGAACACATGCATCTCTAGCAACAGTACAAGTGTCGATACAAATTTGTTTCAAAGATTTTGTAGTGGGAACTACAGTAATGGTTGTTGGGTCACTTGTAGTGGAAGATATTAGCTCATTGCAAGCAGCCACGCATACATCTCTAGCAGCATTGCACGCTGTGATACATATTATATCTCCATTACAAGCGAGAACACATGCATCTCTAGCAACATTACAAGTGTCGATACAAATTTGTTTCAAAGATTTTGTAGTGGGAACAACAGTAATGGTTGTTGGGTCACTTGTAGTGGAAGATATTAGCTCATTGCAGGCAGCCACGCATACATCTCTAGCAGCATTGCACGCTGTGATACATATTATATCTCCATTACAAGCGAGAACACATGCATCTCTAGCAACATTACAAGTGTCGATACAAATTTGTTTCAAAGATTTTGTAGTGGGAACTACAGTAATGGTTGTTGGGTCACTTGTAGTGGAAGATATTAGCTCATTGCAAGCAGCCACGCATACATCTCTAGCAGCATTGCACGCTGTGATACATATTATATCTCCATTACAAGCGAGAACACATGCATCTCTAGCAACATTACAAGTGTCGATACAAATTTGTTTCAAAGATTTTGTAGTGGGAACTACAGTAATGGTTGTTGGGTCGCTTGTAGTGGAAGATATTAGCTCATTGCAAGCAGCCACGCATTCATCTCTAGCAGCATTGCACGCTGTGATACATATTATATCACCATTACAAGCGAGAACACATGCATCTCTAGCAACATTACAAGTGTCGATACAAATTTGTTGCCAAGATTTTGTAGTGGGAACTACAGTAATGGTTGTTGGGTCACTTGTAGTGGAATATATTAGCTCATTGCAAGCAGCCACGCATACATCTCTAGCAGCATTGCACGCTGTGATACATATTATATCTCCATTACAAGCGAAAACACATGCATCTCTAGCAACATTACAAGTGTCGATACAAATTTGTTTCAAAGATTTTGTAGTGGGAACTACAGTAATGGTTGTTGGGTCGCTTGTAGTGGAAGATATTAGCTCATTGCAAGCAGCCACGCATACATCTCTAGCAGCATTGCACGCTGTGATACATATTATATCTCCATTACAAGCGAGAACACATGCATCTCTAGCAACATTACAAGTGTCGATACAAATTTGTTTCAAAGATTTTGTAGTGGGAACTACAGTAATGGTTGTTGGGTCGCTTGTAGTGGAAGATATTAGCTCATTGCAAGCAGCCACGCATTCATCTCTAGCAGCATTGCACGCTGTGATACATATTATATCTCCATTACAAGCGAGAACACATGCATCTCTAGCAACATTACAAGTGTCGATACAAATTTGTTTCAAAGATTTTGTAGTGAAAGTAGCTGTTGTGGATATGAATCTTGTAGTGGTTTCAGTAGATGTGGTGTTTGTAATTCTTGTAGTGGTTTCAGTAGTTGTGGTGGTTGGAATACTTGTAGTGGTTTCAGTAGTGGTGGTGGTTGGAATACTTGTAGTGGTGTCAGTAGTTGTGGTGGTTGGAATACTTGTAGTGGTTTCAGTAGTTGTGGTGGTTGGAATGCTTGTAGTGGTTTTAGTAGTTGTGGGGGTTGGAATACTTGTAGTGGTTTTAGTAGTTGTGGGGGTTGGAATACTTGTAGTGGTTTTAGTAGTTGTGGTGGTTGGAATACTTGTAGTGGTTTTAGTAGTTGTGATGGTTGGAATACTTGTAGTGGTTTTAGTAGTTGTGGGGGTTGGAATACTAGTAGTGGTTTTAGTATTTGTGGTGGTTGGAATACTTGTAGTAGTTTTAGTAGTTGTGATGGTTGGAATACTTGTAGTTGTTTTAGTAGTTGTGGGGGTTGGAATACTAGTAGTGGTTTTAGTATTTGTGGTGGTTGGAATACTTGTAGTGGAGTTAGTAGTTGTGGCGGTTGAAATACTTGTTGTGGTTTTAGTAGTTGTGATGGTTGGAATACTTGTAGAGGTTTCAGTAGGTGTGGTGGTTGGAATACTTGTAGTGGTTTCATTTGATGTGGTGGTTGGAATACTTGTAGTGGAAGAAATAGGCTCATTGCAAGCAGCCACGCATACATCTCTAGCAGCATTACACGCTGTGATACATATTATATCTCCATTACAAGCGAGTACACATTCATCTCTATCAACATTACAGTCAAAGATACAAATTTTTTTCCACGATATTGTAGTGAAAGTAGTAGTTGTGGATATGAAACTTGTAGTGGTGTCAGTAGACATGGCGGTTGGAATACTTGTAGTGGTGGAAGTAGTGTTGTTTGGAGCACTCGTAGTGGTTACAGCAGTGGTAGTGGATGGCTCACTTGTATTTGGAATAGCGGCTCCGTTGGCGGTTGAAATGCAAATGAAAATGCAACCCAGAGTTAAGAATAACATATACTTTCTCATCTTATCGAAAGCATCGAACGTAAGGAATTATTGGGATTCCATGATAGCGGTTATTTGCAAAACACATTCTGGATTTGCTTGGTAGGTACGAATATTGATGTGGCAATGATGAAAGACTGCTCAAATGGGTAAAGAAAAATGTTATTCAAAAATTTTTAGTAAGTATATGAACTATTTCAGAGTTGAAATAGTTTTTATAGTACAAGGTTTTTCAAAGTGCCAATGCCTTCGTTGAACATTGCATATCGTAGGTACTTTACCTTTCTTCAATTAGTATTACCCTAAAATAATTCAAAGCTCCCACATTAATTGAGCGAGCGAAGCGAGCGTCTCTTTTTGGCTCTTTTGGCAACGACCACTGTTTTTTGTGTGTTTTTTTCTGTTACTGAGGCTATATTTTCTGGGCGTTGCACACCCTATTTTTTTTTAAATCTATCGATTGGTTGGTCCGTTCAATATGAAATGTTGACAAGTCATTACAACTAAAATTTTCCCCAAACTTACAAAGTTTCAGTTTCTTTAAGGGGAGTTCAGTATAATCCCCATAAAAAACACTCCGTGTAAAAATACCAGCCATGTCTCTTCAACTATAAAAAAATAGAAGTAATCTAAAAATTCAGCACTGAAAAGAAGTGATATCGAAAAATGGGCCAAGTCAAAACTTAATTTTAAAAACCAAAATATACTTGGCGCATCGTATATATATATATATATATAAATAGTAAGAAGCACATGTCAAAAATTAAATGTACCTAAACATTACAATATACCTAAAATGCCCTTAAAAACGATGCGCCAAGTATATTTTGGTTTTTAAAATTAAGTTTTGACTTGGCCCATTTTTCGATATCACTTCTTTTCAGTGCTGAATTTTTAGATTTCTTCTATTTTTTATAGTTGAAGAGACTTGGCTGATATTTTTACACGGAGTGTTTTTTATGGGGATATCACTAATTTTTTTAGTTTATTTACACAACTTGTAAAACATATCGAAGCAAGAATGACCAATTCCTTTTAAAATAATGCGCTATTTCCTAATTGGTTACTAAGAAAAATTGTGTTTGATGCTAAACATAAATAAAGTGATATACCATGAAGAATTGCGAAAGCAATCGGTCCAGCCGTTTTCGAGTTATGGAGTCACTTCCTCTTTTCAAAATGGCGGCTGAAATTACTGCCACCTAGAATGTATTTATATAAATTTTTTGTATCATTAGGTATAAGGCTTCTGAATAATGTAGTAATTGTAGTAAGAGGTGATTAAATTCTAATTCTTTATATTTATGACGTCATTTCCGGATTCGGTCAAAGTATATTTCTACTTTACCTATTGATATTCCATATAGATGACCGTTTGAATCATTTGACGCTACTTTCATTCCGATCGGCCAACCCGTTTTTGAGATATAACGTCACTTCCGGTTTCAAAATGGCGGCTTCCGGTTTGTTTTATAAAAAGGCACCTCAGAGGCCAAAAGTGCACATGTGGTAAAAATTTCAGGTCGATCGGTTCAGCCGTTTAGGCTGTGACGGTGATAGCGGTGTTTCCTGATATCTGAATCTGTATCATCAGATGGAGATAGGTTTAAAAAGGGATGTAATTTCACTGTTTTCACGGCCCTCTAGCTCGCAAATGGCATAACCTATTGACCCCAAATTTGGTATATGGGGTGGGGTGGGCCAAAGCTCGAAATTAAGATATTTCGCAACAATGTGACATTTTCCATTTATCCAGAAGGCCAGAATGCCATGTTGTTGCTTACAGTAAAAGTGGTTGGTCTGCTCCTCAGTTTATTAGGCATTTACGGTATGTTGAGTGACTGTGAGTGTACGGTACGACTTGGCTGGGTGGAGCGACCGCTCCACTAGATTCCGGGTGGCGCAAAAAAACGCACAATGGGGGAGACATCGATGTGAAAAAACTACTACATAGATCGGGCTGAAAATTTCACACAATATAAACAACATACTAAGGTTTACTATGTGAAAGTGTCAAAAACATTACTTTTGTGTGACAAAAGTTACAGCTGCTCGAACTTGGTTGTCGAAAATCGATTATTACGGAGCTGGAATAGGGCGCGTCCAGAAAACGTGCATTGGTTGGGACGCTTTAATTCAAAACTACGCATGATAACTAGGTGAAAATCTCAATTTCTATGCAAATTATTATATTGCCACAATTGGAGTAAAAATTTCAGTGAATTTGAATAAATTGGACGAATGTTATGGTACCTTGAAGTTGAGATTAAAAGCAGAATTAGCTTGAGATAATTACACTTTTTAAAATAATCATCGTGCGTAATAAACTTAGAAATGATATTCTGTACTTAGGCTAAACTTGAAGACACCATAACTTTCGTTCCATTGATCCCAATGTATTGAAATTTGTACATAATTGACAGCAACGTATTATGATTAAAATTTAAAATTTTCAGATTGATTTCGTAAGAAATTTTGAAGAAACAGCGTTCCTGCCGTTGGTCGCGGGTTATTTGAGCTCCGTATAATCGATTTTTCGACAACCAAATTCGAGCAGCTGTAACTTTTTTCCTATAAAAGTAATGTTTTTGAAACTTTCACACATTAAACCTTAGTACTATGTTGTTTAGATTATGTGGCGTTTTCAGCCCGATGTATGCAGTAGCTTTGTCACAGCGATGTCTCGCCCATTGTGCGTTTTTTTTGCGCCACCCGGTATATCTCTATGCTTTAAGCGTCTTCTCCAAGGCCTGTAGAGCAACCAAGCAGTCCACAATTTACAGTAAAATTAAATCATTTTTGAGCTCCAAAGAAAATCGTCTTGTGCCGTGTCGTGTATCGTAACTGGGAATGTTGCATGTTCTGTGCTCGCTCATCAACGCGTTACACTGAGCGTTTTCCTAGCATATGTTTCTAAGAGGCAGTGCCTATCTTTTTTGTTCTGATTTTCAAACTGTCAAACAATTCTCTTTGTATAATTAGATGTGTTTTTTTTTCACTTTTATTAATTGATCCCGAAGATGCCTAGCAGAAGCTAGGTGAAACGTTGATGGTGAATCTAAACGGTCTCTGTGATCGTTTTTGAACGGGATCCTGTGATTGGTTATTAACCTGAAAACGGACTTAGCACCGTTCGACCTATTAAATAAAAAAATTTCACAATTGATGGGTCGCGTCGATAAACCTAAAACCGGCTAATGACAGTTAGCTGGTTTAGTCGCGGTTTAGTGGTGTGTTGACTTCAACTCCTGACAGTTGGAGCCTGCGTTATCCAGCCGGTATTAAATGTATTTGTCCCATTTGCTTGCATTGTGATAATTTTGAAGTCTGGCATCAAATATCTCAGTTAACCAAACCGGTTAGATAGATGGTTTATCGACATGACCCCTCAATTGTTGAGGCCGTTACAGTTTTAGGGTTAAAAATTTCATGGAAAACCGAGATTGGTTAAAATAAAAATAAATTTATGAAAATAAATGTATAAATGTATTATAATGTATTAAATTGTATTCTAAACTCATATAATATTTGTTAATTCAAGCAAATAATTTCAATTATTTTATCACTGCTGTCTTGATGCTCCAGTTCCAAGGCATGTAGAGCAGAGACTTGCAAATCGCATGCAGTATCAAATCGCACCCGAGTAGAGACAGCTTGATATACTTTGTAAAAAATCTGCTGCAAATACCTACTTCAAGAAAAATTCAAAAAAATAAATATCAATCATATAAAAAATAACATTAAAAAAATCAAAATATCGTCCGAATATGATAATGGAATCACGTTAAAATAAAAGGGAAATAAAGAAGTAATCCAAAAATAAAAACTATGTGTTACATTTAAAATGATAAAAAATTGATAAATTAAAGAACACATAAAGTAAAAAAATATGTATTTAGAACACTTAAAAAAATCACATTAAAATTCCCAAAACACACAATAGTGACCCTTAAGCAATTACACTTTATTAGGGCATGTGGAATTCTAATTAATAATAATTATAATAAAAAATATTAAGATTAAAATATGTATGGTATAAAAATAGTGTAGTTAAATGTTGATTTTAGTATAAAGTAACATTTAATTCTTAAACTTAAAGTAAGCTATTTAATATTTTACTATGTACTAACGATCATTTATAGCATATTCTTGGTTTAACTTCAGTCAACATCAGTATTTATTATTTTGATTATTTAGTTTTTACTATCTAGTATATACTCTTCAATGGAATAGTAACATTTATTTATAAGATACTGCTTCATTTGCTGCTTAAAACTAGAGTATTTGTCGATTACTTTCAGCTTGTTAGGCAATGCATTGTATAGTATTGTATTGCTATACTGAGAGTTCTTTTGGGTACATTTTGTTCTATATTGTTCTACATGTATGTTGTTTGCTTGTCTTGTATTGTGTTTATGTACATCAGTGTTTTGTGTGGTATCTTTTCTTAATTTAAATGCTAGGAGAGATTCTAATATGTAAAGGCATGGGAAAGTGAGAATTTTGTATTTTATAAAGTACTTTTTACAGTCCGGTTTTTTGAAGGTGTCCGAATTTTTGTACTTCAGTCCGAACAGTGCCCGTATTGCCTTTCGTTGTATAGTAAATATCTTGTTTGCGTCAGTCGAGTTCCCCCAGAATCTTATCCCATATCTTACATGCGATTCAAAATTGGCATAGTATACTAACTTCGATGTTTTCATGTTTGTTAGTGATATTATTGTCTTGAGAGAAAAATATGACGAATTTAATTTTTTTAGCAATTTGCTGCAGTGACTCTAAATGGTGCATCCATTTGGATGTATGAGAAGTGTTTCAAAAAAATAAATTAATTATCAAAAATGTTAATTTTCCATTGTTTGAAATATCGCTATAGAAATATGTACTACAACTTGAAAACCAGAACAAGCAATGAAATGGCCATGCACCAATCTCTTCAGTATACTTCAAAGTAAAATAAAAAAATATGTAAAAAATCTGTCTACTATCTTCACACCTTTTTTCCACGCGTTTTGGTATCGCCACTTAAAAAACAATTCAATTTAAAAAACGCAGTACCTAATTTTTTTGGGTCTAATAGTCAAGTCAGCGAATTTCGGCTCTATATTTTTAAAGAAAATAGACTTAACATTATACTAATATTATGGTATAAGTTACTTATTAGGGTATGAAGTCAACTTTGTTATATAATTATGATTGATTACTGTTTAATAATTTGGTGTAACAAATTATTTAAAAAAAATGTGTTAAAAATGTTAACAATAAATATTGGATTAATATGGCGGTAACTAGGAAAAACCTCTGTGTAACGCGTTGATGAGCGAGCACGGATAGGCGCAACACTTCGAACCGAAATTCTGTCTATCGAAAATGTCAATAACACTTAAAAGCCAATAATTCTTGAATTTCTTAACAGACTTGTATGAAAATCTCAAAAAATTATTCCTAAAATATTTTCCAATAACCATGCAAAGTTAAAAGTTGATCGATCAAACGGTTCCTTGTTAATTTTAAAAAATCGCAGGATCTCGTTCAAAAAATATACCTGGGGGGACCACTCATGATATAAATGTGATTGAGCAATGGTCATATCTATGCTCTAACTACCTTGGAACTGAAGATTCGAACTTGCCGTGAAATATGAAATTCGAGGAATTTGATAGCCAACACGCATAATGTCCGTAAACTGTAATTAACTTTTGGATTGAAACACAGATTAATAAGAAAACTGTCAAAAATATAGAAAATGTCGGTCCAATTAACATGCTAAGTCTTAAGTTGATCGGTCAAAAGGTTTTTGTTTAAATTTCAATAATCACATGATTTTTTTTTAAATTTTAACTAAAGGGAGGATTTGATTGGATCTTTGTAAGATTGCGGATAATGTTAGTCGTAATGACTTGTCAAAATTTCAAATTGATCAAATCAACCAATCGAAAGATATTATTTTTTTAAATTTGAACCAATCACAGGATTACGTTAGTTTGTGTTCAAATTTTCAGATCGATTGGTAGAGCGGTTTGACCTGGGCAGTGACCACAAACAAAAAAAACACACACACAGAGAAAGTGCCATAAGAGTACCGTGGTGCCGCTCGCTACGCTCGCTCAATAAAATCTGTTAGTTGATTACTAGGAAAACGCTCTGAGTAACGCGTTGATGAGCGAGCACGGATACGCAGAACACCTCAAACCGAAATTCTGTCTATCGAAAATATCATTAAAAGCCAATAATTCTTGAATTTCGTCAGATTGAATAAAAATCTCTAAATATTCCTAAAATGTTAGTATCAACCTTTATGATTGAACTGTTCCTTGTAAATATTCAAAAATCACAGGATCTCTTAAAAAAAATATACCTGGGACCACTCAAATCATATGATATTATTGTGTACACAATATCAGATCAATCTGTTGAACGGTCATTATTAGTTTCATTTCGTTTGAAACTTCTGCTCTAACTACCTTGCCTTGAACTGAAGATTCGAAGTCGCCGTGAATTTGACAGCCAACACGCAAAATGTCCCTAAAATTACAAAAACTTTTGAAAATAACGACAGATTTGACTGAAAATTGGCAAAAATACCTTAAATGATGGTACCAATGACCATGCAAAGTTTTTAGTTGGTCGGTCAATCGGTTCTAGTTTAAATTTCAAAAATCACAGGAAAAATGGTTTCAAATTTGAACCAATGGGAGGATTTGGCTGAAATGTATTATGATTGGGTACAATGTTGGTTGCAATGACTTTGCTAAATTTCAAATTGATCAAACCAACCAATCAAAAGATAATTTTTTTAAAATTTGAACCAATCAGGGGATTTAAAAAAAAATTAGGGTCTGCACTCTGCAACGCCCGGAAATGGTCAGTACATGAGTGCAAATTTTCAGCTTGATCGAAGAAAAACTGTGACTTGTATATCGTCAGTAACAGAAAAAAAAACACACACAAAAAAAAACAGAGGTCCGTGCCAAAAGAGCCAAAAGGAGACGCTCGCTTCGCTCGCTCAATAAAGTTTTCTGAATGATATAAAAGTTGATTCCGGTGTAATTGTTAAATTTTATGTATTATATCTCTGGGGGAGAGTGATACTAAATCAATTCAAATCTGACTCACCTAAGCACAGGACCTGGCAAAGTTGCATTGTCGTTCGTGTTGACTGTTGTCCTCTATGTGATGGTAGTTGGTTGTAGTTGGTTGTAGTTGGTTGTAGTTGGTTGTAGTTGGTTGTAGTTGGTGGCTCTTAGTTCAACTCCTGCTCCTTATATACCCAGCATTATCTCCCTCAACTTAAGTATTAAAAACCACAACACTTCTCTATCACTGTCCAAGTTCCTAAATTCCCTATCAAATAGAATTTATATTCATAGGCCCAGTCCAGAAGCATTTATCTCGTTTATAGCTAATTGTTATCAACACTTCCTGGTTATACTTTTAAAAGTAATCTATGTTTTATTAAGAGACCGCACTCGCCATGTTTGAATGGCGTTTAGTGCTTACAGTTAAAGAGGAATGGATGATTGGTTTTATTTATGCGATAGGGTTCAATATTAACTATTTCTTGAATAAATTTTCTTATAACAAAAGACAATCAGAATTGACTATTACTATTACCACCTCTGCTGACACGCCGTGGTAAAATTCAGCAGCTGAAAATCTCTTGATAATATGCAATCATAACTATATATCATTAAGCTGTCTGAATACGTGTTCATTTATTATATTGAAATGTGTTTTTAAGCCATTTTATACTTTTTACCTCATTCCGGTTTAGTTATTTTGTAATTTCTAGTTTTACTGTTGTTTTGACATATTGACGACCCACCGAATCCATTTTCACCAGCCTCATTCCTTGTCATGCCGTTTTAAACTATGATGTTACTTCCGGTTTCAAAATGGCACACCCATAACTTCCCTCAGGGGTTTTTCAGTAGACACGAAAACAGCATAGTGATACAATTTCCAGGTCATTTGGTTCAGCCGTTCAGATAGTTGCAAACAAAAGGACCTCTAAAAAGTATCTCAATGCTAGGTATCATCAGACGCTAAAACTGCATGTAATACATTTCCAGGTTAATTGGCTAGGCGGCTTAGGTCAATAATTCCAAAGTGATTAGTGATAGTTTAATTGTTATTTTTAAATGTAATGTTAATAAAAAAAATTATAACAATTAGTTAATGCGTTGTTAACTTTTGATCATATTCTCACCGAAATATTAACCCAAATTTTACCACAAAAATATGTAGGTATTCTAGCTTTTTTAGTGGTGTCACTGCAAATGGTTATTTAAATTACATAATGTTGTTTAAATAATTATATAAATCTGTCGGTAATTGATTAACATTTGCATAAATATTTAGTGTGCTGAATCATATACCTAGTAAATTTTATTAGTCCAAAAAGAAAATCAACATACCTTATGAAAATACGTATTTTTTGTGTTTCTTGAAAATAATAAGCTATTGAAAATAAGAAATGTACACGTCATTTCAGTCAAATTCCATCATGTTTTGCAGTAGACATTTTGGGTCGTAGTCACCGAATTTTTCTGAATAATGTTTGATGATGAAGAAAAATCTTGCAATTTGTAGCGGGTTCGGCATGACTTTGATCTTCAGTGATTGGCCTACAGATCTATTGGTGGATTCACAATTACAAATTATAAACTACAATTTATTTGAAATCAAGTACCTAAGTTAAAAAACTATGGAGTGTATATACCTCTTAAGTGGTCTTATCGGATGTGGAGGTGTTTGTTTGTTTTGCCAATTTGCATTTTGTTAGCTCAAGAAAATAATTATCTTGGAGATATTTAATAATCTTTATTACGTTGAAAAGTAAAACTTCAGCGCATTTAGCGTCAAGGTCTTTGCCATGGCCAAGGTCTCTATCTACATGCAGATTGCAATATCTTACGAGTCATGACTCACATTGATAATAACTAGGAAAACGCTCTGTGTAACGCGTTAATGAGCGAGCACCGACCCGCGCAACATCGCCAATCGAGCACGATCCTTTCAATCAAAGATAACTAGTTACATCGTTACATGATTTTTATAGCAACTTTCCATAAACGTTCTGGAAACATTGCATAACAGGACAATGTGCTATAAATCTGATAGGTAATTCTCCATCAATCTCTGTGAACAGATATTCAAAACACTTAAAGTAGAAATAAGTATGTACATTTTTTTACCGATTGGGCTGGAATAATGTGTAAAATATGAGATTATACATTTACTATCAAGTCAAAACGTTGCTTCTAACATAACTGTGAAACACGATCAATATTAAAGAAAAAAAATGAAGTCATACTTATACATAATATAATATACATCCCTTATGAATTGTATTATATTACACACAGTCAACAAGTATATGTTTTTCATTGAAACTCAGAATAGCTATCTATACACTTTGGTACATAAATAAAACAATCCAGAAAGCGGTGGAATTTCCCGCTACAATACCATCATATCTGACAGTTCCAAACATTGAAAATTTCAATTTGTGCATAAGTTATCTAATGATTGGGCTGAAAACTTGTAAAATAATAAAAAATTGTAATCTTAATGTCCATGCAAAATATGAACTTAATCGGAACATTTCGATTTTCGACCAATCGGGAGATATTTTATTTTTGAACCAATCAAATGACAGCTCTCAAAAACTATACACGATTAAGTTAGAATGATATTAGTATGTGTGCAAAATTTCAGCTCGATCGTAAGGAAATGGCCTTTGCCGTCGGCCCAAACACACAAAAAACACACACAAAAAAAACAACGAGAAAGTGTCTAAAAGTACAGAATGGAGACGCTCGCTACGCTCGCTCAATAATTCAAAAGGATCCCTGAAAGTGCAAAGAGAAGAGAATTTGTCCAACGTTTTGCTGGCATCTACTATTTAATTAAGCGAGCGTAGCGAGCGTCACCACGGTACTCTAATGGCACTTTCTGTGAGTGTGTTATTTTGTTTTTTTTGCCTGCACAGCCCAGGTCATAGACACTCTGGTACCTAAAGCTAATCAGGTTCAGTTGCAGTGGAAAAACATTCATTTTGATCTCATTTCTGACAGCTATAAAAATGTCAATAAGTGCATACTTTCTTGACTGATTGGGCTGAAAATTTGTAAAATAGGATACAATGTTGATCTTAATGACCATGCAAAATAAGTTTTCATTTTTCAACCTTTCAGGAGATATTTATTTAAATTTTAACCAATCAACGGTTTTCAAAATAAATTAGGGTTTGCAACGCCAAGAAAATGTCCGAACATGTGTGCAAAATTTCAGTTTGATCATAGAAAAACAGTGTGACCTATAGCCTCAATAACAGAAAGAGAAAAAAACAGAGGTCCGTGCCAAAAGTGCCAGAAGGCGTTCCTCGCTTCGCTCGCTCAATAAGTTAACCAACAGACTAATGCTTTTGCGCCTAGAGGGTCATGAAAATCGTGAAATTATATAATTTCAATTATATAATTATACCTATATAGGTATATTATTTATATTATTATTGTTTCAATTATTAAATACTACATTATCTTTTTATCATAAATTGTATATGAATTAATACTTATGTTATACTACCCAAAACTGGCATCCATAATTTGGAATCCCCACCAAGTAACTTATATTGCAAATTTTGAAAAAGTTCAGAACCCATATTCCATATCATAGAAAATATTACATTTCTAGATTGCACCAGCGAAGGGAGCTGTCCATCTAATTTCTACACAAATTGCTCAATAACCATGTTGATTGTCCTCAGCTTTTCAAAGATTATTGTACCTATTTGTCCCTGCTCGTCAAACTCGTCACACAACTTTGTTTCAGAACCACAAAAGTAGAATTAACGTTTTTAAATATGCATTTGTTAATAGAATAATGACGACTTTTGATACATTTAATTTGCAAAGGTAACTTTTTCGAATTTTTTATCACTCGCGGTAGAAATTAATTCAACAAAACAGTATCATGTTTAGGCTCACTAGGAGATTAAGTTTATTTGAATATATTGTGTATTGTAATATTTAATATTTGTGTGTTTGTAGCTTCTTAAGTGATTATTAAATTAGAGTTTTTATGTTTTAAATCCCTCTTATAGAATATTTGTATTCTGTTGGCGATTTCAAATAAAATGAAAATGAAAATAAAGACATCGACGACAGTCTTGCTAATTCCAAACAAAAGAATTGTAAAACAACTGCGCATTTAGCAGCAAGGTCACGGCCAGGGTCAGTTCTCTATCTCTATGCTGGTTGAGATAGCTCATGACTCACATTGTAATCAAGCCGTGGCTGATTATAATTCTAAAAGGGGACCTGAAAGTGCAAACGAAGTCAAAAGGGGGAACATTTTGCTGACACAATGTAAAGAAATCACATGAACCACAATGCATAATCATAAAAAAAGCAAATTGCTAAAATTAGTAACTGGTACGTAAGAGGTGAACGAGTTGGTAGATAAGTCAGATGAATAGGTAGAGTCCTTTCATATTATCCATCAGCAGAGGTCGCTCCACCCAGCCAAGTCGTACCGTACACTGCAGGGACGACGCTAAGATGGCCCCTGGGGGGCCACGGCACCCCCAAACGTTCGCCCCCCCCCCCCTTGTGCCCCCCCAAACCAAATGTGGGAAAATAAATATCTTGAAAGTATTTCAAGTTTTTTGCACTGCTCCAATTATCAAATAAAACTTCAGCTGACAATGTTTTGCAAATAGGCGACTTTCGTATGCCAGACATAATGAAGTTCCTAAGAAGTATAGCAGGGTTGACAAAAATTGGATAAGATACTGGGCTCAAAAATAAGGAAACATCTTGCAATGGAGACTCTAAGTTTCAAATTAGGAAAGGAGAGATTAAAATGGTATGGTCGATTGAAAGGGATGGGACAAGAGAGGATACCGAGAAGGAAGGCAGATAGAGCAGCAATGGGAGGAAAAAGAAAGGCAGGGAGACCGCGAACGAAGTGGATGAGTGGAGTGAAGGTGGCTGTGGAAAAAGTGGAGAGTCTGTACCCTTACCCAAATGGTAAGGGACGAAAAATGGTGGGAGGACAGTTCATAAAAATTAGTGTAAGGATAATTTTTTGAAGGCTTAAGTTTTTTAATTATCCCCGCCAGGCGCGTAGGAAGAGGGAGAGGGAATGGGGGGAGAATCCCCCCTCTGATTCAATACCCCTCCCTATGTACTTATATATTTTGATGTCTGAAATTCGTAGCGAGCCGGTACGTGCAAATTCTCGAACCGGAATTCGTTTACCAAACGCTCAAAAAAAAAACGCTCAACATATATATTAAATTGAAATATGATCCACTTAATCAATATAAAAGTATCTGCTTTTCATTGAAACTTGGAAATTTAGCATCTACAACTCTGGTGCCTAAAGCAACAGTTGCAGTGGAAAAACAATCATTTTGATACCCAATTTCTGACAGTTATTAGAAATGTCAATAAGGAGATGTTTATTTAAATTTTAACCAATCAATGGATTTCAAAAAGAATTGTCCAACATTGTCTCTTATTTTTCAAATTTTCATCCCAATCGGTTAAGAACGTATGAACTTATTGAAATTTTTATTAGCTGTCAGAGATGAAGTATCGAAATAACTGTTTTTTCACTACATCTGATTTGCTTTAGGAACCACAGTGCTTAGATGCTATTTTCACGTTTCAATGAAAAGCAGATACATTTATGTTGATCATTTATGTTGTTCATTTTTCAATTTAATATAGATGTATAAATGGGTTTTCTGTGCCTTCTGTACGCATTTCCGGTTAGAGAATTTGCACGTACCCGTGCTCGCTCATCAACGCGTTACACTGAGCGTTTTCCTAGTCGTATTTAGTTTTAAACATTTGAATACAATAAGAAACACTGAATGTTTTGATCACGGGATACTTTCACATAATTTTAACCAATAAATTTTCACTCAATAGGAATCCTGCTCGTGACGTCACAGTGGTAGAAAAATGGAGGCTGCTCTGGTAGGGGAAATGTGTCATAAGCTATAAATAATAGCTATTAATCATGTTTCTCAGATGAATATTTAACTTGAATATGTGTATGGATAAATATTGCGTATTATTATTAACTTGTACTTATTTAAATATCTTTCTTTCACAAGTAATCACTCTAAATATGAGATTGGGATTGCCGCTGTCAGATTTGTTATTCCCTATACTTTTATGCAGGTTGCTATGGCAACCTTTTCTCACGCAGGATGCCTATAAGGTCAGTTTAGTGAGGGCTGTTAGCACATACATTTGGCAAAATAGTGCAAAATGTGATACTAATTTTTCCTATAACAGTCTTATAGGAAATTTTCCGCTCTTTCATAATTTCGATATCCTCAAAAAATCGGGGGCCATTTTGGGCTCCAGGGCTGTCCAAAGTACCAAAAAGAGTGTATTTCAGTAAAATTATAATACTCATGACAATGTATTGTTCTTGTATAATAAACAAAGTGTCAGGAAGGTACGATAGAAAATAAAAATTCTAAGTCTAACCAAAGTTGAATTTATTCAAGAAATTAAAGATGTCGGCGAGAAAGCTCTAAAATGACCTCCATTTTCAGGAAATTTGTGCCTCAAGGTTGCAGTTGTTTATGTTGGTTCATATTATGGACTTACAACTTAAAAATCTATGGGTCACGAAATTAACCCTTTGGGGGGTGGGGGGTGGAGACCTAAAGGTTTCGATATCTGTACAGTAGCCCACACTATCTAGAGAAAAATGGTTCCTTGCACATACTAAAGAAAATGTGCTATCTTCAAAAAAAAATACGAGAACTCAAAGTTATGCCGCCATCTTGGATAAAAAGAGTTTATTTTTAATTTTTCGTAACATTTAATAAGTTTTATAAGCACTACGAAAAAGTTTATTTGACATAAAATATAGCCCTAATACTAATGATTAATTTTGTAATTTGCATATTTTCTGTATCTCCAACCGTTCTCATTGAAATTGCATTCTTGTATTGAAAAAACGTCCCAAGATAGGGATTTTAGCATGTAATGTTCGTCCAGGAGGCGGTGACTCGATACCTTTGCAGTGAACAAGGGATGACCAAAATAGCAAATTTTTCATGATATTTGAACTGCTGAGTGCAAAAGAACGAAATATAAACGAGTCTCATTCAAGATGGCGACATAATTTTGTGATCTTGTGATTTTTTTCGAACAGAGCACAATTTTATTAGTGTATGCAAGAAATTATTAGTCCCTATCTACTATCGTTTATTTTACAGATATCGAAACATTTAGGTCTCCACCCTCACCCCCTAAAGGGTGAATTTCGTGATCCATCAATATTTAAAATTAAGATCCATAATATGAACCAACATAAGCAACTGCAACCTTGAAAAACGAATTCCCTGAAAATGGCGGTCATTTTAGAGCTAACCCGCCGACATCTTCAATTTCTTGAATAAATACAATTTTGGTTAGACTTACAATTTTTATTTTTTTATCGTACCTTCCTGACAAATTGTTTATTATACAAGAACAATAAATTGACAAAAGCATTATAATTTAACTGAAATACACTCCTTTTGGCACTTTGGACAGCGTCCGATTTTTTGAGGATATCGAAATTATGAAAGAGCGGAAAATTTCCTATAAGACTTCCAAAGGAAAAATTAGTATCATATTTTGCACTATTTTTGTGCTTACATGAGAAAATCATATTTATTGACGGCTTTCCAACATACATGGTTGACCATTCAGGTCTAGCGTACTAATCAATAAAATTTACAATTGTATAATAATAGGACTAAGAAGATATGCTATGGTTACATTGTTACATTTTATGCTTACATTTACTTTTTGACATGTTTTATACAGAGATACATAATATCTAAACTAAACGTCTATTTTGTTTACAAATTCACATTTCAATTTTAATATGCCACCAACCTAACTTGATCAAGTATTTTAATAGTTGACTTTGATTAAGTGCCTTGTCAACCCTTGGGAAGAAAATAAACCGTGTGCGTTGAAAATCCAGTTGAAAATTCAATTCTGCAAAAAATGATATTAAATGCTAGTTTTCCAACAGGCCAAACAAAGTAATTCTAAAGTAGGCTATTTTTAACGTTGTGTATTTTTATCTACCCTTCGCCATGCTAATCTACAGATAATTCAAAATAATTTTCATATCGCTATGCTAATATCTTAAACTTGAACTTAGTAAAGTTACGAATATTGACCTTCAAGCAACTTTTAAATGCAATTAATCTTACAGCACCAATATCGTTTCTTGAAAACAGTTGCAACTTTCCAGATAATATTAAAGCGTTGATGGCTAAAAGTGCAACACCTCGACACGAAATTCCACGACACATAGAACATGATTAGAACAAAAGCCCACAGAATAAAATGTTCCGCTAAATAATTGAAAACCCGCTCTGAGTTACGCGTTTACATAAGCGAACTTATATGTTTGAGTGAAAGTTGCTGCTCTATACTGCCATGTTATGGAAGAAGAACGTCGACCGGAATTTTGCAGGCAAAACGGCAGTGTAATAGACCTTGTTAATGCGTCAGAGGAGCAGTATCTCAAAAGATTTCTTTGACATTTCTTTGAATGATTTGACAATATTTTATAACCATTTTATAAGCATATTTTATATGCCTGTATGTAAAATATCAATAACTCAAACATTACATATCTGACTGAAAATTGTCAAGATCTCCTAAAATGTTTGTGAATGGCCATTCAAAATTTCATGTTGATCGGTGTTGATGTTGGGGGTTGATCGGCTGTTAGAAGTTGATCAGTCAAACGGTTCCATTTTCAATTTCAACCGATCACGGAATTTCGTAAAAATATCAACCTGCACAAACACGAGATAAACTTTACGTGTGTGCAAAAAATTCAGCTCGATCGGAGGAAAGGTGTGACCTGTCATCGCCAAAAATGTGAAAATAAAACAAAAACAAACGGAGGTCCGTTCAAAAGAAGTCAAAAAGAGTCGCTGGCACAATAACGTGTATTTATGCCACGCGGAGTTCCGTAAATATCAAGCCTAACTTGAAGTCGAACGCCATAGCGTTTGCTGCTCCCTGTGTTCATCATTCACAAAGTTGTAGCAGACACATTTTATCAAGCGAACGGACTGGTACTTTTGGCTCGAATGTCTGTGTTTTTCTTTCTGTTCTTATCGCATTACATGCCAAACAAAGTAAAGAAATCAGGAATTTTTTTCACAAATCAATAATGATCCTGATTGGTGACCTAATGATTTGTAGAGAATGATTTGATGATTACTTGGTAAATTGATTGATGATAGTTTAGCAGGATGGAATGATCCATCCTTCCCGAAAGGTTTATAAAATACCTGTATGGACCATGATCCATGCATCGATACTAACGTCTCCATCTTACAAGAATAAAGATTATTTGGTTATTTTGTGTCATTGATACAAAGGTTTCAGATATAAAAAATCATACTTTATTTACGAAAAGCACAGTTTGGAAATGTATAATAGAGAGTTGGCAATGGAGATTATACATTACATGTTGCAAATAGTTATTTTTTGAGACCCTGTCATAATAATGATTCTATGGCGAAGCATTGTTCAGAGTATTAATATTGGTAACGTACACATTAGTTACACAGCATCTCGTAACATCTTGTAGAGCACATGTTGTACACATTAGTTACACAGCATCTCGGAACATCTTGTAGAGTAGTAATAAGAGCGGAAGCAGCAGCAGGAAGATGTTGGGACGCATGCGCACAGAGTGGTTGTTGTGTTCGCCGTCGTTGCAGTAGTGACCTTGACATGGACAGACAGAACACTCAAAAGAGACACATTATACATTTGGCACTTTTGGACTCTTTCTCTGTTTTTTTTGTTTCCCGACGCTACAGGTCACATTGTATGTTTATTCCAACTTATAATCTGGGATCATTTTTGAGCGCTGCCCTCTGATTGGTTCAAAAATTAAAATGACCTTAGGTCATACCTTTTGTCCCATCAAATAGAAATTTTTAAAATTTCTTGAGGTCGTCGTATAGTTTTATGGATTTCAGACCAATCCTCCAATTAAGATGGCTGGATCGATCGATTTTCTGAAGTATTGGAGAGCTTTCACTAATTTATTAAGTGTAAAAAAATCACGTTTATAAATTCTTTTAGCACATAATTTACTTTTATAATATACTGGATAGTTGAAATAGACATCATTTAAATGGTATTTTTACGTTATCTTAATATTTAGAGCAGTATATATGCCACAAAGAAGTTAGTTTTGAATTGGATATTGAAGATTTTTCTATAATTTTAACAAAACGGTACAATATGGCAACATCGTACTTTGGAAATTTGTATTTGTGCGGAATCATGATGGCTGAGCTTGCTGAGCTTTCACATAGAGTTTACTTTCATGAAAAGTCAAGGTATCTTTAGTAGGCATTTAAGGCCACTCTACCCTACGTCATAGTTCACAATGCAATGGCAATCACCAAAACCCAAGGAGAGCGCCATTTTGTTTTGAAGGGTCACTTTTCACTCGAATATCTTTCTCCAGTGGACTAGATACAATAATGCGGGTTGAACCGAAGTGTTCATAAAAGATCACTCCTCAATGTTTCATATGACACTTTGCAATGATTGTAATGAAAATGCTTCCCTGAACCCAAATAGTGGGGGACGAAATACGGCAAAACATCGACCACATGGCGCCTGTCAGACAACATTAAACTGGACAATACGAAATAAATAAACACATACCTGCAATTCTAGCTGACGAGTATTCCTTATTTTCAACACGCTTCTTCCTGGTATCAATTACACATCACGAAACATTGCCAACTCGTCTGTGCCGTCACTCTATTTATTACGATTGAACACCATATTTAAATTTCACTGAATATTTTTGATCTGAGCCTTACGTCATGGCGTATGAATACATTATGTCAGGTTGGCGGTACTATTCAATTTTGAAGAAGCATAAATTCAACATATAGGTGGCCGTGACTTCATCAATTGTTTTTTTTTCAACTCGGTTAATATATGTACACATAAGAATAATATACATTAAATAATAGTATTTCACAACCTATATTACAATTAGAAGAGTAGCTTTTGCTGAAATCTATTTTTTACTTGCGCATGCAGACAATATTGATATCGTGAGCAATTTAGTGGAATCAAAATTTAAATATGGTGTTCAATCGTAATAAATAGAGTGACGAGTTGGCGATGTTTCGTGATGTGTAATTGATACCACACTGAGAGAAATTTCATGCGAAACTTACGCTGGAACAGCGTAAGAGTCTCATTGAACTAGACACAGGGATTTAATTTCACAAAAATAGCGAAAAGGGTTTCGCAGACTTCTACCGCAATATTTGTACTAGGCCAGTGAAATTTGTTTCACATATTTAGTGTAATTCTTTCCCTGTCTAAATATGCAACTTTAGTGATACAGTTTCGCTGGATTATAGCGAAATTTTTCGCAGGCCCCAATATAACACGTAAGAAAAAAACATAGCAAATATTGCGCTGAATTAGCGATTATTTTTCGCTAAGCTATACCAATGTTAAATTTTATTATTAAAAAATTTAAAAGTTATTTGACGATTACTTCACAGGATACACTTACAACTACAATCTGGGTACATATTCACAGAGATGATTACATTTGTGACTAGAATCTGAAATTAAAACGCACTTTGATTAGTTGAGATTCGGGCGTGATTCGAACCCGGGTCGGCAGATTTCGAAGACAGCGTGTAGACCAACTGGCTGTGCGGACGGGTGATGGTAGAAGCGGTCACAATCGTACAAGAACGATGCGAGGAGTTAGCGAAATATTTACTGACGCTAGATTCAAAATGTTAAAATTTTACACTGGTTTAGTGTAAGTATTCTACTAAACGATCGATCACGTTTGCCGCTGCGAAAACATTTCGCAAATCTAGTAAAATTAAATCGCAAGACCCGAATAGTGAAAAGTCCTTCGTTATTCCTGCTAAATTTGTTGCTAAAACAATGAAAATTTTCGTTAAACGCAGCATAATGTTTTTAGCGTAAATAATTTCACAGCTTTTAAGAAAATAGTTACACAAAATTTGCGTAAATATTTCACTAAAAGAACGATTATTTGTCACATGAAACATTTCGCAACACTAGTGAAATTAAATCGCAAGACCCAATTAGTTTGGTTTGTGAAACTGATTTCGCTAATCCAGCGAAACGTGGTTGCTAAAACAAGTGTAAACTTCGCCAAAACCAGCGAAATATTTTCAGCGTAAATAATTTCACATTTATTTCTCTCAGTGCAGGAAGAAACGTGGTAAAAATAAGGAATACTCGTAAGCTAGAATTGCAGGTAGGTATGTGTTTATTTATTTCGTATTGTCCAGTTTAATGTTGTCTGACAGGCGCCATGTGGTCGATGTTTTGCCGTATTTCGCCCCCCACTTTTTTGGGTTCAGGGAAGCATTTTCATTGCAGTCATTACAAAGTGTCATATGAAACATTGAGGAGCGATCTTTTATGAACACTTCAGTTCAACCCGCATTATTGTATCTAGTCACACTGGAGAAAGATATTCGAGTGAAAAGTGACCCTTCAAAACAAAATGGCGCTCTCCTTGGGTTTTGGTGATTGCCATTGCATTGTGAACTATGACGTAGGGTAGAGTGGCCTTAATGCCTTCTAACTACCTTGAGCACTCCCGTGTTGCCGAAAGTATTTTGACTTGATTCGCAATTTGAATTGAATCGACTATAACTTTTTATTTAGCACACGATGATATTGGTTTATATTTTTTTTAATGAAAGTAAATAGATCAAAGACTCTTTCTTATATAGGTTTTTTGAAAATCTATCGGGCCAATTAAATAAAATCTTCATTTGTAGCAAAATTTTCAAACCTGCCATAAGATAACATGGGGAATATAATTCATTCTTATTCGCCTATCTCGAAAACTAGACACGGGAAGTATTTTATTTTTTGAAGTGTTGTTTAGGGGATACCAATGAGTGAGTACAGCAAAATTGAACCCTATCTGAAAAAATGGTCGATCGACCCAGCCACCTTAAGTAAAATTATAAACTGATGGTCGAAAATCAAAATGGTCAGATCAACTTCAAATTTTGCATAGCATATTGCATAGCATAACTACTATTTTCTCTTATTTTACAAAATTTCAGCCCAATGGTATAGAAAGTATACACATATTGACATTTTTTACTGTTTGAAAAATATCGTCATTGTGATGGTATTGAAAATCGTGTAAAAATACCAGCCAAGTCTCTTCAACTAAAAAAAAAATATGAAATCTAAAAATTCTGCACTGAAAAGTAATGATATCAAAAAATTTGCCAAGTCAAAACTTTATTTGAAAATCAAAAAATACTTGGCGCATCGTGTACATAAATAGCTTGGAAGTATAAGCCAATTATAAATTATACATGAAATATACATACATAGTATACCTATAATGCCCTAAAAAAAACGATGCGCCAAGTATTTTTTGATTTTCAAATAAAGTTTTGACTTGGCAAATTTTTTGATATCATTACTTTTCAGTGCAGAATTTTTAGATTTCATATTTTTTTTACGTTGAAGAGACTTGGCTGGTATTTTTACACGAAGTGTTTTGGGGATATCACTCCTTTTTTTAGTTTATTCTAACAACTTGTGACACATATGAAATGAACAATTACTAAATTCTTTTAAAAAATCATCACCCTTTAGAATTTCGTTACCACTAATGAATAGCAGCGTATGGTCCTAAATAATTGCTTTAAATGATATTTCACGATCATTCCATTCCAATCATTCCAATCAGTCAACCCAGTTCCGAGATATGGAAACACTTCGGTTTTCAAAATGGCTGCTGAACTTACTGCACTGCCACATAGAATGTATATCTATAAATGATGTGTATCATTTTAGGCTTTCTGAATACGTATTTATTATATAGGAGGGGATTATAATAATTTTTTAAATTTAAATGACGTCATTTCCGGTCTCATAAATAGGAAAATTCTATTTGTACTGTTCATATTCCATAGAGATGGCCATCCGAATCGTTTGGCACTAGTTTCATACCGATTTGTCTACCAGTTTTTGAGATATGACGTTACTTCCGGTTTAAAAATGGCGGCTGAAATCTCTGACCCCTTGAAGTATATTTGAAACATGATTACATTTTATTATAAGCTGTCTGAAATAGTATATTTATTGCATCAACATGTAAATTTGTGAGATTATTAAAATGTGTGACGTCATTTCCGGTTTAGGTATGGGAAACTGCAAATATTATTGATGATAGTACATAAAGTTGACCGTCTAAATTGTTTTGCGCTGGTTTCGTTGAAATCTATTTAGCCGTTATTGAGATATGATGTCACTTCCGGTTTCAAAATGGCGGCTTCCGGTTGATTTATAACAAGTCACATGAGACGTCAAAAGTACATACGTTACATAAATATCAAAATAATCGGATCAACCTTTGTTGCCAAAAAGCCAATAAATGTATTACAAATTTCATTACGTCATTTCCGGTTTCTTTAACATAATGTTTAGCCTTTTGCTACTTATAATGCATATAGATGACCGTCTGAATCGTTTGGCTCAAATTTCGTTCCGATCGGGCCAACCGTTGACGAGATATGACGTCACTTCCGGTTTCAAAATGGCGGCATAAAACCAGTTATAGCAAAAAGCACCTCAGACGCCAAAAGTGCATATGTGGTAAGAATTTCAAATCAATCGGTTTAGCCGTTTAGGCTGTGGCCTGTTTACCATATTTTAGCTCCACCCTACTACTACTGAGATTATTATTATGAAAACCGCCCTAAAACACTGTTTTTACGGCCCTCTAGCGCGCAAAGGGCGTAACCTATTGTTCCCCAATTTGGTATATGTGGTGGGGTGGGCCATAGCTCGAAATTTAGATATTTCGCAACAATGTGAGATTTTCCAATTTTAAGATCCAGTAGGCCGAAAATGCCACTTTGATGCTTACAGTAAAAGTGGGTTTGCTCCAGCCTTTATATGAGAGTGTGCGCGCGCCGTACGACTTGGCTGGCGTGGAGCGACCGCTCCACTAGATAATGGGAATTATTCCAAAGCAACTTAGATCTTATTTTCTTTATGTAACCAGAGTGTATAGATGAATAATATTAGTTTTAGGGTAATTCCAGGGGATTTCACTCAAATAAAATACATTTTGACCTCGACCGACCCAGATTTTGATGAAACTTGTTACACTTGTTAAGATTAGTGATGTAAGTAACCCAATTTTTTTTTTTTTTTTTACTTAAAGGGTTCAAAAGTAATAGAAGGTTGAAATTTGGGGCTTTTTCACCCCCGCGCTGCTGGTTGCTATCATTTTAATTAATTTTGAGGGTTGTATGAGAGCCACAGAGCTCCAAAAAAATGCATTTGAAAGGTAAGAACATGATCTGCATGAATATGTATTTTAACTTGACACTTTGTTAACTGGTATTTAATTATGACTTTTTCCATCTACATTTTCAAAAACGACCCTAGGGGAAAAGCTTATTTTGGGGGGGGGGGGGTTGATTTTTTTTATTAAAAAACATATGCATGACTATGTGTGCCAAATTTCAGGACTGGCCCTCCAGAACTTTTTTTTATATATGTGTATTTAGTGAGAATCATCAGTTTCGAAGCATCGTTCACCTGCAATATGACAAACTTATAGGTTACTTTCTTCCTGTAAAATTAATCAAAATGGTTAGGTGACCTCTAGTTCTTTACCTTACTACAGCAAATGATTTCTAAGCCCTGTAGTTGAATTGCTTATGTCTGCAGCTGACAATACGTATGTTCGGCCGGTTGCAGTAGTTTGGTCAGCCAATGATAAAACTTTATCGAGATGCACTTGTAGCTGGTCTGGTTTAGTGGGGTAGAAGTAAGAAGGTGCTGGTCCATGGGGGTGGAGGAAACTAACTTTCAGTTCACTTGTGCTAGATAGTTTTTGCAAAACACATGCAAGCCACCAGTCACCATTGCCACCGTCACAAAACTACATAAATCGTCATAAGACAAATGTGCGGGTTTGAATGTCAATCACGCAATCTTCATCACTATTCTCACTGGCATTTACTTGATCTTCTTCCTCAGCAACATAATATACAGTGTTTGATTCATCAGACAGAGAAAATGGTTTCACATTCAAAGATGCCAGTGACTACAGAAGTAATGCATGGAAACATTGTGTTCTAGTGATATTATTTTAAGGAGTTAAACTTTTCTTTCAGTACAGCAGCATTTTTCTTGTATTTCTTCATCCGATACAAATGCAAATGTAACGGTCCACATATTTTATGCTGCCCACTGGTATAAGTCAATCGGAGTCATTATCTGATCATCACATGGCTTCTGTAAGCTTGCCCTTGCCAAATTACATTTTATTGTTCCGTCACAAGGCCACTTTCCATGCGACGTAGCAAAGAAATGCCATTCTGCTGAAGAGTTGAAAGACTTTTTGATGATGGACATAAGTTGACAACGATTTTCTTGTGCTGTACTAAAAGAACGGATTTACTCCTTGAGGTTTCCAGGCATTTCTTCCGTAGTCACTGGCATCTTTGAATGTGAAACCATTTTCTCAGTCTGAAGGATCAAACACTGTACTATATGTTGCTGAGGAAGAAGATGAAGTAAATGGCAGTCAGGATAGTGATGAAGAGAGCGTGATTGACATTCAAACCCACACATTTGCCTTTGACGATGTATGTAGTTTTGTGACGGAGACTGGTGGCTTGCATGTGTTTTGCAAAAACTATCTAGAGCAAGTGAACTGAAAGTTAGTTTCCTCCACCCCCATGGACCAGCACCTTCTTACTTCTACCCCACTAAACCAGACCAGCTACAAGTGCATCTCGATGAAGTTTTATCATTGGCTGACCCAACTACTGCAACCGGCCGAACATACGTATTGTCAGCTGCAGACACAAGCAATGCAACTACAGGGCTTAGAAATCCTTTGCTGCAGTAAGGGTAAGAACTAGAAGTCATCTAACCATTTTAATAAATTTTACAGGAAGAAAGTAACCTATAAGTTTGTCATATTGCAGACCGAACGATGCTTCGAAACTGATGATTCTCACTAAATAAACATATATAAAAAAAGTTCTGGAGGGCCAGTCCAGAAATTTGGCATACATAGTCATGCATATGTTTTGTAATTTAAAAATAAAAATCAACCAAATATTAATTTTGACCGTCTCTCTTCTGTATTTATTTGTAAATAGTTGACGGTTAAACTATTTGAACTTTTGTTCTATATTTGACATTCTAGGCGCGTAAATGTTTCTTGTATGTACCTAACCGTCTCTTCAAAAATGAATGAAATACTTTATCTAAACATGATAAAAATTTAAAATCATATCGTCGACAAATTTCGTCTCCAAACATATTCAAAAAAGTGTCTGGATAAAAGCATGAAAATCGGTCGCGTTCGCACCACTGTGACACACCAGATCTGTACCTGAATCGCAGTAGCAAGTCTTCACTTTGACACCGTCCTCCACCCCCGTGGTGCAGCCCATGTTCTTCGGTCTACCGGCGTAGCAGTCCCTTTTGGCCTTGTCCTCATCGCCTTCTGGTGTCACAGTCACGCAAACCCCGTAACACTCCTTTGCATCCCCATAGGGGTTGCCTCTAGGCGCCACGCATCTATCCACCGGCCCAGTGCAGGAGTTGCACCAGATCTCTGTCTTTCTGTCGTAGTGTCGGTAGTGATTGTAAGCAGATGCGTGTGTGCAGATGTAGAGGACGACGGCTGTCAGTAGTACCTGAGGGAGGGCACGATGAATATACACGCAATGATCAGCACAGGAGTTGCACCAGATCTCTGTCTTTCTGTCGTAGTGTCGGTAGCGGTTGTAAGCAGATGCGTGTGTGCAGATGTAGAGGACGACGGCTGTCAGTAGTACCTGAGGGAGGGCACGATGAATATACACGCAATGATCAGCACAGGAGTTGCACCAGATCTCTGTCTTTCTGTCGTAGGGTCGGTAGTGGTTGTAAGCAGATGCGTGTGTGCAGATGTAGAGGACGACGGCTGTCAGTAGTACCTGAGGGAGGGCACGATGAATATACACGCAATGATCAGCACAGGAGTTGCACCAGATCTGTGTCTTTCTGTCGTAGGGTCGGTAGTGGTTGTAAGCAGATGCGTGTGTGCAGATGTAGAGGACGACGGCTGTCAGCAGTACCTGAGAGAGGGCACGATGAATATACACGCAATGATCAGCACAGGAGTTGCACCAGATCTCTGTCTTTCTGTCGTAGTGTCGGTAGCGGTTGTAAGCAGATGCGTGTGTGCAGATGTAGAGGATGGCGGCTGTCAGTAGTACCTGAGGGAGGGCACGATGAATATACACGCAATGATCAGCACAGGAGTTGCACCAGATCTCTGTCTTTCTGTCGTAGGGTCGGTAGTGGTTGAACGCGGATGCGTGTGTGCAGATGTAGAGGACGACGGCTGTCAGTAGTACCTGAATGAGGGCACGATGAATATACACGCAATGATCAGCACAGGAGTTGCACCAGATCTCTGTCTTTCTGTCGTAGTGTCGGTAGTGGTTGTAAGCAGATGCGTGTGTGCAGATGTAGAGGACGACGGCTGTCAGTAGTACCTGAGGGAGGGCACGATGAATATACACGCAATGATCAGCACAGAAGTTGCACCAGATCTCTGTCTTTCTGTCGTAGGGTCGGTAGTGGTTGTAAGCGGATGCGAGTGTGCAGATGTAGAGGACGACGGCTGTCAGTAGTACCTGAGGGAGGTCACGATGAATATACGCGCAACGATCAGCACAGGAGTTGCACCAGATCTCTGTCTTTCTGTCGTAGGGTCGGTAGTGGTTGTAAGCGGATGCGTGTGTGCAGATGTAGAGGACGACGGCTGTCAGTAGTACCTGAGGGAGGGCACGATGAATATACACGCAATGATCAGCACAGGAGTTGCACCAGATCTCTGTCTTTCTGTCGTAGGGTCGGTAGTGGTTGTAAGCGGATGCGTGTGTGCAGATGTAGAGGACGACGGCTGTCAGTAGTACCTGAGGGAGGTCACGATGAATATACACGCAATGATCAGCACAGGAGTTGCACCAGATCTCTGTCTTTCTGTCGGAGGGTCGGTAGTGGTTGTAAGCAGATGCGTGTGTGCAGATGTAGAGGACGACGGCTGTCAGTAGTACCTGAGGGAGGGCACGATGAATATACACGCAATGATCAGCACAGGAGTTGCACCCGATCTCTGTCTTTCTGTCGTAGCGTCGGTAGTGGTTGTAAGCGGATGCGTGTGTGCAGATGTAGAGGACGACGGCTGTCAGTAGTACCTGAGGGAGGGCACGATGAATATACACGCAACGATCAGACACAGGAGTTGCGCCAGATCTCTGTCTTTCTGTCGTAGGGTCGGTAGTGGTTGTAAGCGGATGCGTGTGTGCAGATGTAGAGGACGACGGCTGTCAGTAGTACCTGAGGGAGGGCACGATGAATATACACGCAATGATCAGCACAGGAGTTGCACCTGATCTGTGTCTTTCTGTCGTGGGGTCGGTAGTGGTTGTAAGCAGATGCGTGTGTGCAGATGTAGAGGACGACGGCTGTCAGTAGTACCTGAGGGAGGGCACGATGAATATACACGCAATGATCAGCACAGGAGTTGCACCAGATCTCTGTCTTTCTGTCGTAGGGTCGGTAGTGGTTGTAAGCAGATGCGTGTGTGCAGATGTAGAGGACGACGGCTGTCAGTAGTACCTGAGGGAGGGCACGATGAATATACACGCAACGATCAGACACAGGAGTTGCACCAGATCTCTGTCTTTCTGTCGTAGGGTCGGTAGTGGTTGTAAGCAGATGCGTGTGTGCAGATGTAGAGGACGACGGCTGTCAGCAGTACCTGAGGGAGGGCACGATGAATATACACGCAACGATCAGACACAGGAGTTGCACCAGATCTGTGTCTTTCTGTCGTAGCGTCGGTAGTGGTTGTAAGCAGATGCGTGTGTGCAGATGTAGAGGACGACGGCTGTCAGTAGTACCTGAGGGAGGGCACGATGAATATACACGCAATGATCAGCACAGGAGTTGCACCAGATCTCTGTCTTTCTGTCGTAGGGTCGGTAGTGGTTGTAAGCAGATGCGTGTGTGCAGATGTAGAGGACGACGGCTGTCAGTAGTACCTGAGGGAGGGCACGATGAATATACACGCAACGATCAGACACAGGAGTTGCACCAGATCTCTGTCTTTCTGTCGTAGGGTCGGTAGTGGTTGTAAGCAGATGCGTGTGTGCAGATGTAGAGGACGACGGCTGTCAGCAGTACCTGAGGGAGGGCACGATAAATATACACGCAACGATCAGACACAGGAGTTGCACCAGATCTGTGTCTTTCTGTCGTAGCGTCGGTAGTGGTTGTAAGCAGATGCGTGTGTGCAGATGTAGAGGACGACGGCTGTCAGCAGTACCTGAGGGAGGGCACGATGAATATACACGCAACGATCAGACACAGGAGTTGCACCAGATCTCTGTCTTTCTGTCGTAGGGTCGGTAGTGGTTGTAAGCGGATGCGTGTGTGCAGATGTAGAGGACGACGGCTGTCAGTAGTACCTGAGGGAGGGCACGATGAATATACACGCAATGATCAGCACAGGAGCTGCACCTGATCTGTGTCTTTCTGTCGTGGGGTCGGTAGTGGTTGTAAGCAGATGCGTGTGTGCAGATGTAGAGGACGACGGCTGTCAGTAGTACCTGAGGGAGGTCACGATGAATATACACGCAATGATCAGCACAGGAGTTGCACCAGATCTCTGTCTTTCTGTCGGAGGGTCGGTAGTGGTTGTAAGCAGATGCGTGTGTGCAGATGTAGAGGACGACGGCTGTCAGTAGTACCTGAGGGAGGGCACGATGAATATACACGCAATGATCAGCACAGGAGTTGCACCAGATCTCTGTCTTTCTGTCGGAGGGTCGGTAGTGGTTGTAAGCAGATGCGTGTGTGCAGATGTAGAGGACGACGGCTGTCAGTAGTACCTGAGGGAGGGCACGATGAATATACACGCAATGATCAGCACAGGAGTTGCACCAGATCTGTGTCTTTCTGTCGTAGGGTCGGTAGTGGTTGTAAGCAGATGCGTGTGTGCAGATGTAGAGGACGACGGCTGTCAGTAGTACCTGAGGGAGGGCACGATGAATATACACGCAATGATCAGCACAGGAGTTGCACCAGATCTCTGTCTTTCTGTCGTAGGGTCGGTAGTGGTTGAACGCGGATGCGTGTGTGCAGATGTAGAGGACGACGGCTGTCAGTAGTACCTGAGGGAGGGCACGATGAATATACACGCAATGATCAGCACAGGAGTTGCACCCGATCTCTGTCTTTCTGTCGTAGGGTCGGTAGTGGTTGTAAGCAGATGCGTGTGTGCAGATGTAGAGGACGACGGCTGTCAGTAGTACCTGAGGGAGGGCACGATGAATATACACGCAATGATCAGCACAGGAGTTGCACCAGATCTCTGTCTTTCTGTCGTAGGGTCGGTAGTGGTTGTAAGCGGATGCGTGTGTGCAGATGTAGAGGACGACGGCTGTCAGTAGTACCTGAGGGAGGGCACGATGAATATACACGCAATGATCAGCACAGGAGTTGCACCAGATCTCTGTCTTTCTGTCGTAGGGTCGGTAGTGGTTGTAAGCAGATGCGTGTGTGCAGATGTAGAGGACGACGGCTGTCAGTAGTACCTGAGGGAGGGCACGATGAATATACACGCAATGATCAGCACAGGAGTTGCACCAGATCTCTGTCTTTCTGTCGTAGGGTCGGTAGTGGTTGTAAGCAGATGCGTGTGTGCAGATGTAGAGGACGACGGCTGTCAGTAGTACCTGAGGGAGGGCACGATGAATATACACGCAATGATCAGCACAGGAGTTGCACCAGATCTCTGTCTTTCTGTCGTAGGGTCGGTAGTGGTTGTAAGCGGATGCGTGTGTGCAGATGTAGAGGACGACGGCTGTCAGTAGTACCTGAGGGAGGGCACGATGAATATACACGCAATGATCAGCACAGGAGTTGCACCAGATCTCTGTCTTTCTGTCGTAGGGTCGGTAGTGGTTGTAAGCAGATGCGTGTGTGCAGATGTAGAGGACGACGGCTGTCAGTAGTACCTGAGGGAGGGCACGATGAATATACACGCAATGATCAGCACAAAAGTTGCACCTGATCTGTGTCTTTCTGTCGTAGGGTCGGTAGTGGTTGTAAGCAGATGCGTGTGTGCAGATGTAGAGGACGACGGCTGTCAGTAGTACCTGAGGGAGGGCACGATGAATATACACGCAATGATCAGCACAGGAGTTGCACCAGATCTCTGTCTTTCTGTCGTAGGGTCGGTAGTGGTTGTAAGCAGATGCGTGTGTGCAGATGTAGAGGACGGCGGCTGTCAGTAGTACCTGAGGGAGGGCACGATGAATATACACGCAATGATCAGCACAGGAGTTGCACCCGATCTCTGTCTTTCTGTCGTAGGGTCGGTAGTGGTTGTAAGCAGATGCGTGTGTGCAGATGTAGAGGACGACGGCTGTCAGTAGTACCTGAGGGAGGGCACGATGAATATACACGCAATGATCAGACACAGGAGTTGCACCAGATCTCTGTCTTTCTGTCGTAGGGTCGGTAGTGGTTGTAAGCGGATGCGTGTGTGCAGATGTAGAGGACGACGGCTGTCAGTAGTACCTGAGGGAGGGCACGATGAATATACACGCAATGATCAGCACAGGAGTTGCACCTGATCTGTGTCTTTCTGTCGTAGGGTCGGTAGTGGTTGTAAGCAGATGCGTGTGTGCAGATGTAGAGGACGACGGCTGTCAGTAGTACCTGAGGGAGGGCACGATGAATATACACGCAATGATCAGCACAGGAGTTGCACCAGATCTCTGTCTTTCTGTCGTGGGGTCGGTAGTGGTTGTAAGCGGATGCGGATGTGCAGATGTAGAGGACGACGGCTGTCAGTAGTACCTGAGGGAGGGCACGATGAATATACACGCAAATATACAATATACACATGGTTTCTTCATGTGTAGTTATAGTTAGCTAGGCAATGGGGAAGAAGGAAACTCTGTGTATATAACTGCAATAGTTTGACCGATCATCACCAAATTTTGCAAGGTCATGTGTACCAGCATTATAAGTAATTTTTTACGAATCTGTAATGAGCTTCAAGTGTAATAGAGATTTTACTGACATTTGTATACTTAATTTAAAACGGCCTATAGCCACACCACCATTTGATCTACCAAATGGTCTTCGATTTATCTGATCAATCTAACTCATATTTTGCATGGTCGTTCAGACCAACATTGTCTCTTATTTTACAAATTTTTAGCCCTATCAGTCAAGAACATAGATGCACTTATTGACAGTTTCAATAACTGTCAGAAATGACATTTCAAAACAGAAATTCCACTGCATTCTGGGTTGCTCTATGTAGCAAAGCAAAGTTTATAGATGGCTATTCTCAATATCAATGTAAGACAGATTCTTTTCTTAGTGGATCATATTGCAATACATAATGTAGTCAAAATTTAATGTAGGTATTTCATATACATAGGTATAGGTACATTCCCAGCCCAATTGGTCAAGAATTTATAGACTTATTGCTGTTTTAAATGTTTGAATATCTGTCCAAAGAGATTGATGGAAAAATATCAGTACAATAATCTGTTATTTAATTGATCCAGAGTGTTTATGAAAAGTTGCAAGGAAAATTGGTAATAAATAATGTATAGTTAGTTATCTTTGATTGAATGGATCGTGCTATGATTGGCGATGTCGTGCGTGTCGGTGCTCACTCATCAACGCGTTACACCGAGCGTTTTCCTAGTTTATACCAACTGCAAATTGAAAATATTTGCCTACTGTGGGATTCGAACCCACGCCCCTGAATTGCCGGTCCAGTGCTCTAACCACTAAGCTAAGCAACCATTATAAATAAAATATTTTTTAAATAATTATAATAACAAAATATTAAAAGAAATACAAAAATAATTGTGACTAAGAATACGAATTAAAAATTTACTATTTTCCTTGGTTAATTGTAGTTAAATCAGTAATAAAAGTTAACGTATCCGTTACTATTTGAGATTATGCGTCACTTTGCTCGACATTTTATCTACAATAAATACCTGTATGGATGTGTAAAATAAAGTGATAACAAAATGTTAACTAACGGATTTAGTTTTGTCTCCCATCACATCATGCTTGTACGAAGAATTTTAACAATCACGATGTCGTCAAATGTTCATCTTCCAGGAAAGCGGATTGAAAATACTGTTGTTTTGTTTTCTGATAATTAGGTAAAGTGTGAGATCCACTAGGCCGTGATCAAAGTCAAAAGTCAAGGTGATTAGATAATTTATTACATTTAAGATTATTTTATGCAGGGCACTAGTTAAACTTTCTCCCACTAGGTCGACGCCACCAACACGTTCGATATCAACACTAAAACGCATGCCGAGTGGAAGTTATATCATTTTGTCATGAAGTCATAAACCATGACCCACAAACCTGTCAGTTTCGCGATTTTAACACTGGAAAACAACGAAAAAGGGGCGCGGTTGGGAGTAGAGAAATTTTCGTAGGTAATTTTCGAACAAATAAGCATACGTGATGGAGCCACTTTACGCAGGAAACTTTTAAGATGCGCTTTTTCATTTTGAAGTTCGTGTTTTCATAAGGCAATGAAAAAGGAGAACCAATTAAAATTGAAATTTAGTTACAAGTTTACTTTTTCAGCCATAACAAACAACTAAAGCAAATGTAATATAATTTATTTATATAAATATCCCCGTGATATCCTTTCTGATCCCCCCCACTCGATACAAGATGGCGGATGGTGGTGAAACTTTTTCGTGTGGCTCCTGCAAAATTGTGATTTTACAAAGTGATTGTGCTATTAAGTGCGGAGCAAGATGTGGAAAAGTGTTTCACGGGAAGTGCAGTGATCTTACAGACATAGAATTTCGGGTTGCAACTACGAATCGTTTCATAAAGTGGGCATGTAAGATGTGCACGTGGATAAGTGGCCATGAACCTGTGAAGCACGATGGAAGGAACCATCGTACGTTAAATGGCGAGGAGACAATCAAGGAGAGACGAGCAGTGCAAGGAAAATTAAACATATCCGACTGCAGAGAGAAAACTGATTCAGAAAAGAAGTATGTATCTCGAGTAAATATTAGCAAACCGGGCAAAAAGGAAAACGAGGCGAATGTTTCGGACAGGATCCGTCAGGTAGCAGCAGGGAGCAACGGTGCTCAGCAGTACGATGGCGACCGCGAGATGGCAGCACGGCGCAGCGCACCATGGCAGTTGGGCGGCGACCGAGAGATAGCAGCACGAAACGGTGGTCAGAAGAACGATGTGACAGAAGAGGACCTACTCACAGAAGATGTCCTATTCACAGAAGAGGACCTAGTCATGACGAATATAAACGGTGAAGAAGGATGGACACAAGTTCAAGGGCGAGGCAGAGGGCGTGGCAGAGGGCGTGGCAGAGGGCAAGGCAGAACAAATGACGGAAGCAGAATCCCAGGATTACAACAATCAGAACAATGGCCGAGCATCCAACAAACAAATGGGAGGCAAAGCTTACACACACATTTGCCAAAATCAAATGAAACTAATAGGAACATTGTACAACCCAAGTCAGTAAAATTGAAAGGAGTGCTTATGTATGGTGATTCAATGCTTCGAAAAGCCGGGGAAGTATGCAAAATGGAGGGTGAAGATGTAAAATTTTATCCAGGCATCCAGGTCGCAGAACTTGCAAAAAGAATTGAGGACATGGAAGACAAGCCAGTCAGTGGGGAGAACCCGAAGATCGTCGTCATCCATGTGGGGACCAACGACCTAAAATATGCACCAAGTTGCGACCACATAATGGGAGAGATACATGATCTGATCAAATCTGCGAGGCGACGATTCACGGGAGCGACAATCGCGATCAGCGCTGTGTTGTACCGGAGAGACATTGGACGATCATATGTGAATAAAGTAAACGAGAGTTTGAAATGGATGTGCGATTTATACAGTGTTGTGTTTATAGATGGAAACAGATGTGTGAGGAATGTGGACATTAGCCGTGATGGTTTGCACCCTAATGAGAGAGGTGCGCAAAAACTCGGGGAACTACTTCGCGGCGTTGCATTTTCAATTGTGCAGTCGGGAAACTAGTTTCGGTAAGGGGGGTGTGCTGTAAAACAGCTGACAATAGAGAAACTAGGACTGACTACGGTAGGCGCATGCACATTCAAAGTACCCATACACAAATGCCAGATCTTAAATCCATAAAAATATTACACCAGAACATACAATCAATCCGAAATAAAGGTCGTGAATTGGAAATATTAATGGAAGAAGTTACCCCAACCATATTATGTATAACGGAGCACTCGTTAAGAACAGAGGAACTAATAGAATTCAAGTTAGAAGGGTACAAAGTCATAGATAGTTACTGCAGATCAAAGAGCAGGGGAGGAGGTGTCATGATATGTGTCCGAGAACAGGTGGAAGCATTAAGTTTTCTCAGTGACGACAAAAAACAATTCGCAGTAGAAGGTGATCTTGAATACGCAATGATAAAAATTAAAGAGGAAGACATATCTGGAATATTAATTGCATTATACAGGCCACCACTGGGGAAAATAGAAACTTTTATATCAAATCTAAGTAAAATCCTTGAGAAGATCACCTCAAAGGAGAACATAGTTATTTGCGGCGATTTTAATATTAATACTGAAGTAGTTAACAACAATAGCAGGGCATTAAAAGAACTTGCTAAGGAGTATGGTCTGACAATTACAATCAAGAGCCCGACTCGAGTAACTGAAACCACTAGCACAATCATTGACAACATTCTTACAAATTTAGATCCTCAGAATTACACAGTGAAAGTAATAAATACGGCAATAGCAGACCACTATGGTCAGGAAATGGTGATTAAAAGGAAGCGCAAACCAATTAGAGATGCTACAAATAAGTGGACAACCTACAACGATATGTGCGAAAAAAACATATTGCATTTTTCTCAACTAATATTTAGCGAGGATTGGAATGATGTAGAAACAGAAGTTGGGATAGATGACAAGTATAACACGTTTGCAAGAAAAATTCAAAATATTTTTAATATCGCATTTCCAATAAAGAAGCGAAGGACTGACCGGCGTGTGGTAAAAAAAGCGAAATGGATTACGCAAGGTATACAAAAGTCAAGGGAAACGCTAAAAAGACTTTCAGAGGATGTAAAGGTTAAATGCAATCCATTAATTAGAATAAGACTAAGAAATTACAAGAAAGTGGATAGAAATGTAATTAGGAAAGCCAGAGCTAATGAAATCCGTGACCTCATTATGGAATCGGAAAATAGATCAAAAACAGTTTGGAAGGTTATAAACAATGAAAGGGGCAGCAAGAAAGGGACTGGGAAGAGTATAGAAGCGATCATAATAGAAAATGAAGGGATTGTGTCATATTGCTGTCATATACCGTATACCGTGTCTTATCACCGTCATATAGCTATCATATTAATTGTATTTGTGTATTTCTTGTGTTACAATAAAAAAAAAAAAAAAAGTAAGCTGGAAGAAGTCGCAGAAGTATTTAACAACTATTTTATAAATGAAGCACAAAACATCATACAAAAAGAGCCGAGGACTGAGAATGAAAAACTAGAGGTTATGCCAAACTACGTGGATGACCAAATGCTATTATATAACACAACTCGAGAAGAAATCATTTTAATTATTAGAAAGCTAAAGAATAAGAAATCAGCAGGACATGACAATATTTCTCCTTTCTTACTTAAAAAGTGTGCATCAGCCATCAACTGGCCCCTGACGTACTTAGTTAATCATTCATTCATGGTCGGTAAATTCCCTCATTCACTCAAAATAGCGAGGGTAATCCCAATTCACAAGAAAGGGTGCCGTAAGGAAGTTGGCAACTATAGACCAGTCTCAATACTACCGACAATTTCCAAAGTTTTTGAAAAGGCATTTGAGAGAAGACTAATAAAATATCTAGAATCACGCCGACTAATAGCAGCAGAACAACATGGTTTTAGAGCACAAAGATCAACTAACACTGCAATTGCAAGCCACGTGGACTGGGTAGTTAGGGAACTTGATAAAGGAAATTCACCTGTCACGGTATTTATGGATCTGTCAAAAGCTTTTGATTGCATCAGCCATAGTGTCCTACTTAGTAAATTAGATAGGTATGGAATGAAGGACACTGCGATCGACTGGTTAACCTCATACTTGGAAGGGAGGGAACAATTTGTAGAATTAAAAGGAAAGAACGACAAGGTTTACAAATCAAAAAATTACACCATTAAATTTGGTGTACCTCAGGGGTCTGTGCTTGGACCAGTACTATTTAACGTATATATAAATGGAGTCGCGGATGTCGTCACTGAAGGTAATTTGATATTGTTTGCAGACGACTCCACTTTAAGCATTGCTCATAAAGATATGAAAACTTTGGAAATAAATACTCACACGCAGGTAAACAGAGTTGTTCAGTGGTTTAAGCAAAATAATCTTATAATTAACGAAAGCAAAACGAAATATATGGTGTACAACCTGGGCAATAAGCCACAAGAAGACATAAATGTACTGCTGAATTGCACCCAACTTGAACAAGTGTGTAACTTCTCATTCCTAGGTACTATTATTGACCAACGTTTAGCCTGGAATTCTCATATTGACAGCATAGCAAAGAAAATATCTTCTGGTCTATTCGTATTACGGAACCTTTCTCTACACCATAATAAAGAACTTCTAATGTTAGCTTACTTTGCAATCATAGAATCCCACATCAGATACGGCATTTGTGTATGGGGAAACAGTTCAAAGAAAAATATTGACCGGATACTAATTTTACAAAAAAGGGCAGTTAGGATAATTTAAGAACTTAAAAATATGGAGTCATGCAAAAGTAAATTTAAAGAATTAGGAATAATGACCGTGGTGTAGTGAAGCTACAAGGGTAAAACTGGGCACTTATCTCATTGGCCCTCGGCCACGTGGTCCTGCGTCCGTCCCGCGCCTCGCGGTTGTCCTGCGTCCCGCCCGTGGAGTCTTCCAGGTGTTGTCTTGGCTAGATCTTGTCGCCGACTCCCCGAAAGATCGCCTCGTGGGCTCCCAGGTTCGACGTCTCAATAGCTGACCAGGCAGTATCAGATGTATCGCATGATCTGAGTGCACTGGCCGCCGCCACAGTCCTTCCTGCTGGTGGTAGGCAGCCCGCCACGCAGGATTGTACCGCGGGTCACGAAGTATTCGGGATAAGAGTGAACACTAGGGTGGTTCTAGAAGGATGGCGGGTTATTGGGGTGAACTAGGGTGTAAGATAAAGGGGTTTAGAAAGTGGGGTATGTAATGGAAATACGAGTTATCGTGACAATATATCCACACAACTATCATGATGGCAGTGAAAAATGTGTCACTTAATAAAACAAATGAATGCGTACAGCCAACGCATAAAGTCCTGTTAATTCTTCACCCTTACAGAATATCATGATACCACCACTCGTACAGCGAAGCTCGTAAAGTTGCCTATAGCAAACCCATAGCTATTTGTCAACTGAGGGATGACTGAATTACTGGGTTGTGTTCATCAGCCCCAGATAGCTCACACAGATAAGGAAGTCAAAGTTATGTCGATCGAATGAACATAACTTAACAACAACCAACTTTCTTTTATCGGAACTAATAATTAATTTACTTTCAGTTAAAACAAATATAGTGGGTTGGTGCATTTGGATTTCATTGGTATTGATTTTATCAAGATTGTAATAATACAATTTGAAAAATTTAAACTATTTAATTTAAATACTCTAAAATTATTTAATTATTATGTATTTTTAATTATTTAATCCAAAAATTATTTTATATTAAAATGAAGTTAAGATGGTCTATTTGTATGTAATTTGTATTTAATAAATCTTTCAAATGGAATAAATCGGTTAATTGAATGAATCCTGGTGTCAAGGCTGGCAACATAATTTGATCTATTATCAATCAGTGTGTGAATCATTGATCAGAAAATGTTTGATTGTTATTAGAAACACTCAAACAGCTCCTATAACCATCAAACCTTAGATACATTCATTTGTAACAGAAACCGGAAAGTAACTGAGTATTACAGTCACTCAACGTCACTAGTCACTCCACAAAAATTTCATTATGGCTGTTAAATTAGATAAATCTCCGAACAAATTTATAGAAGTTATAAATCGTGGCCGCATGGTTGGCAATGTGGGAAGTAGGAAGAAATTTCGAACAGATAGCTCTAGTGAAATTGTGCAAGGTCTCTGGAAAATTATTGAAAGTCATAGGTACTTTGACTGCTATTGTATTTTTTCAGTAATTGTTATTATATCGAGGAACTATATACTGGACCTTCCGAATATTGTATTAGTGAATTTTGGTGATCATCGACATTCTGTCGGCGAACACTAAAATACCTAACTGATTTTATAATATTACCTAATAGCTGTTACTTTTTAAGTTGATGCACAAATAGAATAACACTTTTTATTATTAATACTAACACACTTCGAACCAGCTAATTAGTGAATTCATATTAATTTTGTTATAGGGAGGTATATTAAGATTTTGTTGTTAAAACTCAATTTTTTGGTACTTCTTCAAATAAAAATCAACTGTGTAACCCCTGGTTAAACAGGTTCCATCACAACTATTGTTTTATCATTGTGCCGTTCTGATGTTAAACGCATTATGGTAAGATCTTATCAACTAAACACTCTCTTCTTCTCTTCTTATTCCTCTAAAAAATCTATTAGAAAAAGCATTTTAAATTCTCTCGGATTGATATCAAAATCCTGAGATCTGTCGAATAAACGAAAATCTTTATACTTGTGTCTAATTAGCATTTGTTCAATACGGTCTACTAAGATTTAAACAATATATTGTTACAGGTGATAAGTATTAAGTAGTTTGGGAAATCACACAGTTCATAGGAAATAACAGAATTGATATTTTTGTGATTGAATCGCATCGAGTAGATATTTGTGTGGATGGACGTTGTTGACAGACAAAAACCAGTTTTTCAAGTCATCCCTCTGTTGTCAAATAACTATGGGTTAGCTGTAGGCAACTTATCGAGCTTCGCTGTAAGAGTGGTGGTATCGTGATATTCTGTAAGGGTGAAGAATTAACAGGACTTTATGCGTCGGCTGTACATAGTCATAATACCAGGAGAAGAAACGACATCCATGAAGAATCTAAAAGACTAAACATTTCAAGCAAAGCCCCTAATACAGCTGCAATAAGTCTTTTCAACAAACTTCCCAAAAATATTAAAGAGATGAAGGATACAAGTATATTTTATAATAACCTTAAAGATTATCTTATAGAAAAATCGTTATATAGTGTACAAGAGTATATGGGCGAGTAAAAGTAGAAATAATATAAGTTAGACTAGAGATGTAAACTACTGTTAAATGTACGTAATATTCAATCTATTTCTTATATGTTAAATTTATCTTGTAATTAATTAATGGATTTGAAGGACGAGAGAGTGCGTTTTATTATAACTACCTATACTTATAACTAATTGTTAAAACAATGTACATTGTAACTGACAATTCAATAAATAAATAAATGAAATGAAAAATGGTAGAATGAAATGTTTTCAATAATGTGGCTAGTTAAATTTATAGAAAAATTTTACAACATCATATTTTTCTTTAGTTTCCGCTTATGTGAGAATATATGCTCACACTGATTTATTAAGTAGTAGTTTTTATTAATGATTTATGACCAAAGCAAAATGTAAAATCACAAATATCCATAATGTCAGATTGTACACATCACATACATGTGACTCATGGCTACGACGAATGAATCAGTTGCAGTTTTATTGTAGATAACAAATCAAATTGTGTTCCAGAGTCAGGAAATAATAAGAGGCAAATTCAGTGAATTTATAAAGCACAAAAGTAATGGATAATATGATTCATGATGAAGAGGTATGGATGGTGAGTGGGAAGGAGGCGGTCGTGACATATTATTGTGGTAATGGCACCTTCCCAACAATTACCTCTCGACTGAGGGAAAACACACAACAATAAAATATATTTGGGACTCTTTGGAGATAGTCATGTTAAGGTCCCTGTATATCACGTGACTTTGTAACCAAAAAGCTACACATTTTCTATTGGAAGGGTTCAGTTTATCAAAGACTTCTCTCTCATCAGATATGTTAGGACACATCTGTTGGAACTAATTCTACGCAGAAAAGAACTGCGAAAAAAACATATTAGATGATTTTACTTCCTTGCACCTAAATATTCTCAAATCAAGACCTGAAGTTGAAGGAAATTCTATGAGTTGCCAAGAACAGCAAACATTACTCTAATAAAAAGGCATATATGCATCACAAACCTGACGCAATGTCAGAATATATAACATGCGCTCTTTCTTCCTCTTTCCAACGAAATGTTGAGATATTAATTATATCCACTATTATGAATGTAATGTTTAAACGAACAGCACTTGGTTTTGACAGTCTTTACACGCGTATGTATACACGATATTTGTGTTGTTTTTATTTATTAAACCACTGCAAAAATAAATATTATTGACTGCAAATATTGATAAGCTCCAGTATGCAGTGAATTTTCTTCATAAATCACCTTGAATTATTCAACATGAACGATGTAAGGTATGTACTCATAGGTAACTATTTCTTTTGATCGGATGTAGAGAAATAAAGTCACGTGATACACAATGGCCTTAAAGCTAAGAAGTTTTAGGAAATAAAATGCTCTTAAATTTTATAAAAAAATTGGGTTGAGTATAAATCGAGGACGAAAGCCTCGAAACATCTGTGACTAGCCAATAATTTAACAATTATCAGAATATAAAATTTAAATAATAGCTTTGTATAGCACCGAGTGCTTGTGAAATGTACGGAATGAATGTCATGTATAATTTTTTATTTTGGTTCGAAAAACTATTCAATTAAAGTTTTTATCATAATATTTGTCTAATATTATTAAAAAAATTAACGTTTTGACTTGACCACTTTTTTCATCACTATAATTTTCATTAGAAATGTTATAGTCTATATATTCTTGAAAGTAATAAAACATTGCTGTTTATTTTACAATGATTTGATGTATGGGAACACAAAGATTATAAATTTAAATATATTACAAATAAATTCACTAACTAACAACAATGCACTTCAATATTCGTCTAAATTATACATTTAAATCACACACGGTTAAAATTTGGCAACTCATACACTGAATTTAAAAGCAGGACTTCCTTTGTACATATTCATATTATTTGAAAGTGTATTACAGGTCAAAATGTAGCCTTGCTGTGTTGATATATAAGCCCCAGGTTTGATTCCAGCTGCACAATCTCACACCATGGCTTACAAGTGTCTGTTCGCAATCGTGTTCTTAGCGTGCCAGGTTCACACCCAGGCCAGTGTTGAGGTGCAGAGCGGCACCTTATTGTTAGTTACTCTCGATCAAAATCAGACGGGACATCAAACAGTGGTAAGTGAATATCTTATTGTTATTTCTATTTCGTTGCTTTTAAGACTGTGATAAGTTTACCTGCATTAACTCAAATAATATTGTATTACTGTTAACTGTCTATATCGAATTGTTCATTCTGATTCAGCTTCAGATTAAGATTCTTTATTTGTCAATTGACCATATACATGATTGAGCGAGCGTCACCACGCTACTCTTATGGCACTTTCTCTGTGTGTTTTATTTTTGTTTGTTTGTTTGTTTGTTTGTTTTTTTGTCCGCACAGCCCAGGTTAAACCGCACATTCAATCGATCTGAAACTTTGCACATATGCTAACGTAATCTTTGCGGTCCCTGCTCCCTGGGATCGTTTTTGAACGGGCTCCTGTGATTGGTTCAAGTTTTAAAAAAATTATCTTTCGATTGGTTGCTCCGATCAATTTGAAATTTAGCAAAGTCATTGCAACCAACATTGTACCCAATCATACAAAGTTTCAGCCAAATCCTTCCATTGGTTAAAAATTTAAAAAAAATCTTTCATATGATTTTTGAAATTTAAACTAGAACCGATTGAGCGATCAACTTAAAACTTCGCGTGGTCATTGGTACCAACATTTTAGATATTTGTGCAAATTTTCAGTCTTATCAATCGTTATTTTCAAAAAGTTTTTGTCATTTTAAGGATATTTTATTCGATAATCTTGAAATATTTGAAAAATGTATACCTACTGCAGTTTCATCCCTGCCTTCTTTAAGCTTCTGTTCCAAGGCCTGTAGAGCAGCAAAGCAGTCCACATATTACTGTTGAATGAAAGATTTTTTGAGCTAGCGCATAAAATCGGATGCAGTTCGAAGGCCAAATACTCCATTGGTTATAAGTATAAATAATATCTACTGATTGGTCGACAATCAAAATGTTCCGATTAAGTTCAAATTTTGCATGGTGATCAAGACCAACATAATCTAAAATTTTACACATGTTAAGCCCAATCAGTCAAGTATTAATTGTCATTTTACGAGTTTAGTATGGGATGTCACAAGGGATTTCTGGAGAAAGTATGTAGGTAAGACTTTACGACACAATGGATATGATATTCATCCAGAGTAGGTATATGGTAGGGATGGAGCGAACTTGGATTTTGATATCGACTATCGATATCATTTATATATCGATATATATCGATATATCGATACTTCGATATATCGATATATTGAAATATCGAAATATCGAAATATCGAAATATCGAAATATTGAAATATCGAAATATCGAAATATCGATATATTGAAATATCGAAGTATCGATATATCGATATATCGATATATTGAAATATCGAAATATCGAAATATTGATATGGAAATAATATTTAGATGTATAGGTATGGAAATATTGATATATCGTATGAATGTATTAAATTGCTCCTAAAACTGCTAGGAATTTCAAAAGAAAATGTAAAAAGAAATAACACAGCTGTTCCAAAATATAGGGTCACCGGCCAGATAAGAAAGAAAATGTGAATAATCTGAGAAATTGTCCATAAATCTTGTTTTTAAACGCTGCACTGCAAATATGAATTATTTTGCCATAGTAGGTATAAACTTCAATTAAGAACATAATTGTATCATGCGGTAAGGCTTCAATATATCGATATTTCAATATATCGATATTTCAATATTTCGATATTTCAATATATCGATATTTCGATATTTCAATATTTCGATATTTCGATATTTCAATATTTCGATATTTCAATATTTCAATATATCGATATATCGATATTTCAATATATCGATATATCGATATTTCAATATATCGATATTCAATGTATACAGGTATCGATATTTCGATATTTTTTTGATATCGATATATATCGATATATCGATATTTTCTCCATCCCTATTCAAACACACATCAAGTCTCAACATCAACTGGCCTTTTGACTTATTCAAGCCATGACTATGATCTTTCAAACTGTGATCATTGATTACAGAGATTTTTCAAATGCAATTGTTGGGTAATAATTTGTTGAAGCATTTATTATGGTCGTGTCCATTCCTTGATTTTCTTGATGATAGTATTATCTATCTTGCTATTACTATCTTTGTTACAACATTTGCCATAATTGAATTAGCCTTAAATAATATACTAAATACTCTGTTATTTACTGTTTACAGTGATTTTATAAACAATTGGGAAGTATATTTATTTTTTATTGTCAGTTTAAAAATATCAACAGAAATAAAAAAAAAATCAGTCATTAAAAGTCTTTCTATGCAAGTAAAAAAGGAAAAGAAAATGCATTCATACAAATCAATCAACAAAAATAAAAAAAAAATAAATTGAATCTGTGATGATTTCACTGTGAATAATTGCCAATATTGGCTTTTTATACCAAATACTCTGTTATTTCACTGTTTATATTGAGTTTTTAAGTACAATTATTTCCTGAAAGTTTGTAAAGGTAATTTATACAAGCCATTGGGATGGTTGTTACATTCTGTGATGTTCTCTGTGATTTATGATGTGATAGTAATATCTTCTTGCAAATGCTATCTTTGTTAAATAACATTTGCCATAATTATGGCCTTAATTCCAAATATTCTGTAGTTCACTTACAGTGGAATAATATAATCAATTCTCAATAAATCTACTATCGTTATTTAAAAATATCAACAGAAGTAATAAAAAATCAGGAAATGCATTGATAAAGTCAATCAACACATTTTAAAAAAAATATCAAAATTAAAAAAAAACATTTATATCAATATCAATCAATCCTTTTCTATCAATACTTTGTTATTTCATTGTTTATATTGTTTCATATTGATATTGATATATATGAATGTAGTGCTTTCTAATTGGTCGAGGAAGTGTAGTATGATGGGGATCAAATTAGAGGATGAACATTTGTATACCTTGTTGTTTGCTGACGATCAGGTGGTGCTTGCAGAGGATGAGGAAGATGCAAGTTACATGGTCCGTAAGTTGATTGAAGAATACGACGAATGGGGTTTGGAAATAAATCTTCAGAAGACTCAATATATGGTTGTTGGTGGTCAAGGAAACGACATTGAGACTCCAGTTGGTACCATCAAGGTAACTAAAGAGTACAAATATTTAGGAGTTACGTTGACCGATGACGGTCTTGACGAAAAGGACATATTGAGCAAGATGGGACAAGGAAGAGGAATAACGAGGCAACTGCATTCGGTACTGTGGAGTAAGGCGGTAAGAAATGAGACGAAAGTCCATATGTTTAAGTCTCTTGTTGAAAGCTGCATTACCTACGGATCCGAGGTCTGGACAATAAACCGAAGGTTACAACATAGAGTGAATGCAGTTGAAATGGCGTTCTGGAGAAGGTCTTGCGGCGTTACTCTTTTTGACCACATTAGAAATGAGGAGGTAAGAGACAGAATGGGGGTCGAAGCATCACTTACAGAAAGCATAGAAGCAAAACAGCTACTCTGGTATGGCCATATGAGGAGGATGCCAGAAAAACGATTGCCTGCCAAAATATGGAAGTTTAAACCTAGAAGAAGAAGAAAGAGAGGTCGTCCAAGAAGAATGTGGCTTGATGGCATTGGGGAAGCCTTGGAGAAAAGAAATCTTCTCGAACAAGATTGCCATAACCGGGAGGTGTGGCGTGCGGGATGCGGAAAACGGCCCGAGCTGTAGAGAATCCGCTAAATATATATATATATATATATATATATTGTTTCAATTGCAAATGTTGCCAAGTAATCTATGGTGATTTGTACAAGTCTTTGGTCTTGCCCCAAGGAAGGGTCTTGTCATCTCCATTATGTGATACCCACTCTGTGATTATTCACTATATGCTAATTGAAGTATAATAGATACCTTATGCTATTGCTCATTTTATTATGTACAACTTGGCCAATACTGACCGTATGTATACCAAAATACTCTGTTATTTCACTGCTTCGTGATTATTTTAAGCAATGGAGAAATCTTATTAATTTGTTTATTGTACATTTTGTAAATATCAACACATGTAAAAATGAAAATATTCATACAAATCAATGTAAGCAAAAGATAAAAAGATGGTGCACTTATAAAAATCAATCAGTATTTATAAGCAAAAACAAAAATGCGCCCATAAATATCAATTAACACCAGTAAAAAAACAATTAAAAAAATTAATATGCATCCATACCAATCAATCAATACAAGTAAAAACAAAAAGATGATGCATTCAAAAAATGAATCAAGCAAAAGATCAAAATAATACCAATAAAATGAATTCATAAAATCAAATGAAAATGTCATGTGACATATTGGGATGAAAAACTGTGGTCTATGTGATGTAGCACAAAATTTTTATGCAATTTCCAAGTCTCCAACAATGATGATGGCATGAAGACAACTATGATGTTTACTAGTTGATGCCTCAGACACCTACCATTTATCAACAAAAACTGGCATTTTGACTCATTCAAGGTATGGAAAAGTATTTCAAACTGTGATTTTCCAAATGATTTTTCAAATGCATTCTGTGATGCTTTCTCTGTGATAGGTGCTATTACATTGCTATTGCTAACTCTTATTAACATTGCCATAACTGGTATTTATCAACTGTGAGTATTGTTACTCTGTCAGTTAACAGTTTACTCTCATTTTTATAACCAAAGGAGTTCTCTCATTAAATTTTGTATAATACCAACACAAGAACAAAGTGCATTTATAAAAATATGTCAATGCAAATACAATCAAAAAATTAAATAATGCACTATAACGATTAATTAAAAGAAGTAAAAAAGAAAAGAAATGGAATTACAAGAAAAAATGCATTCATAAAAATCAAACACACTTGTGTAAAAAACAAATAAAGTGTTAATTCTGTTTTGGTTTCTATTACAGTATTATAGTCTTGCTATCTCTATTATATAACATGCCATCAATATACATACTCATATCTCAATACTCAATATATCACATCATCTTATATCAATTGTGACACTGATACGTGCTCTGTTATTTCAGAGTTGCAGTGATGTTTACATGTTTATATGCAATTAATTTTGTATACGTTTTAAATATCAACACATGACAAACGCAATCACCCAAATAGTTCAAATAGGTAGGTATCATTAATTTTAAATCATTATGAAATGTCATGTGACATCTTGGCAAGAAAAACTGTTTGAGATGTATGACAAGATAATGATGTAATTTTCAAGTCTCCAACAATGTGTTGCCATGGTAAAGCGGTAAAGCCTTTGTTGCAATGGAAACGTGCTAAATGTCCTACTTGTAGTACAGAAGCTTTTGAAGAATTGATACTATTCCAATATTTTCACTACCTATGTTCATTGTGGTTATTTAATTGACAGGTTATCTATGTAAGTCAATTCATTCGTCAATGACTGTGTTGTGTGCCAAGCCAACTTTCACGTGTGCATTCACATAAAGTCGTCCTAGAAATGTCAAGTAGACAGCAAGCAGTCTTAGAGAGAGAAAAACGTCATATGAATTGTGTGTCTCTTTAATTTGTCGAAATATCGAGGTTCAGTGGAAAACCTTGGAAACAAATGGGCTTGAACACAGAGACCTAGCTCACCAGCCCAGCTGGAAAGGGGTACCTCTGTGTCAGCCAACTTGAGTAAATTCAAAGAAATATATACAACGTAGTTTTTCTTGTACAATAGAATAGCATCAACTTTGCAGACAATGACGCTTGAACACAGAGACCTAGCTTACAGCAATTGTGAATCACTGCTGAGAGGTACCTTTATGTCTCTTGCCGAGTCAATAATTAATACATTCAGAGAAAGAATGTGATTTAATTCAGTTATTTCAGAAAGAACATTTTAAAGTATCAAACATTTTAACTGCTGTTGTCGCTTGTTGTTGAATTGACGTGATTGATGGAGAATGGTTTCTAATATAAATCACCTGTTTCATTTACGGGTTTTACAGGCAGTTGTTTGCACACACAGTCACGGACTACAGGGGGTGGGGAGATGCTGGAATGTGGTTCTAACTTCCCTTGCATCACTTTCCCTTTCACTCACAGTCATAGGACACAGGGGTTGGGGGAGCTGATGGAATGCGGCAGAATAACATTGCCTCACTCTCACTGTCCAATAGGGGATGGGGGAGATGATGGAATGCGGAACCATGTGAATCGAGGCCGATTTTATTGGATTATTTATATTCTCTCATCAGATATTTACAAGTATCAGACCAGCTGTTTGTCAGTAAATCAGTAGCAAAATGTCTGTTCAAGTTAAATGTTTTATCCTCAAACATGCATTTTATGTGGCATATTTTAAGTTTGTTTAAAACTCAAAACATGTAATTTCAGGAGATTATTTTTCTCTGGGAAACTTGAAGTAACAGATCGAAAAATTACCGAAATATTCAATATCCCGGGTTTCATATCTGATGTTACTAATTATTATACTTAAATAGTTTTGTTACTAATGAGCAATTGTTGCCAATGTTTTTATTATTATCATTATTTGGTGGTGTTTGATTGTGTGTGTTGATTGTAGTATTTTTATTATATTAGGTACCTACATTACATTACGTACTTCATAAATATTTATTAATTTATTGCTATATTTATTCTCATTTTACAGTATTATTCTGTCCATTTAGTCAATATTTTGTCATTATATTTGTAATGTTGAAGTAGGTAGTTTACTTTTATTTAATCCTTGATTAAATTATTTATGAGTGGTCTATCCTTCATTTCGATCCTTTTGTTATCAGCTATTTCCAGTAGTTGACCGACTTGTAATAAGTCTTTGCCCATCTCTTCATAATGCACTGTTAGGGAAGTTGCGCTTAAAGAATTAGCTCAAGTCCTGTTAGTTTTGGACATATGAAAGCAAAAGTTCAAGTTCACAAAATACAATTATTCTAAATTTGCAGTTAGATCTGCTAAAATCCATTCACTGTAAGTAGTTTTTCAACGGTTACTCTTCAAAAGGGTTGTTCAATGATCTGTCGATAAACATAGTTCACTTTGTCAATAATCGATATCAAAAATTTGAAATATCAAATAGAGTTTTATTATTTCGATAGTGTTTAGTGGTGGAAATATGAACTATGAGAGAAGTTCCATTTGCGGTAAAATCGCAAATAAACGCAGGTAGAAAATTTGAGGTCAGCTATGAACATTTCCGCCGGCCGCGTTGTTTCGACACGAGGAAGCTGATTGGTCACGTGTTGAGATTGCGTATCGCGTGACAACGCAGGCTCGGAAGGAAGTATCAAAGACTCGCTCGGAACGCTCATCGATCAACATTACAACAAGTAAGTTCCTTGTCATGAGCAGTGACTCAGGTAATGTGTTGGAGATGGAAATATTCCTCGTTGATGGGCGACAATTCCTAGCTTGCACGAACTTCTTTTGTTTTATCAGCAATGCAAAATTATTGAATTTTCCACCAGGACGGACATAACGTTGTCACGTTGACGGGCAGATAATAACTTTATTGAGGTAAATCGATGTATTTTTGTAATGTGAGTGATTCCTCTTCGTACTAAAGATATCTCCGGAGCCTATACAATTTCCCAGGTAGCCATTACTAAAATATCGTCAAAAAAGCAGAGAATCACAGCTATTCTGCGAGCCATCAAGATGGTGGCCAACAATGAGATGACATCACATGCAAACTATGAATAGGGAGATGCAAAGATAGGACGACAGGTCGGTCACTAGTTGGCGCTAGCGTCGAGGGAGGTCACTTTTAAATCAAAGTATTTCTTGCTACACAGACCGTATTTTCATAAGAATTGAGAATAAGAATTAATGTTGATATTTGGTTATGTACCGAAATAGTGGATAATTAAAGTGTAATGATGATATTTTGAGATCGTGTAATGACGGCTGTCGGTATGTATTTTTGTTTCCAAGGCTATCTTGAAGGGCTCACGGCATAATGGAAACAATGAAACAACTGAGGCGGTGTTGTCTCGTTATGACATGGATTTTGATTTAGTAATTGCAATATCTTCTTATTTGCAAACATGTTAAATAATACTAGAGTAAAAAATGGATATAATATCTAAACAGTAAGTACATTCTTATGCCTGTCAAAAATATTTCGCGCGTTATAGTTTTATTATTATTATTAAGTCTATATTCTCAACAGAGCCAGGCTCCACTAGTGAGAATGTAATATAGAGAAGGGAGGAGAGGAAACCCGGTACCGGCATGTAGCCTACTCCTGACGAAAGATACCAAGGGGACCAACGGCTTAACGTCCCTTCCGAAGGACGGTGTAACATTCACAGCACGAGCCTCCACAACCCGCGCCGTCGAGAGACTGATAACAGGTGGAGAGGGGTCGTCACACTAACCCCCAAACACCCCAGTCCCTCTGGCCCAACGGCAGCAACCTGGCAAGGCAGAGTTGAATGGTCACCCATCCAATCGCTGACTGCGCTCAATGTTGCTTAACCTCGGTGATCTAACGAGAACCGAGGTATCCAACACACCAGCCGTCGGGTCTCAGCCGTCGGGAGTTGACCTGTCTCGATGGTAGCGCCATGCAAGCGGGAGAAAGTTAAGCTAATGCCATCCCAGTTCAAATTGTAGGAGATAAAGTTGAGTTACTATTGAAACCTTGAAATCTATGGTCAATCCACAGTCATTGGGCTCAATTTTGAATATGATTTTTAATGATTATTTAGATAATATTGCTGGATTGCAATATGGCTTGACCTTATATTCCAAGGTCAATCGTTCTTAGGAACGGTGAATATATTATATCACACATTTGTGGACAGACGTGCGATTAGGTACCTACACTTTGCCCAAATAAAATTGATCGCTCAATAACTCTGATTGACTGAATGTTAGATCGCATCATCAGAAGTGAGTCCAAGCGATCTTCTTGCCTCACTCTAATGTAATAGGTGACCTCTCATTTCAACATTTGCCATAATTGAATTGGCTTTAAATAATATACTAAATACTTTGTTATTTACTGTTTACAGTGATTTTATAAACAATTGAGAAGTATATTTTATTTTTTATTGTCAGTTTAAAAATATCAACAGAAATAAAAAAAATCATTCATTAAAAGTCTTTCTCAAGTAAAAAAGGAAAAGAAAATGCATTCATACAAATCAATCAACAAAAATAAAAAAAATAAAAATTTAATCTGTGATGATTTCACTGTGAATAATTGCCAATATTGGCTTTTTATACCAAATACTCTGTTATTTCATTGTTTATATTGAGTTTTTAAGTACAATTATTTCCTAAAAGTTTGTAAAGGTAATTTATACAAGCCATTGGGATGGTTGTTACATTCTGTGATGTTCTCTGTGATTTATGATGTGATAGTAATATCTTCTTGCAAATGCTATCTTCGTTAAATAACATTTGCCATAATTATGGCCTTAATTCCAAATACTCTGTAGTTCACTTACAGTGGAATAATATAATCAATTCTCAATAAATCTACTATCGTTATTTAAAAACATCAACAGAAGTAATAAAAAATCAGGAAATGCATTGATAAAGTCAATCAACACATTTTAAAAAAAATATCAAAATTAAAAAAAAAACATTTATAAAAATCAACACAATTAAAAAAAACAATGTGTGATTCTGTGATGATTTCTCTGTGCTATTATTATTAAGTTTGCCATTATTGGCCTTTTATATTGTGGCGGTTCGATTCGCCCTGTCGAATCACCCGCCCAGCATGCATACCAACCGACGGCGCAGGCCTGCCAACCCTACCGGCGGAAGTGGCTATCTACACTCGGTCTATGACGTCAAAATAAAAAAAATGGCGTCGAGGACGTCATCAAAACCATGGTTGGTATATTGATATCAAAGACCTTCAGGTGCAGTGAAGCTCTTTGGTCTAGGCATCCGTCCGAGAATGTTTACACACACCTTGCTCAACGATCATTACTTGGATTTGAATTTTACCAAGGTAAGAAAATAACCTTTGTTTATTGTTTAAATCACCAATTCCCCGGGGAGAACGCATTGAGATAGTGAACTCTCTAGTGAATCCGGACCCAGTTGAGTACAGTGTCTAATTAGGGGGGTAGTTAGTAGTAGTAGTTTTTATTTCCAAATTTGTTATTACATTACAGATGTAGCATTTTAACAAATATAATATAAAGTGTAGGTACTACCTAGATGGTCATTTTTTGCCTAGGTAACCTACCTACCTACCTCATGGTCAATAGAATTTCCAAATTTATGGAATAATAACCTCGGTAAGGTAGGTAGGTAGGCTACATAGTGATATTCGTATTACCTATTCTTACACAGTCGCTTACGCCCATGTCTCACTGTTCCGGAACTCCGGTTACTTGACTCGGCTGAACTCCTGTCATCTCTGCCCCTAGCCTCTACAGAGAGCAGTTCATCCTGCTGCAGTATTTCCCACACATCATGAGCGAGCTGAGGTAGAAGAAACTGACTGCCAACATGGAGGGAGGACCCGTGGGATGCCTCGCTGACTCGCGCTCTACAGGTATGTAGCAATCCGAGTAGATTCCTCTCTTGGCTGGCAGAAGTTTACATTGGATGGTAGGTAGTTGTGGACTGAGCAGCACTGGGGAATGTGTCGAGCCTTGTTGTGCTATCTATAGTGGACCCAGCGAGTGTGTAGACAGGGTGTGACTACGATCCCGACAGCCGGGACTTTCAGGTTAAAAAAATAGTCCCGACCGTCGGTTTTACTGGGCAGCCTAAGGAATAAAACTCTCTATGGGTAGACAAATTCGAACTGGGCAGCTTAAAAAAAAATACTCTATGGTTAGGCAGAATTAAAACTTGTGAAAATTACAAATAAAAAAAAATGTGCTCCCGGCCGGATTCGAACCGACGACCTTTTGCACCGTGGTCCAGTACGCTATCCATAGCGCCATCTGGACGGTCATACTGAATGCCGTTCTTAACCAGTATATAAATAAACACGAGGAGCTAGGGAGAGAAGGGCTCTTTGGCTCTTCAACATTGCGCATGCGCGAACACTCTGAAGTCGCCTGCAATGATTCTTTTTCTCATAACCTCCTCAGACCCAGACATATTTTATTTGCCCGGATTTTGGTGAAATTTATTTTCCTAAAAGAAAATCACTTGAAAATAATATAAAAAGCAATCAATTTTTTTCAATGTTTTTTTTATTTTTTAATAATTTTTTATTTTTATTGACTAATTAAAAAGTCATTTTTACGGTGTAAAACTTTAAAAAAAATATTTAAAAATATAATCTATGCTGTTAATTGTTATGGCATTGAAGCAATAAAACATTTATTTTTATATTCCACAATGAATAATTACAATTTAATTAAATTACTGTAAATTACTGGCTAACAAGAATGTGGAGCAACAGAGAAGACCACGAGGAAAACGAGGTTTTCCACCATGAGGAAAAGAAAACCCTCCAAAACATCCATCAAGAAAGCATGTTATGATGAAAAGGTTCAAATTAAAATGGACCTATTACATATGACTATTGTATGGGGGGGGGGGGGGGGGAAGGGCATACGTTAATCAATCTTTATCTATGTTAATCATTTGAATTTTTTGCTTGATCCATTCTATTCCATCAATAGCATGATAATATTGTACAAGGCATTTACAGCCAAGGGAGACATTTCTGTTGAATTTATGAATTTATGATATTTACTGACTTATTATCCATACCAATTTTAAAACAAAGAGTGATGATAATTGTGCAGAAGGCACTGTAGTTTCAACATAGAGTAAATTTTTTGTACTATTTTCAACGGGACTCTTATGCCTCTTTCTCTGTGTGTTTTTTTTTGTTCGCGCCATATTGGCCGCACCGATTGACCAATCGAGATGAAATTTTGAACATTAACTAATATTATTCTAATTTTGTCCTGGAATGTTTTTTCAATAATATTCAAATCAAAAAGTTGATTATTTTTATTTATGGCCCATTTGGGTGCGACACCCTGCTGAGTTTATTACCCAAGTCTTGACCAGTCAGCCCCCAAACATTAAGAAAAAGGTTGTTCTCCTTTGATTCAAATGAGAGACAGGGGTCCTTTGCCAGAGTAAAATATATTCGTTATATTACAATGTATTTCAAGTGTTACATGTGGTATTAGAGTATAGCACGTATCAGTGCTCGCTTATCAACGCGTTACAATGAGCGTTTTCCTAGTAATAAATCACACTTTTATGATATTATCTGTTCGTGTTGCATGAAGGTATCACCCTAAATTGTTCAACTTCCACTTATTAAATTCATTCCAAAGAATTACCTTGCCTACCTACTATTTATTTACGAAACTTACAGTATTTTATCAATTGCTTTCATTTTTCTATCTTATTTCTTTATTCATAGTTATTATTTGTTTCGAAATTGATATTCATAAAATGCATTATATAGTTTCATTCCAATTATTTATTTCGCGGTATTTACATTCAAATATCCCTTCTTGGCACGATGGCTCAGCGACAGCGCATGCTCAATGTTGAAGAGCCAAAGAGCCCTTCTCTCCCTAGCTCCTCGTTAAATAAACAAGGCCAGTCGGGACTATTTTTTTTAACCTGAAAATCCCGGCTGTCGGGATTTTAGTCACTACCAGACAGGTAGCAAATGCTGTGAAAAATCGCTGTGTCTAGCCGACCGACCACCCGGCAAATTAATGAAAAGTTATTCAGCCGGCCACCGCTAATAGACCATAGACCCACCGCCCAGTGTTCGACTTGAATGCTTCATTGTTTCATTAATATAGATAATTGAGCGAGCGTAGCGAGCGTCTCCATTCGGCTCTTTTGGATACTTTCTCTGTTTGTGTGTGTGTGTGTGTGTGTGTGTGTGTGTGTGTGTGTGTGTGTGTGTGTGTGTGTGTGTGTGTGTGTGTGTGTGTGTGTGTGTGTGTGTGTGTGTGTGTGTGTGGGTGTATGGGTGCGTTAGTTTTGCCACCTATCCGAGATCATGGGGGTGAATACACAACAGGAATGTGAGGTCATTTTTCAATCCGAGGTCTCGACCCATGATCTCGGATTATTTAGCATTGGGAGGCCTATCTAGGAGTCAGAAATAGGCTTCCTGCCGAGTTTCAGCTATGATCTCGGATGGTACTAAGATATGTTTTCTTAGTTCAGGTGTGTTACCGCCAGGGCGGCGCTCAAATAGTTTTCACACACACACAGCTCGCGAGTTGGCTGCATTATTCGAGGTCGTCGTATTAATTCATTAACCAATGAAATGCAAGCATTCAAATATTTGAAATACACACTATTTCATTCAAAAATATTGTACCTCCAATACAATGCGAGTTCATCAAATTTATTTATGGATTATTATTTATTAATAATGTTCTATTGTTATTACTAATATACTGTGGTATGTGTATACATGCTAAAAATATATAAATATATATTATATTTTAAATATTTTATAATAAGTTTTTAATCAGTAATTTACTTACAACAATGTAGTACTCTACAAAGCACAACAAATTACTCTTCTCTTGGTGAAATGTAAAATTGTTCACAAAGAAAAATTATTCCTAAATCTGTGTAATGTTTTTATTTAACCCAAAATAGCATGCCATCTATTATAAAGAGTTAAAGAATAACTTTACAACGTTACTACAAAACAAATTGCTTTAAGATACCAAATTCAAACTTAATAAATATATTGGTGTTTCTATAATATTAACCAATTTGTTTGGAATACTATGAGTACTTTTGTAAAGAAAATCGAAACCTCCGATGAAATTGATTTGCTAGATTGTCTTGTGCCATCAAGCTCCCTCAAACACACAATGTGAATGCTAGAGAAAAACCGAGGTCATTATAATAGCAAACACAACCATGTGCATCTCTAATATATATCCGAGCTCCCTGCAATGTTCTATCTCAAACACACAATGTGAATGCTGGAGAAAAACCGAGGTCATTATAATAGCAAACACAACCATGTGCATCTCTAATATTTATTTATTTTATTTATTTATTCATTTACATCTTACAGATTGTCACAGACAGGTGGTAAGGAACTAATAATACTACTACTAAACACTAAATACTTAACAACTAAATAATAACATCATCATCCATCTCTTCTCGTTCTTGTCTTGCTCCTCGGTTCGTTAATTCATATCTTACATTTCTTACATCCGTTTTCATCCAATCTTCTGTCACTTTACCCAATTCATTCCAATCCCTTATTGTTCTATTTAAAAATGAAAATCTTCCGATGTCTTTCCGTGCTCGTGGTTCAATTAATGCATTCTTGATTCTTCCTCTACAATTTCCTCCCTTCATCTTACCATCCAATTCTTTCCACCCTGGTTGCCCTTTTCTAACTCTTAGCAAATTACACAGGCGTGTAATCCTTCTTCTACTTTCCAGACTCTCCCATCCCAGCTCCTTCATCATCTCAGTTGGACTTTCCCACACCTTCTCCAGTTCATTCCTTGCATTTCTCTCCAGCCTCCACTTTTTCACTCGTCCTGTCACCCTCCTGGCTGCAATTTTTTGTACCTTTTCAAGTGCTTCAACTTCATTTTTCCTGTATGGGTCCCATACCGCTGCACCATATTCTAATAATGGACGAAGAATGGTCTTGTATGCTTGATTTTTTGTTGCCACACTTGATCCCGAAAGGTTTCTAAATACAAAATTTATGTTCTTGGTTGCTTTTTCAATGACCCGCCCAACTTGATTTTTCCACTCAAACTTCTCGTCTAACCAGACTCCCAAGTATTTGTATCCGCTTCTTGTTTGTAATTCTTGGCCATCAATGTTGTAATTGGCTGAACAGCTGACTCTTTTTCTAGAGAATTTCACGACTTCACATTTATTTATATTTAAAAACATTTTGTTGACTTCCATCCAATCAACAATCGATTGAAGATCCTGTTGCAGTGTGTCCACATCCCTTACATCAAAGATTCTTCTGTACAGGACACAATCATCCGCAAACAACCGAATTGACGATATGATGTTACTTATTAAATCGTTAATGTACATGATGAAGAGAAGTGGACCAAGTACACTTCCCTGTGGAACCCCTGATGTCACTCTGACTTCATCTGACAAACTACATCCCACTTTTACTCTTTGGACTCTTCCTTGTAAAAAGTTCTGGATGACTCTTACAACTGCTTTGTCTTCAATTACTGCATTTACTTTTGAAATCAAAATTTCATGGTGGACTTTGTCGAAAGCCTTCATCATATCTAAAAAGACTGCGTGAGATTCACCATCAGCATCCAGAGTATCAGATATTTCTTGGGCCAGTCCAGTCAGCTGCGTTTCGCAAGAGAAGAAGTGTCGAAATCCATGCTGTTCTTTTACCACCCAGTCAATGCCGCTCAATATAGACCAGATATAATTGTTGATAAGTTTTTCAAAAACTTTACAGACTGCTGACGTCAAACTTATGGGTCGGTAGTTCGAAACTCGACACTTTTCTCCTCCTTTGAAAATCGGGATAACAGTTGCTGTTTTCCAGTCCATGGGCATTCTGCCTTCCTTTAGAACTTGATTGAAAATACAATTTAAATAAATAGCTATATCAAACCCTCCTTTTTTTAAAAAGTTAGTTGTCAGTTCATCCATTCCAGGGGCTTTTCCGTTCTTGAGCTTCTTAATAACATCCAGAACTCCTCCAACTGTTATTGACATAGGGGTATCTCCTCTACCCTCTCCAATGTTAATTGAATCGGATTGAGACATATCATTGAATACCTTCGAGTAGTAGAAGTTAAGAGAGTCTGCCTTATCTTTCTCTCCCTCGTGTTCAGTACCATCTAGATCAATAAGTGTTGGAAAGTTACGTTCAATCCCCTTTTGTCTTCGTATGTGTCTATAGAGGTTTGTCCAACCTCCTCCTTCATCTCCTTCATTAAACATTCTTTTCATAAATTTATCCTTAGCATAAGACTTTTCTTGGTTAAGTTTCTGAGTAACATCTGTTAGTTCTCTTCTGTTACTTGTATATTTCAATTTGTTGTATAATTTCCTTGACTTCTTCTTTAAATTTCTGATTTTCTTATTGTAATAAGGAGGGTCTTGATTTTTGCTGACTTTCTTCTGAGGTATGTGGTTCAACATTACTTCCTCACAAATGTTTTTAAACGATTCCCACCTTTCTTCAACTGTCATTTGTACTGATGCCCATTGGTAATACTTGACACTCAATTCATTTTTTAAACCAACAACGTTTGTTTTCTTATAGCACCAAATAAGCTTTGCTGGGTCACTAGTCTCGCCATGAGTTCTAACATCATACCCAACGTCCACTATAACCGCTTTATGATCGCTGAGGTCGACATCCATTATCTCACTGCGGATAAGGCTGTTCATAGGAACAAGAACAATGTCCAGCAAATTGGCTCTCTCTCCTTCAATAACTCTTGTACCTTCCTTCACCGCCTGCTCAAAACCTCTGTTCATGATGGCATGTATTAGTTCTTGCAATATCTATCCGAGCTCCCTGCAATGTTCTATCTCAAACACACAATGTGAATGCTGGAGAAAAACCGAGGTCATTATAATAGCAAACACAACCATGTGCATCTCTAATATCTATCCGAGCTCCCTGCAATGTTCTATCTCAAACACACAATGTGAATGCTGGAGAAAAATCGAGGTCATTATAATAGCAAACACAACCATGTGCATCTCTAATATCTATCCGAGCTCCCTGCAATGTTCTATCTCAAACACACAATGTGAATGCTGGAGAAAAACCGAGGTCATTATAATAGCTAACACAACCATGACGTTAACATTAAATGTGTTTTGCAAAATTTCAAAACACCATTTACTAAATGTTTGGCCCTATATTATTGCAGTTGTCGGTGGTTATTTTGGTGGGGCAAGCGCGAGCGATTTTACCGCGTTTTGCAGGCCCTTTTTTGGATACAGTTGAAGACAAAATGGGTTGACGAAATAATATGAAATTTTAACCATGATTAGATGAAACACAAGTTTAGGGTTATCCCTTGGTACATTTTTAATTTTTTCTTCTTTATAGGTAATTAGTAATAATTATCGTATTTTGGTTAAAAATTGTATATTTTTTTGTCTCAATGGGTGCCGTATGAAATATAATTTGAAAAATGTGCCTAGTAATAACGTTTATCTTTTATCTCATAATGATTAAAATATGAGATTAATTGGTTCACGGGTATGGTCTCCAATCGTATCGGAAATTTCAAAGTTTTGAGCGGTTTTGTTGAATAACCGGCGCCTAATTAACAATGCAAGAAGCAAAAATTAAATGGTGCTACCTTCAAATAATCAGACTGATCATGTGAACATCCCATCAAAGTTACACCCACTTATGAAACAATTTTTCTCTCTCAATTTTCTAAAACGGCCGAGCGCTATTATCACCTTAAATACTTCTAGTATTTTAGAAATAATGCATTTTGTAGGAGATTGATGCAACGTCAATATGTTATCTAAATTATTTTATTCAGTAGTTTTAACAGATAATGCCCACACTGCTTCAGACATATTGCAAAATACTGTTTATGACTCAATAAATTTAATTATGTGTATATCAACATTAAATTAATAACATGTCCGATTAACATCACGTTTAATATTCCTATGCAATCAAAATATTTAGTTTCGTACCTAATCGATTTCATTTAATTGACAAGTGATGAACAAAATCCTTAAATGAACATTTATATTCCTTTAAGGATTTGTTACACTTACACTTATATGTGTAAGAATGCATTCAGTGAATGTATCTATGTTAGAATTAAGCAAAATAAGCAGTTAATATGAACAGGGATTCGGGGTTAATCAGTACGAAGTTACAGTACGTGTAAATGAGTTTTCTCTTACTTTAGGCACAACTATTGGTCAATGGTTTTTGTGGTAATCGCATCTTTCAAATAAATATTTATTACATATTCTAGGTTCTATCTAATACAAACAATATGTTCATTGATACATACAATTAAATAATTCGAGTTCACAGATGTGCGATCATCAATATGAATTTTGCCATTATACGAGGTCTAAAGATATTTTCTCTCCTCTCTTTGAAGAGCATTGGTAAAATTCAATATTTTTCCCCGATGCAGTAGCCTATTGTGACTGTTTTTTGTTTGAAAAACTTTTCTCTAGAATGCTTGGATTAACGGTAATCATCGTCCAAATAAAATTATTTTCTCTGCGTTGACTTCACGTGCAAGATCGAGGTTGCTCTAAAGTTTTTACTATGGAATTAAATCTGAACAATTTTACGAATGTTAAAATCGGTCTTTCTCTCTCATTTTTGCAAGTAGACAGTTGAAATTTAGAGTGGTTTACTCCAATTTTCTCGCTGATTTCGAATATGAACTCAGATTTTGAAAATGTTGTGAGGAAAGTAAATAAACATCAAATAACTGAAATGGCAACTGTGTGTGTTATTATATTAATAAGGGCGGGATTCCCATGTCAATGGTACTGAATAATGAACCTTACGTGCTGTGACATGTGATTCAAATGAAACATATTTACATTACAATAATAAGATTGTGATTGTGTCATAATTACAATTGTGTGTTACACAAGACGCTATAGACTTCAGTGTTTTAAATTAAGATGCCTTATGAATCGGTGGCTGTGTATGGACAAGAACGCAATCAGAGATTATACCGGACAAGCACCTTATTCAATTCAACAATAAAGTTTTATCATAAAAACTACAAGAAAACCGCAATTTTTTATATTTTTTTAGTATACCATACTTTGATATTTGAGGGAATATAATTGAGAAAATATAATATGGTAAGAGTTATCTAAAATCGAAAATAACATGTACCATGTTTCTATCTTATTAGCTGTAATATTTTACCACTTGTCAATGATTTTGTTTTGTGTAAAATGCGTCAATATGACGTTTGGCATGATGGTAAATTAAGGATTCTTGCCTAGATTGGAAATTTGTTAATATGAAAATGTTGAGATAAAATGAAATCATAGTAAATTTGTTCTATAAGGAGCATACGTTTATAATAGCTGGAATAAATATACTCAGATGCGCCGGAAGTATATTTTTTGTAGGGGGAGGGGGGGGGGGGCACTCCTGGTTGTCAGATGTCCCAAAAGTAGCTGAAAATACATTATTTTCGGGAAAAACGTTTACGTCTGAGTTCAATGTGGGGTTTTGGGGGATAACCCCCCAGAATCAAAATAAATTAATTTCAGAAGTTCATATGGACCATTTCGATGCGTTTTGGCTTATAATTTTTGATTTTATAATTGAATTTTAATCAATAGTTTCTTATGAAGAATATTACGAAGTCGCACAATTTATTGAGTATGATGAATGAATACTTATATTATGGGCGGGGGGGGGGGGGGGGGGGGGCACATTGATTTATCTCCCTGTAATTTCTTAGGGGGGTTGGGCACGTCTATTTGTTTTCAAATAAATGAATTACATTTATTAAAATGGTTCAACAAACTATTCAACAAAGTCAAGAAGCTATAGTATCTGTGGAAAAGTCATAATTGTAATTAACTAGGGAAAATGCACCAGTAATTGGCAGGTGTACCAGTAAGCTTGTAAATATACTACTACCCAGCCACACACCCCTTGTTACGCTCAATTCATTATCAATTCGAGTTCACATGAACTCATATACGATATAATACATACATAGGATACATATCATACATGCATTACTGGCAGTAGGAATAGAGCGAAGTCCCGTAACAACATGTGCCCCACTGCCAGCTTGAGCAAAAAGTCACAGATACAATTAAAAACGCATTAAAAAGAAAGACTAAAGATAAATTACAATATAGGTACATATCAAGAATAAATAACAAAATCGTGCGTGAGCACTCACACACAAAATGTGTAATGCTCAATATGAATCAATTACATTCGAAGTCATAGGTTTCTTCTCTCCTCGTTTTGAGGAGGATTCGTCAAATATATATTTTCCCCGATGCAGTAGCCTATTGGGAGTGTTTTTTTGTTTGAGACACTTTTCTCTGAAATGCTTTCATTAGCGGTAATCATCGTTCAAATAAAATTATTTTCTCTGTGTTGACTTCACTTGCAAGGTCGGGGTTGCTAGAACGTTGCTTGGCTTATGGCTTTTAATCTGAACAATTTCATGAATTTTAAAATCGGTCTTTCTCGCTCATTTTTGCAAGTATACCGTTGAATTTTAGAGTGGTTTACTCCAATTTTCTCGCTGAATTCGAATATGAACTCAGATTTTGAAAATGTTGTCAGGAAAGTGAAAAAACATCAAATAACTGAAATGACTTCTGTGTGTATATTAATAAGGACGGGATTCCCATGTTAAAGGTGCGGGATAATGAACCTACGGTCTAGCAATACGTGATTGTGTGAATAATAATTGTTATACATTTAATAATTTTACAGGTATCGATATAAAAACAATTGATCCCAACGCCATTTCCAATAGATATCGTTTGTTTGCAATGTAATTGAACCAAATTGAGGGATTTGAACGAATCGTGTTTGTTGAAACAACAATGTTTTGTGATAACCTAAAGTATTAAATATAAAATATAACTTGAGAAAAACGCCAATGTAACGCGTAGATAAGCGAGCACCGATGGCCGTATATTCATATACTCTATATAGGTACAACAGAATCAATTATTTGAAGTGGTCAAGGTACACCCGGCAAAACAAAAGAATTATCTCATAATAACTGATTTACTTAAATAAAGATCGCATTATCAGAAGCCAGTTTACTCTATGTGATCTCTATCACTGAGTCAGAGAATACTTCAATACTAACTGTATGTGTCTACATTAGTCAAATGACAATTGATAGAGCATGATTCCATCAATCCAAAAATGTGCAACGCAAAATGGCTAAAATGTCTATGGCTCACTCTAGTAGTAGGTGAGGTGATCTCTCATTCAATGATGATTACAAATCATTGAGAATTGTCAAGAAACCTGACAATAAGGCATTCAAATGTGTCCAACAATCGTTTTTTATTTTGCCCAGTGTGCATATAGGTATTTTATATTTAATTGCAATGAATTTTTTTGTTAATCCGTATGTGCAAAATTTCCCACAGCCAAAGTTTTGAGGAAAATTGAGTAGGAATAAAACATTTTTGTCTAACTAGTTATCATTTGAATTGAATTTCGAAAAAGTCTTATTGTTCATTTTAAGGAAAATGTTATTATTTCTAATTATGGAGCAGTTGCCTCAACGATGGCATTCATTCTTAACTTGTATTCTGGATGTCCCAGAAAGCAAGTAAAATAAAGAAAACACGCCATTCGAGGATTTTGGTACTTTAAGAAAATAGGTAAATCGATTGTTTTATCCTTTAACGTCAGTTAGACGGGACGACGGGGAATCGAGCAGAGGGAACCAGAGCCTGATAACTCGTTTGTCTGTCTGTGGCAGTGTTGGGGAGGGAACTTTTAAAAAGAACGCGTTCCTAGGAACGCGTTACTTTTTTGGCGAACTTTTGAGCGAACGCGTTCTTTTTTGTATACAAAGAACGTGAACGTCAAACATTCGTTTTAACCACGAACGTTTCGATCAAGTTCGCTCTTTCCTACTGAGCACTAAGCAGTCGAATCGGAATAAAGTCCGAGCCGATCCGAATATTTCCGAAGTTTCTTTAACTCATAACATATAGAAATTATATGCTAGGCTATGTATAAAATTAAAAAAAACATTATGAAGTTTATTATGTGTTTCTTTGTTATGATATTTAACCCTGTCATTTACCTAGGTAGGAATATAGTTAATTTTTTTCAAAAAAGAACTTTTAAAAGAACTTATATTCGTTTTTTTAAGGAACGTGAACTTTTACTACACATGCTTAAAATAAAGAACTTGAACTTTTAAAAAGTTCATATATTTGGACGTGAACTGTACTTTTAAAAAAATCGTTTTAAAAAGGAACTTCCCCAACACTGGTCTGTGGTAGCGTTAACAATATTCCCGGCAAATTTAGTTTCCACATGTGTGTGCATAAGGTTTTCCGAAAAAGGAAAGTGTCAATATTTGTTGGATTGACCCCGGGAAAATAGAAATATGTCCGCTATTTTACGCCCGATCTATTTGTATATTTTGTTATCAGGTTTGATTGCGAGAAAATGGAGAAAAGTTGAAAAACGGGTTTTGACTAATCACTTTACGAAAATAAATACGCGGAAAATTTGAAACCCCACCACGAAACTCCTTGAAAACCACCAGTACCAGGACCAGTACCTTGAAAAACGCGGAAAATGTGCTGAATACGATGGGTGTTTTTTGCAAAGGAAATGAATTTAACCGAGACAAGTTTCCTACCTGGAAAAGTCAATATATTATAAAAATTGTCAAATCCTTGTGAAAAGATCAAATTTTGATAAGAATCGATGTGAAAACTGTTGATCCCGAAGATATTTCCAATAGATATAGTCTATTTGTGATGTAATTGAACGAAATTGAGGGATTTAAACGAGATGGTAAAGTGTAACACATCGAAGATCAAGTCGTAGGATGGCTAGACGGGGATTGCTCCGGATAATTTGCTACATCGAGATGTTGCATGCTCTTTCAATTTTTGGACAAGAGACTTGAATTTTGGAGTGGTATACCCCAAATTTGTTGTAGATTCCGAATCGGGAGACGGCGATTCTCCATATCAAAATGTCGGCCGCCAAATTGCAAAAAAACGAATTGGAAATGCCATCTCGGCGATTTGAGAGTTAAATTTGAAGACAAAATTAACATCAAAGTATATACATAATATTGTGAAGTTAAAAACGAGAGTAAAACCATGTAAAACTAAAAAAAATACTAGATAAATGCATCGAGTGAATTTTTGAAGATGGAGGTGGCCGGCCCCTGGTCAAAATTGTTCCAAATTCATAAGTTGCCGCGTCCCCAGACCATAGATTCACTATCTATAGACCTAGAACAATAATGTGAACTTAGCGGAATTCAAATAGCTCACCTATTGGCCGAGATATTAGCGTTTTAGTGTGGAATTATCCGAGAAGCAAGTAAAATGAAGAAAACACGTCATTCGAGGATATTGGTACTTTAAAGAGAAGAAAACTAGTGTTTTATCCTGTAGTCAGTAAGACGGGTCGAAGGGGAATCAAACAGTGGAAACCAGAGCTCGATAACTCTTTTTGTCTGTCTGTGGTAGCGTTAACAATATTCCCGACAAATTTTGTTTCCATTATATTTCCATAATTCCATTCTTTATGCTCTCTTGGCGTGCAATTCGGTGTTTCTCTAACGTTGGTAGTACTTATGGCATAAAATCTGAAATATTTCAAGAAAGCTAAAATCTTATCTTATCAGTCAATTTTGCACGTAAGCTTTAGAGCTGAATTTTGGACTGTTTGACTATTCCACCCTCCCCCACACCCGTGCGCACGTACCTATATGATGAAATAATGGGAGAAGAAGTTACAACATAAGTGGAAGAAGTGGAGATGAAGTGGTATGGTGTAGAAGAGGAAGTGAAAAATAAAGTGGATTCTAATAGGAAGTGGAAGAAAAGGTGGTCGGGTAGAAAGGAAGTCTATTAGTTTATTATTTTTTTCCATTAGAGAAAGACCTCATATAAATAGACCGTTAATGTTCGCAAATTTTCTTACACGCCATAGTGAATCAAATCTTTATTAAAATGTTCCGCACAACTAAAGAAATCCGAGCACGGCGATAACAGATGAAACACATTGCCAGATTTACGTCGCTTAAATGGCAACCTCTACTTCAAGGTCAAAATATAAGACCTCAGATGATGCGCTATGTGCGTTCTCTGGGATACACTACAGCTCTAAAGAAACTACATTGTAGTATGTGAAATATACGCGGCAGAAAAACACCTATTAGAAAGTTCCACACTCACTTTAGTTTACCCCAAAATTCGTTAATTAGCATTTAAATTTAATAACTAGGCATTGTTGAACTGAGCTATCTTGTAATAAATTACCATGAATCAAAGTCTTTTATAGTAAAGGGAAACTGTAGTGTTGATCCGAGGTCTGTAAGTTTGTTCTCTCTAGGCATAATAAATAAGGATAGATATAGATTGTCCGTGTGTTAACAAACGCCTAGCTTATTTCTTCATGGAATTGTAATCAATTTAAATTTAATAATGCCTTCATGAAATATAACAGTTGAGGACTTTCAGAGATTATGTGCGTCTAACTTGTGCAATTTCTTAATTGTGGATAATTAAATATCGGCATTTTATAACGATATTATTGATTGCTCACTAATGATTAAGATTTATTTATTGATTACTGATTCATTGCAGGAAGATCGGTTTGATATTAGAGATGAACATGGTTGTGTTTGCTAATGACCTCGGTTTTTCTCCAGCATTCACATTGTGTGTTTAAGATAGAACATTGCAGGGAGCTCGGATAGATATTAGAGTTGCACATGGTTGTGTTTGCTATTATAATGATCTCGGTTTTTCTCCAGCATTCACATTGTGTGTTTAAGATAGAACATTGCAGAGAGCTCGGAAAGATATTAGAGATGCATGGTTGTGTTTGCTATTATAATGACCTCGGTTTTTCTCCAGCATTAACATTGTGTGTTTAAGATAGAACATTGCAGGGAGCTCGGATAGATATTAGAGATGCACATGGTTGTGTTTGCTATTATAATGACCTCGGTTTTTCTCTAGCATTCACATTGTGTGTTTAAGATAGAACATTGCAGAGAGCTCGGAAAGATATTAGAGATGCATGGTTGTGTTTGCTATTATAATGACCTCGGTTTTTCTCTAGCATTCACATTGTGTGTTTGAGATAGAACATTGCAGGGAGCTCGGAAAGATATTAGATTTGCACATGGTTGTGTTTGCTATTATAATGACCTCGGTTTTTCTCTAGCATTCACATTGTGTGTTTAAGATAGAACATTGCAGAGAGCTCGGAAAGATATTAGAGATGCATGGTTGTGTTTGCTATTATAATGACCTCGGTTTTTCTCTAGCATTCACATTGTGTGTTTAAGATAGAACATTGCAGAGAGCTCGGAAAGATATTAGAGATGCATGGTTGTGTTTGCTATTATAATGACCTCGGTTTTTCTCTAGCATTCACATTGTGTGTTTGAGATAGAACATTGCAGGGAGCTCGGATAGATATAAGAGTTGCACATGGTTGTGTTTGCTATTATAATGACCTCGGTTTTTCTCTAGCATTCACATTGTGTGTTTGAGATAGAACATTGCAGGGAGCTCGGATAGATATAAGAGTTGCACATGGTTGTGTTTGCTATTATAATGACCTCGGTTTTTCTCCAGCATTCACATTGTGTGTTTGAGATAGAACATTGCAGGGAGCTCGGAAAGATATTAGAGATGCACATGGTTGTGTTTGCTATTATAATGACCTCGGTTTTTCTCTAGCATTCACATTGTGTGTTTGAGATAGAACATTGCAGGGAGCTCGGAAAGATATTAGATTTGCACATGGTTGTGTTTGCTATTATAATGATCTCGGTTTTTCTCTAGCATTCACATTGTGTGTTTGAGATAGAACATTGCAGAGAGCTCGGATAGATATTAGAGATGCACATGGTTGTGTTTGCTATCATAATGATCTCGGTTTTTCTCTAGCATTCACATTGTGTGTTTGAGATAGAACATTGCAGGGAGCTCAGATAGATATTAGAGATGTACAAGGTTGTGTTTGCTATTATAATGATCTCGTTTATTTTCAATCATATACAAAGTGAGTTAAATTATATTCATGAAGTAAAATCGTATTACTAAAATATTATTTATATTTTAAACTCTCTGCCAGGTCTCTGCTCTCCGGACCGTTCTTTTAAATTATCTGTCTGTATCATTGAAATAATTTGTCAATTGTTTTGATGGCAAATGAAATAAAATAATACGAACAGTATTAATATATACTTTTTATTTCTTGTAAAACTCTAAAGAGCTTTGATGCATTTGCAATGAATTGTTTGTATGACTACGTTTGTCCTCGAATGGTATGGGCAGTTACAGATATACACAAAACCGTTATAAATTGAGACCCCAGTTAGTATAATCTTCCACACTAACGGCTTTTGTGTATCATGCTCTCGGAAAGGCATGATCTTACGAAATGACGGTTATGTGTGAAGATCTCACTTCCCATGTGTGTATTTACCTGATCTCACATGATATGGGAAATTCACAGACCTCGAATGTAATTGATATTGTTTACATACACAAATCAACTCTAGGGCTAAACGAATACGATATTCGTCATCAGGGTATGTTTTGTAATGATAAAGTTCACGGAGCGAAGCTCGTAGCTACTTTAGTTTGGCGTGTCTCGGATAGGCGGTGTGTATTCACAGACCTCACTTTGATAGCAAAACCTGTATGTGTGTGTGTGTGTGTGTGTGTGTGTGGGTGTGTGTTTCCCGATGATGCTAGCCACATTTTTTTTTCGATCGAGCTGAAATTTTGCACACATACTAATATCATTGTAACTCAGTCTGGGATTGTTTTTGAGAGCTGCATTCTGATTGGTTCAATTAAAAACATATCTTCTGATTGGCCGAAAATCAAAATGTTCAGATCGAGTTCAAATTTTGCATGACCATTAAGAGTACCATTTTCAATTATTATACAACTTTTCAGCCCAATCAGTAGAGAACTTATGCACTTATTGACATTTTTAAGTTTTGAACCTGTCAGAAAATGACATTTCAAAACAGAAATTCCACTGCATTCTGGGTTGCTCTATGCAGGCTATAGCAAAGCAAAGTTTATAGATGGCTATTCTCAGTTTTATTGAAAATCAGATTCCTTTATGTTGATCGAGTGATCATTGCAATACATAATGTTTGTTTGCAATATGTTATGTATGTAATATACATAGGTATTAGGTAGGTATCTAAAATAATTTATTTCTGGATATGGATCATGTTTCACACTATTAAAACAACGTTTCGACTAGATACATATCATATTTTATACATTTCTAGCCCAATCGGTTAAGAATTTACAGAATTATTGCTCGTTTAGGTGTTTTGAATATCTGTCCAAAGGGATTGATGGAAAAGTATCAAATTGATGGTATTGGTCTGTTTAATTGTTCCAGAGTGTTTATGGAAAGTTGTAAGGAAATTTGGTAATAATGTAGAAAGTTTTGTTTCATTAAATGGATCGGGCTCGATTGGCGATGTCGTGCGAATCGGTGCTCGCTCATCAACGCGTTACACGGAGCGTTTTCCTAGTTATTAAATTTTCATGATGCACGGTATAAATTAAAATCATCCAGAGTATTTATCTATTTTATAAATTACACAGAAATGTGTAATTTTTGCCTTGGGGTGTGTAAAATCCCATAGTCCCTGCGAAAGAGTAACAACTGAGTTTTAAGTTTAATGAAGAAAAATCACACCTTTCTTGCCCAAAATTAATTTGTATAACTATAATCAAACAAGTAGACGATGTACAGAGCTCGAATACGCAATAATACAAAATAAAAAAGTACCTAACACTATCACTGGAATCGAACTCGGGTCTCCAGGATACCGCGCCGGCATCATACCCAAGCAACCAACCGAGCAATGATGATTTGAGAATTATTTAGCCAATCAGGAGGTCTATTCTAGAACTTTTAAATTCCCAATTCCACTGGAATCCAATTCCATACAATGTTAATCCTTATGGCCGTGACGGAGTTCCATCAGAATGGAATTGGAAAATCGTACTAGAATGGACCTCCAGCCCAGACTCGTGCTAAAACCACCCAATATGCCAACAAATAATAATGTATTAATAAATCATATCATCCATAATCTAATCATAATAATAACTATTTGTATTTCAATTGAATTCAATTTCATTTACCTACATTGAAGGCGGTATATTTTACTCTTGCGCATGTTAAAAAAATTGCGTTGGCCGGTCGAATAAGATTCTACACTTCCGCCAGGTGGCCGGTCGGCTAGACACTCCGGTGAAAAATTCAACAATGGGGCCAGCTTGTAATCCTGAACCCTTACCTAATATCGCTACATATATTTCAGTAGCACCGTGTTACAGTAGCACGATCGGCTAGTTGCCATGGCGACAATGTTAATTCTTATGGCTAAAACTTTTAAAACAAAAGTTGTGCTACAGTAACACGGTGGTACTGAAATATGGCGATATTAGGTAAGGGTCCTGAGTGTTTTGACGCGTGTCCGATTGTAAATATCTCTCAACCATTGCAGGTGTCCGGGAAAGGGTTGTTTTGTTGTGGTGCCAAATATCTTTCAAAGCAGTTGGCTTCTAAAATACAAGGAAACATGTTTAAATTAGCAACAGTGTAGGTGGAAGGGGTGGTAGGTCAGTAGGTCAGTTCTCATGATCTAGGTACTCGGGAACAAGATAGACTGTAAATTTAATGGTTCTTGCAACAAATTGTTTTGTATCTACTCTAGTTTAATCAAATAAAAACTACAGAAAAAAATATTTTTTATTTTTAAATATTATTGTGCATTTTAAATGAGAGTGGTATTGTTGCAAAGCTAGGTAATGAATAAAACTTGAGAATCACAGTATTTTCAATATTTTGTTTAAATTAATTTTTGTTGGATGCTTTTGATTAATTGCTTTTGTTGTCAGGCGTTCGTGGAGCTGCAACAGGTGTTCTGTTCGTGCGCTCACTCACTCTGCCTACATGCCGTTATACCGCTTCCTCGGCGATTCGCGTTTACCAGACCATCTAGGCAGCGCTAGTGTCGATGCAAGATGGTCGCTCAAAATCGTATGATTGCCTGCTCCTAACAGGTGTCGCGTTGCGGTATAATGTTCTTTTATTTATAATCTCGAATTATGAAAGCATCGGCAGTAGAAATATACTCTGTTATGATATTGCTAACAATTTTCAGCAGCTATTATATGAAGGTGGGGCCATATTAAATGCGAAACATTTAATAATGTGATGATATAACCGCGGTGTTAGAAGACTGCAGTTAGAATAGAGTTCCTCTGGCTGCAAACTTATATTTTACATATTAGTTTGTATGTATTGTTTGTTTGTACATGAAGTCGTTATAAATATTTATATAAATAATGTCTTGCTCAGAGGTAGAAGGGCGGAAGTCCATTTTAATGATTCTTCAGGTGAGCTTATCAGCCGTATAAACCAGTATTTCTTGGCTCATCTAATCACATTTGTAGTGGTGACATGAACCATTATGTAAGAAATTGATAGAGATTGATTACATTGTTGACAATGTCCGTATGTTATGTACATTTTATGGCTGAATAAACAATACAATACAAAACAAAGTGCGCAACGCAAAATCGAGTAAGGGGACTTCCGCCCTTCAACTTCTGATGTAGCTGTAGTACAGATGTGATCGACGGCAAGGATCGATGGCGTTTTAATTGTCTTATATCCATGTAGACAATATCACATCACATGCTACAAAATTTGTGTAAAATCATATATGCAACACAACTGCTTTCTATGTGACCTTATGAAACCTTCCTTTTCAATGTCTTTTAATCATTTTTTGCTGGAACTCACGATTAACTATTAACAGGGAGTCACCAATTATTACTTGTCATTCATTATAAAAGTACTAGGAAAACGCTCTCTGTAACGCGTTGATGAGCGAGACCGGATACACGCAACACCTCGAACCGAAATTATGTCTATCGAATGTCATTTAAAGCCATTAATTCTTTAGTTTCGTCACATACTTGTATAAAAATCTCCAAAATCTCCAAAAATATTGGTGCCAATCCTTGCTAAGTTTTAAGTTGATCGATTAAACCTTTATGATTGAACGGTTCCTTGTTAATTTTCAAAAATCACAGGATCTCGTTCAAAAAATATACCTGGGACCAATATGATATGTAGTGTGTGTACACAATATCAGATCAATCTGTTGAACGGTCATTATTAGTTTCATATCGTTTAAAACTTTCTGCTCTAACTACCTTGCCTTGAACTGTAGATTCGAAGTCGCCGTGAATTTGACAGCCAACACGCAAAATGTCCCTTAAATGACAAAAACTTTTGAAAATAACGACAGATTAGAGTGAAAATTGGCAAAAATACTTCAAATGTTGGTACCAATGACCATGCGAAGTTTTTAGCTGGTCGGTCAATCGGTTCCAGTTTAAATTTCAAAAATCACAGGAAAAATGGTTTTAAATTTGAACCAATTGGAGGATTTGGCTGAATTTTTTTTTGATTGGGTACAATGTTGGTTGCAATGACTTTGCTAAATTTCAAATTGATCAAACCAACCAATCGAAAGATAATTTTTATAAAATTTGAACCAATCACAGGATACCGTTCAGAAAAGATCCCAGGGATCGCATAAATTACGTTAGTATGTGTACAAAATTTCAGATCGATTGGTTGTGCGGTTTGACCTGGGCAGTGCAGGCAAAAAAAAAAACAAAAAAAAAAAAACAAACAAAAAAAAAACAAAAAAAAAAACACACAGAGAAAGTGCCATAAGAGTACCGTGGTGACGCTCGCTACGCTCGCTCAATTACCATCCCTCAGATCAATCAAAAATTATTTAAATTTCGAAAGTAAAATTCAGAATTTAAAATAACAAACTATAGGTAGGTACCTATCTAAGAAACTATTGAAGAATAACAGGACTGAACATTCGAATTGAGAACTAAAAATTTATCCAGAATTATGTAACCTATGAAACCTTATTTGCCATGATTCATTAATTTACTTGTAACATTAATAGGAAGTGCACACGAACATTTTACTTTGATGGTTTCTTTCCAATATTGCAGGCATGTGCCCATTTGGACAGCATAACGGCATTCTTCGAAACAAATGCATAAACAAATTATACCGAGCTTTATTTTGGCATTGCGGAACAAGGGAATATCTGTTATCAATCACACATGAAGAATGGGTTCACTATATATGTCGGAGCAGCAATGACTAATTCCTTTAATTAAAAAAATAAGCCATTTCCGATATGGTTACTACTAAAAGTTGGGTTTGGTACTAAATAATGCTTAAAATGATACTACATGAAGAAAAGCGAAATCTTTGTTCCAATAGGTCCAGCCGTTTTCGAGATATGGCATCACTTCCGGTTTTCAAAATGGCGGCTTAAATTACTGCCACCTAGAATTTATTTCTATAAATGTTACGTATTATTATAAGCCTTCTGACTGTGTAGTTATTCTAGTAAGAGGTGATTAAAGTCTGATTTTTCATTTTTATGACGTAATTTCCGGTTTCGGTAATAATACATTTATTTTTTGACTATTGATAATCCACTTAGAAGACCGTCTGAATCATTTGGCGCTAGTTTTATTTCGATCGGTCTAGCCGTTTTTGAGATATGACGTCACTTCCGGTTTCAAAATGGCGGCATAAAACCAGTTATAGCAAAAGGCACCTTAGACGCCAAAAGTGCACATGTGGTAAAAATTTCAGATCGATCGGTTTACCCGTTTAGGCTGTGGCCCTGTCAACAGTGTTTCCTGACCCCCTGAATCATCATCATCATCATCATCATCATCATCATCATCATCATCATCATCATCATCATCATCATCATCATCATCATCATCATCATCATCATCATCATCATCATCATCATCATCATCATCATCAGATAGCTTTTAAAAGGGGTGTAATTCCACTGTTTTCACGGCCCTCTTGCTCGCAAATGACATAACCTGTTGTTCCCAAATTTGGTATAGGATGTGGGGTGGGCCATAGCTCGAAATTAAGATATTTCGCAACAATGATGAGATTTTCGAATTTTAAGATCCAGTAGGCCGAAAATGCCATGTTGTAGCTTACAGTAAAAGTGGTTGGTCTGCTCCTTTTTTTATTAGGCAATTACGGTATGTTGAGTGACTGTGAGTGTATAGTACGACTTGGCTGGGTGGAGCGACCGCTCCACTAGATGGTTCTGGCAAAGCGGCGATTTTTATTTTGAAAAAGACGCGAAACGCAAAACGCGAAACGCGTGTTATGTGAAAGCGGCTTAAGTTTTTCTTTTATCTGATCATGATTAAAATTTGAGATCAATTAGTTCATAAGTGTGGTCTCCAATCGTATCGGAAATTTCATAGTTTTGAGCGGTTTTGTTGAATAACCGGCGCCTTATTAACAATGCAAGATGCAAAATTGAAAAAGGGCGACTAATATACAATCAGACTGATCAGGTGAACATCCTGTAAAAGTTACACCCACTTCCGAAACAATTTTTTCTCTCAATTTTTAAACCAAAAACACCAAAAACACAGATGACAGATGTCTTGAATCGTGCCAACAAGATGCCAACAAGATGGCGTCAACAATCAATGACGTCACAGTTAAACTACATGTCCTGTTCTATCTCACATTCCATTATTTTCATTTAAAGGCGGTTTTACATAACACGCGTTTCGCGTTTTGCGTTTCGCGTCTTTTTCCAAAAAAAAATTGCCGCTGTGCCAGAACCATTCACATTACCTAGACGCGACGCGGCGCGGATCATAAGCACCTTGGTTTTGCCTTGATTAGAGGAGATCGTGGAAAACAGAATGTTGATATAAATTTATTATTTTTGTTAGTAATCATTTGGATGTGGACAAATATTTTTTCTACAATTTTGACAAAATTTTATACAATTTCCACAAATATTTTTTCCAAATTTTTGACAAAATTTTATAAAATTTCCACACTTTTTTCCTCCCAAATTTTGACAAAATTTTATAAAATCTCTACAAATATTTTTTCTAAAATTTTGACAAAATTTTATAATATTTCCACAAATATTGAAAATGTATCCAATATGGAAATGTGTATCTCCAAATTTTGGAGAAAAATATTGTGAACATTTTATAAAATTATGTCAAGATTTTGGAAAAAATATTTGTGGACATTTTATAAAATTTTGTCAAAATTTTTAAAAAAATATTTGTAGAGATTTTGTAATATTTTGTCAAAATTTTGGAGAAAAAAAGTGTGGAAATTTTATAAAATTTTGCAAAAATGTTGGAAAATATATTTGTGTAAATTATAAAAAAATGTCAAAATTGTGGAAAAAATATTTGTGGAAATTTTATAAAATTTTGTCAAAATTTTGGAAAAAATATTTGTGGAAAATTAAAAAAAAATGTCGGTAAACTGTCAGTAGATTTCGGTAAACTGTCCGTCGGTAAACTACCCTAGAACCGACGTCTAGTCGCACTTGTTTGGCTGCTAGGTCGTGACGTCATTTTCGCCGCGCGTTATTTCAAAAAACCTCCCGACATTCGAGGTGAGGCGGCGAGAAAAAAAACCGCCGGTGGCGATATTTTCGGTGGTTTTAATTGGTAAAAAAAAGACGCGAAACGCGAAACGCGTGTTATGTGAAAGCGGCTTAAATTGAAACCGTTGTCTTTATGTTGTAGTGATGTCAACAGTGTTGCTACGTCATCATTTGCATCTTATTGTGACGTACGCCACCGCGCTCGGTACTCCATGTTTTCATCATATCAGTTATTCTGGCAAAATTGTTACATAGGAAAGGGAAATCTCATTAAATTTGTTTTCTTGTAAATTGTTAAATATTAACACAAATAATAATGACAAATATACGTTTTACTCAAAAAATATAAAAATTTTAATAAAAATCCTCCCCAAAAAATTTAATGCGACATTTTAGTGGGAAAAAAGATGTGTGACGTATGATGATATTTCTTAGTCCACAACAATGTGTTACCATGGTGAATACTTTGTTGTTATGGCAATGCAATGCCGCATGACGCTATGCCGACTTTACTGTTATAAAACAAGGTTAAGCTCAGGGGGGGGGGGGGGGGGGCGCTTGTCCCCTACTCCTGGATGTCAGGAGAATCTAATTATTTGTTGTGTTTTATGTATATTTTTATTTTGTTAACAAAACAACTCAAAAATGCTGATTTTAAAGTGTCAAAAAACAAAAAATACTCTGCGGGGCAAGGTTCACCACTCCATGCCCCCATTGCATTACCAGCATTTTTTTAAATCAACATTTTATTATTGAGCGAGCGAAGCGAGCGTCTCCTTTTGGCTCTTTTGGCACGGACCTCTGTTTTTTTGTTTTTTTTTTGTTTTTGGCTGCTAATAGCCGATACACAGGTCGCACCGTTTCACCGATCGATCTGAAATTTTGCACACATGTAAAACCAACCTTCTCTGTTTGCAGACCCTAATTTTTGTGAAATCCATTCATTGGTTGAAATTTAAATAAACATCTCCTGATAGGCTGAAAAATGAAAATGGACTTCGACAAATGTGATCAACCTTATATTTTGCATGGTCATTAGGACCAACATTGTCTCTTATTTTACAAATTTTAAGCCAAATCCCCCCATTGGTTAAAATTTAAAAAAATATTTCATGTGCTTTTTGAAATTTTTTCCAGAACCGTTTGACCGATCAACTTAAAATTTTGTATGGTCATCGGGTCCAACATTATCTGTATTTTTGAAAATGTTCAGACTTAACTGTGTTTAAATTCAAAAGTTATCGACAGTTTACGGATATTTTGCGTGTTGGCTATCATATTTCTCGAATTTCATATTTCACGGAATCTTCGAATCTTCACTTCAAGGTTGTTAGAGCAGAAACTTTCAAACGTATTATGAAACTGATATGACGGTTCACATATTTTTTGAACGATATCCTGTGATTTTGGAAATTAACAAGGAATCGTTCAATCATAAAGGTTCAATCGATCAACTTAAAACTTTGCGTGGTTATTGGGACCAATATTTTAGGAATTGTTGGAGATTTTCATACAAGTCTGTGACGAAATTCAAGAATTATTGGCTTTTAAGGACATTTTCGATAAACATAATTTCGGTTCGAGGTGTTGCGCGTATCCGTGCTCGCTCATCAACGCGTTACTCAGAGCGTTTTCCTAGTAATTTTTTGTTCCATTTAACTGTCACTTCAATCATTTAATTTTTTTTTCAGATTACTTTAAAATGTTTTGATGTAGGTTAATACCATAAATGAAATATTTGGAAATATAATTGAGCGAGCGAAGCGAGCGTCTCCTTTTGGCTCTTTTGGCACGGACCTCTGTTTTTTTTTTTTTTTTTTTTTTTTTTTTTTTTTTGTTTTTGGCTGCTAATAGCCGATACACAGGTCGCACCGTTTCACTGATAGATCTGAAATTTTGCACACTTGTAAAACCAACCTTCTCTGTTTGCAGACCCTAATTTTTTTGAAATCCATTAATTGGTTGAAATTTAAATAAACATCTCCTGATAGGCTGAAAAATGAAAATGGACTTCGACAAATGTGATCGACCTTATATTTTGCATGGTCATTAACATTAACATTGTCTCTTATTTTACAAATTTTCAGCCAAATCCTCCCATTGGTTAAAATTTAAAAAAATATTTTATGTGCTTTTTGAAATTTAAACCAGAACCGTTTGACCGATCAACTTAAAATTTTGCATGGTCATCGGGTCCAACATTATCTGTATTTTTGAAAATGTTCAGACTTAACTGTGTTTAAATTCAAAAGTTATTGACAGTTTCGGATATTTTGCGTGTTGGCTATCATACTTCTCGAATTTCATATTTCACGGCATCTTCGAATCTTCACTTCAAGGTTGTTAGAGCAGAAACTTTCAAACGTATATTATGAAACTGATATGACCGTTTAAAATTTTTTTGAACGATATCCTGTGATTTTTGGAAATAAACAAGGAATCGTTCAATCATAAAGGTTCAATCGATCAACTTAAAACTTTGCGTGGTTATTGGGACCAATATTTTAGGAATTGTTGGAGATTTTCATATAAGTCTGTGACAAAATTTAAGAATTATTGGCTTTTAATGATATTTTCGATAAACATAGTTTCGGTTCGAGGTGTTGCGCGTATCCGTGCTCGCTCATGAACGCGTTACTCAGAGCGTTTTCCTAGTTATAGCGCGAGCGAAGCGAGCGTCTCCTTTTGGCTCTTTTGGCACGGACCTCTGTTTTTTTTTGGTTTTGGTTGCTAATAGCCGATACACAGGTCGCACCGTTTCACCGATCGATCTGAAATTTTGCACACATGTAAAACCAACCTTTTCTGTTTGCAGACCATAATTTTTTTGAAATCCATTAATTGGTTGAAATATAAATAAACATCTCCTGATAGGCTGAAAAATGAAAATGGACTTCGACAAATGTGATCGTCCTTATATTTTGCATGGTCATTAACATTAACATTGTCTCTTATTTTACAAATTTTCAGCTAAATCCTCCCATTTGTTAAAATTTAAAAAAATATTTTATGTGCTTTTGAAATATAAAGCAGAATCGTTTGACCGATCAACTTAAAATTTTGCATGGTCATCGGGTCCAACATTATCTGTATTTTTGACAATTTTCAGACTAAACTGTGTTTAAATTCATAAGTTATTGACAGTTTCGGATATTTTGCGTGTTGGCTATCATACTTCTCGAATTTCATATTTCACGGCATCTTCGAATCTTCACTTCAAGGTTGTTAGAGCAGAAACTTTCAAACGTATATTATGAAACTGATATGACCGTTTAAATTTTTTTTGAACGATATCCTGTGATTTTGGAAATTAACAAGGAATCGTTCAATCATAAAGGTTTAATCGATCAACTTAAAACTTTGCGTAACTATTGGGACCAATATTTTAGGAATTGTTGGAGATTCCTACAAGTCTCAGTTTCATACAAGTCTGTGACAAAATTCAAGAATTATTGGCTTTTAATGACATTTTCGATAAACATAATTTCGGTTCGAGGTGTTGCACGTATCCGTGCTCGCTCATCAACGCGTTACTCAGAGCGTTTGCCTAGTAATTAAGTATTAACGTGTGCATTGGGTGTAAAATAAAAATGATTGCACACTTGAAAAAAGAGATTGGTAACTTAAAATTTGCAAAAATTAAATAATTAACTACAACCCATCTCTAAGGTATACACACGTATCACTGCAGAATTGGATGAGAATAATCAAGCGAAGCAAGATCAATATGCTTTTTGAATTATTACATTTTACACAGGGTTGACATGTATAACTACTTGGCTGGGTGAGAACCGATGTCATAAAATATTGTCATTCTTCGTATATTCGCGAAAATAAGGAACACTCCTGACCTCTGGTGGATTCTGATGGTACTAGATCCAGGACGGATCATGGCGGATATCAGGGGAACGTTTCGGTACATTTGTATACAAATCTGCTTTTGTCGTTTGTTTTCAACATAAAAGTAAACCTGTTACAATTAATTTAAATTACAATTGTTTCTCCTTACCACTGCACTTGGAAACACGAACTGTAAAAATATCAAAGTGCAAATATATAGCCATTTTTATTTTATTTGAACTAATCAACGATTAAAAAAAAGGAGTTTGCAACGATCAGTGAACAGTCAGTAGCTACATTTGAACAAAATTTCATCACAATCGAAGTAAAACTGTGACCTGTATATCGTCACCATCATGAAAAAAACGAAGGTCCGTGCTAAAACAGCCTAAAAAGAGGAGTGGATCGCTCAATAATTGTTTCAAAGACATGTAAGTGCATATGAAGTTGTATTTGTATTGGAAGGTTATCTGGATCCAAGTCAAGACTGCGCAGACTCCGTGTATCACGTGATGCAAGCTGCTAGCGTCTTCATTCCCTGAGAAAGCAAACAGATCGTCAGCGCGATTCCAGCGATACCACGTGACTAAATATTAATCACGATATTGGCCAACAACTGCACTCAAAGGAGCTGAGGGCATCCTAAGTGATTCTTTACTAACCGTATGGTTTTTAATACATCATTATTGTACACTCCTGGACACTGAAATTGGCCCGCGGTCAATGTTCAAGTGGCACTACGGCTAGTATTTAACATATATTTTAAAGGGGGGCAACGGTCAAAAACTAAAATTTTACCATAATTACACATCAAACTATTAATATCTATAAGACATATGAGAAGGTACCAATCCGGTTGTGATAGTGAGAGCAGCAAATCGAAAAACGTGATTTTAATCGAAAGTATGCAAAGAATTTTAGTCCCATAAGGAATAAGCTGTACGCAAAATGTCTATTGGGAACGTAGGAGAACCAAAATAGATAGAAATAAAAGAAGCTCTGCTACATATAAATAGGAGTGTTTTATTCATTTTATCTCTTTTAAAATTTTCTGTGAATTGAACCATTTAGCTGCAAATAAATATGAAAACAAATCGCTACTGTTTTATACACTAAGAAGGTCCCATATTTTTTGTACAGAAGGTACATTCCTGCACGTCTCACTCCCACTCTCTGTAACTGGACCCAAATTGTTTACACTAAGCGCTTGCTGACACTTGAAATAGTAATAAAATAGCCATAAACTAAACAATTTCATGCATCATCATAACACAACACATTAAATATCTATTACAGTCTGCTCAAAGAATGTTGATACCATAAGACAAATCTCATGTGAACTAATATGCAATACAGTCAATAATAATTATTAATTATTACAATACCGTTGGCACATTTGCACTTATCAATTATCTATAAACATGACAAGATAAAATGATGGTAATTTTTCATATTCTGACTGTTGTCGCCCTTTAATGTAATTTTTGGGCACAAAGACTAGATGGCTTGTGTGAGTATAGGGCCGAAAAATTACTTTAAATAAATAAATACTAGCTTAAGTGCCACTTAAACATTGACCGCGGACCAATTTCAGTGTCCAGGAGTGTACCGCATAAAATGTTGACTTCTTTATTTTTGAAAATTAAGATATTAATTGATTCAACATTTATAGCTCCACCTTTAGAGCTTTTGAGTGGCTCACCTGTCACTAGAGTGCTCTCTGAGTGTCTCACCTGTCACTAGAGTGTCTCTGAGTAGCTCACCTGTCACTAGAGTGCTCTCTGAGTGTCTCACCTGTCACTAGAGTGCTCTCTGAGTGGCTCACCTGTCACTAGAGTGCTCTCTGAGTGGCTCACCTATCACTAGAGTGTCTCTGAGTGGGCCACCTGGCACTAGAGTGTTCTCTGAATGACTGTTACTAGAGTGCTCTCTGAGTGGCTCACCTGTCACTAGAGTGCTCTCTGAGTGGCTCACCTGTCACTAGAGTGTCTCTGAGTGGGCCACCTGGCACTAGAGTGCTCTGTCTGAATGCATTCCATTGCAGCGTTCAGGGCCTGCATTGTCCGCTGTTGGCTGCTCAACGGGATTTGTCTAGACGAGATGAAAATGGTCACATGAGTTGTAGAATCATTTCAAGAATAATAATAAAATACTTGATCACTCTTCATTGGGATTATCGTTACTTATTCATTGTTCCCACTTTACTGAAACTGTAATTGTAGTTTTGAAATAGATTGGGGGATGATCATTACATTACATTACAGAATACAGGACATAATATTGCGGAAAAACTCAAAAACGCTTTAAATCAAAAATTCATAATAGTCCTTAAATTGAGACTCATGCCCCCTCAACCCCCCCCCCCCCCCCTCCCTCCACTGGTCGTGTTTTTCACCAACTTCCGTCTGCCCACCCCACATTCTAGTTATAGACGCGTGCCTGGGACCTATATTTTCGAGATCGTTCGAGACATATTTCATACGGATTCACGGATTCACGGCCGCATGACGTCCGAACAAATCAAATACTGAACTGACGTGGCAGATTAAATGTTATTTCGTTCGGTAGTACGTCACTTTGACGTCACGCTCGATTATACAGGCACTCGAACAAGCTCGAAAATAGGTTATGTGAAGTGGGGCCGTGAAAGATGACATTTTGTTTTACTTTAATATTATGTTCTTATAAGACACTGTAAATAGATTTGTATGATGTTTTTAGTTAGAATATATGGTATTCTACATTACAGTTATTATTACACCTTGCATCACCTTCAATATTCACAAATACATCACTTATTATGCGTTTTAAACATTGACTACATATGACATAGAAATTGAACTCATCACAGTCTTTAAAAGTGTTTAATTGAGAGTTAATGACCAATTTAAGTATTAATATCCTTTGGTAGTCTGTTGTCTCTCAAATACCTATAAAAACAGTGTCCAAGGTGCATAATATCATTGTAAAATGTCATCATTCACGGCCCAAAATAGTTTCCGAAAATAGAGAATCCGACTTTAGGCCGAGATGGGTAACAAAATGACGTAATTTCCGGCTTTGATTTCCGGTACAAATAATTACGGCACAGAGTGTTAACATTATTAAAAATGATCCAAAAATTAACAAAAAACAAAAAACCCAAAAAATTTACATAGTATAAAAATGTAGCCTGAAGTCGTCTCTTCATGTGAAAACTATTTACTGGGCAGAGATTAGAACGCGGCAAGATGACGAAAATTTGAAAAAATGGAAACTGTGTTGGGTCAATGATGACATTTCGCTTTACAAAGATATTATGCACGTAGGACACTGAATTTACATTTTTAAATGTATTTGAGATTACAACAGACTACCAAAGGATATTAATACATAAATTGGTAATTTCAACTCTTTAAACTCATCTAGTGGAGCGGTCGCTCCACCCAGCCAAGTCGTACTGTACACTCACACTCACTCAACATACCGTAAATGCCTATATAAACTGAGGAGCAGACCAACTACTTTTACTGTAAGCAACAACATGGCATTTTCGGCCTACTGGATCTCAAAATTGAAAAATCTCACATTGTTGCGAAATAACTTAATTTCGAGCTATGGCCCACCTGACAACATAAACTAAATTTGGGAACAATAGGTAATGCCATTTGTGGGCTAGAGGGCCGTGAAAACAGTGAAATTACACCCCTTTTAAAACCTATCTCCATCTGATGATGATGATATCACGAAACACCGCTGTCACCGCCACAGCCTAAACGGCTTAACCGATCGACTTGAAATTTTTACCACATGTGCACTTTTGGCGTCTGAGGTGCCTTTTTATAAAACCAAACGGAAGGCGCCATTTTGAAATCGGAAGTGACGTCATATCTCGAAAACGACTACACCGATCGGAATAAAACTATCGCCAAATGATTCAGACGGTCATCTTTATGGAATATCAATAGTCAAAATATACATGTACTATTACCGAAACCGGAAATGACGTCATAAAAATGAAGAATCAGACTTGAATCACCTCTTACTACAATAACTACAAATTCAGAAGGCTTATAATGATACATAACATTTATAGAAATAAATTCTAGGTGGCTGTAATTTCAGCCGCCATTATGAAAACCGGAAGTGATGCCATATCTCGAAAACGGCTGGACCTATCGGAACAATGCTTTCGCAATTCTTCATGGAATATCAAAATAAGCTTATACTTAGCATCAAACACATTTTTTTGTAGTAAACAATTCGAAAATGGCCTATTTTTTTAAAGGAATTAGTCATTGTTGCTCCGATATGTGTTAAAAGTTTTGTAAATAAACTAAAAAAACTAGTGATATCCCCATAAAAAACACTCCGTGTAAAAATACCAGCCAAGTCTCTTCTACTACAAAAAATAGAAGAAATCTAAAAATTCAGCACTTAAAAGTAGTGATATCAAAAAATCGGCCAAGTCAAAACTTCATTTTAAAAATAAAAATATACTTGGCGCATCGTTTTTAAGGGCATTATAGGTATACTATATAATTAGGTGCATTTGATTTTCGGCATATTCTTTACTGTTTATATACCTACACGATGCGCCAAGTATATTTTTATTTTTAAAATGAGGTTTTGACTTGGCCCATTTTTTGATATCACTACTTGTCAGTGCTGAATTTTTAGATTTCTTCTATTTTTTTGTAGTTGAAGAGACTTGGCTGGTATTTTTACACGGAGTGTTTTTTATGGTTTTAGTTACTACCAAAGATGTTACCAAATCGCTGGCGCCATCCCACGGACATTTCGGTTACTAAAAAATATGTTACCCATCTCGGCCCAACGAAGCTGCCGAAAATAGGGCGATGTGCTGCCATCTCTTGTCGCGCCCGACAGTTCTGTGATCTCGCATCGACTCACCTCTCATCTGTCGGGATGCATGGAGCCGCCATGTTTCTCTCGTCGCTCCAGGACTCACTCGGGGCCCGTGTCGGGGTGGGCCCGCATCCGGGGGCCCACGCCGGGCTCCGTAGACGCACTGGAGCTGTGGACACAGAGGATGTATGGGTATTTATTTAGTTATCAAGCGAGCGGAGCGAGCGTCTCTACTTAAAACTTTTAGCTCGAATCTCGTTTATTTTATTTTTTGTTTATCCGTATTTTTGGCGCTACATTTTAAGGCTATTCAAGTGGTACCACGTGACTAAACTTATAAAACACGAAATTGGCCAAACTATTGCACATAAGAGGAAGATAATGTATTTTCCTCATTCCATAAGTGATTCTACAACCCACTTGACCCTTTTCGACTCCAATATTTTGGTCTCGGAAATTTTTGGACGAAATATTGCTGTTGCATTCAAACAACTCCAGCGATCGAAATTATTACTCTAGAGGCTTGCAAGTGGGCTCATTGTCTTCGTTATGAATAGGCAAAGAAAACGAAAAAGAGTTTTGTTACAATAACCTTATTTGTACCCTGACCACAGGCAATACAAAATGAGGGGTTTATCGAAGAAAAATCCGGGACGTTCCGATTTAATTTTAGAAATATTGAAATACAAATTTCAAAAAAGGGCTTAATCGTTCTTTTCGTATCTGTATTAAGATTATTCATGCCAAGTTCCAGCTCTCTATGTTAAACGGTTATTGAGTTGGGGCTGTTCGTATGAATCGTATTTTACCCATTTGGATCGTCCCAGATAATTTTTTGACTTTGCAAAATGAAGTGATTTCGCTGAATATCGGTCTCTACTAACATCTTCTTACTATATTTGCCCTAATATTAAAATCTCATACCCTCCCTTGAATCCCCTTAACGAAGTAACGGATTCATGGCCAATTTTTTCACAAATGATTTATTTCTATCCAATGCAGTGTGCTAATGATTTCCAGTAAAATCGGTCTATACATTTCATCGAAAACTTGATTAGTAGTGTAAGTACTTAGCTTTGAAAATATGAAAAATAATCAACACTGTGTGCCAATAAAACTGGAATCGTTTGCCCGATCACCACCAAATTATGCATGGTCGTTGGTACCAGCATTATTAGTGCTTTTTGACAAATATGTACAAATAGGCAGGCCAGAAGATCGTGACGTTGCGGGTCTTCTGTAGGAGTGACGTAATGCCCAGTCAAGACAGAGTTCATTAATATCGGAGACGTGATATTTGGGAACATGTATATGTTATAACTTATAAGCTGATCATAAGCATTGTGATTCATTAAGCATACAGAAGGGGGGAGCCCCCCATGGATGTCATTTGTGGATGACATTTTTGTGGTGTTTCTTGTAAAAAAAAAATGTAAAAAAACAAAATATTCTCTGCAGGGCATGTGTCCACAACCCCAAAGTATCAAATTTTTCAAAATATTAAATATATTGCAACAAAATATACCAAATAACTTCTCACAATTTAATTCAAAGTGTCTAACAACCAAAACCCGTCCTGCGAGGCCAAGTAGGGCGCGCGCCGGAGGTCTAATATTTTAAATTGCAGTTCATCATCCCATCTGAGATGGTCAGAATAATTCGCCGTTCAAACTTTATACCTATTGCAATTATTGGTTAGTTACATATTTTTTTAGCTTAGACTCTCCGGAAATGTTACATTCTGGAAAATATCCAAATGAAACAAAATAGTTTACATTATCAGAAAAGTGACTGAACTGCTTTTGTTTTGACTATGACCAACGGTTGTGGTTTTGCATGTGGATAAACTGAAACTAATGTCCTGTCCAAAGTTTAAGACGGCTGGGTAGTGAGTTTGACCTTGAAGAGTTTTTTAATTGATTTTTGTCAATATCTTTTACCAATGAAATTTGTTAACAAAATAAGGCTTTGTACGAGTCTTCAGAACAGTTCATTGAAAATAATTCCACAGCTTGTAATGGTTTATTAGATTTACTTTGTCCTACAGACGTTTAGTGCACGAAAATTAGTAAAATTATGACACTAAACATCTGTGGGACAAAATAAAACTATAATAACCTATTCCAAACTATAAAATTATTTTCATTGAACTGTTCTGAAGACTCGTACAAAGCCTTATTTTGTAAACAATTACATTGGTAAAAAATATTGATAAAAATCGATTTAAAAACTCTTCAATGTCAAACTCACTACCCCGCCATCTTAAACAGAATTCATTTCGCTATCCAACTCGTTCTTTCTCCTCGTCTTTACCCTTGTCCATCTCGTACTCGTGGTGCACGATGACGGTGTCTGTGACGTCACTGCGTCCATCATGGCGGTGAACTTCAGTGATGATCGTCACAGGAGGTCCCTGGTTCGGATCCAGGAGGGTGAACTCGAACACCTCCCGCGTCTCGCCTGGACCAGGGTGGCTGCGCGAGTGGAAGGTCCTGTGCAACAGGTCGTCGCTGCCGGTGCAGACTCCGTCGAGGTCGCCGCCGTCGTCGTCGGCGTCTACAGGCATGACGTCCTTGCTGTAACAGAAGGAGTAGCGTCACTACACGTCGTCGTCATCGTCTTCGGCGTCGGCGGCGGCGCCCACGAGCATCACGTCATCGCTGTAACAGTAGGAGTAGCGTCACAACATGTCGTTGTCGGCGTCGTCGTCGGCGTCGGCGGCGGTGCCCACGAGCATCACGTCATCGCTGTAACAGTAGGAGTAGCGACACAACATGTCGTTGTCGGCGTCGTCGTCGTTGTCGGCGTCGTCGTCGTCGTCGGCGTCGGCGGCGGCGCCCACGGGCATCACGTCATCGCTGTAACAGTAGGAGTAGCGACACAACATGTCGTAGTCGGCGTCGTCGGCGTCGTCGTCGTCGCCCACAGGCATCACGTCATCGCTGTAACAGAGTCAAAACCCGTTGCCGTTGAACTAAAATGATGCTCATTTAGACAACATGTTCCCGAGTTCATTTAGGTAGTGGTTGACTAACTGCTTTTCGATCTAGTCGGGCGTTAGCTCGACGCTGCCAAGCACCGTGTCAATACGAGGTCTACTTTTTATAAACGACGAGCTTACTACCACGACTGTATACTGCAAGCGCTTCACGCTCGTTTTCGGGGTGTCAGTACGCATGCAAGCAGTGTGAAATGAAAGTTGAAACCATGGTTATCGGGTATATTTAGCCACGTGACAACACCCACCAAATTTCAAATTGCTGCGATCATCCCTTCGGGGTGAATTTTGGGGCTCAAATATGCATGGATTTTTTTCATGCTAGCTGGCTGGCTGGCTAGTTAGTTAGGTTACCACGGTCAATTTGTTTGCCCCTCTCCACAGGTTTAACGGTTTGTTCTAGAGAGTTGAAATTTGGCAGAGACATAGAGTCATCTAGTGGAGCGGTCTCTCCACGCCAGCCAAGTCGTACGGCGCGCGCACACACTCATTTAAAAAGGCTGGAGCAAACCCACTTTTACTGTAAGCATCAAAGTGGCATTTTCGGCCTACTGGATCTTAAAATTGGAAAATCTCACATTGTTGCGATATATCTTAATTTCGAGCTATGGCCCACCCTACAACATATACCAAATTTGTGAACAATAGGTTACGCCCTTTGCGCGCTAGAGGGCCGTGAAAACAGTGTTTTAGGGCGGTTTTCATAATAATAATCTCAGTAGTAGTAGTAGGGTGGAGCTAAAATATGGTAAACAGGCCACAGCATAAACGGCTAAACTGATTGATTTAAAATCTTTACCACATATGCACTTTTGGCGTCTGAGGTGCCTTTTGCTATAACTGGTTTTATGCCGCCATTTTGAAACCGGAAGTGACGTCATATCTCGTCAACGGCTGGACCGATTGGAACGAAAATTGCGCCAAACGATCCAGACGGTCATCTATATGCATGATAAGTAGCAAAAGACTAAACATTATGTTAAAGAAACCGGAAATGACGCAATGAAATTTGAAATACATCGATTGGCTTTTTGGCAACAAAGATTGATCCGATTATTTTGATATTTATGTAACGTATGTACTTTTGACGTCTCATGTGACTTGTTATAAAACCAACCGGAAGCCGCCATTTTGAAACCGGAAGTGACATCATATCTCAATAACGGCTAAATAGATTTCAACGAAACCAGCGCAAAACAATTAAGACGCAGTTTATTTGCAGTTTCTCATACCTAAACCGGAAATGATGTCACACATTTTAATAATCTCACAAATTTTTATTTTGATGCAATAAATATACTATTTGAGACAGCTTATAAAATTATAATCATGTTTCAAATATACTTCAAGGGGTCAGAGATTTCAGCCGCCATTTTTAAACCGGAAGTAACGTCATATCTCAAAAACTGGTAGACAAATCGGTATGAAACTAGCGCCAAACGATTCGGATGGCCATCTCTATGGAATATGAACAGTACAAATAGAATTTTCCTATTTATGAGACCGTAAATGACGTCATTCAAATGTATAAATTATTATAATTCCCTCCTATACAATAAATACATATTCAGAAAGCTTAAAATGATACACATCATTTATAGAAATAAATTCTATGTGGCATTGCAGAAAGTTCAGCAGCCATTTTGAAAACCGAAGTGTTTCCATATCTCGGAACTGGGTTGACTGATTGGAATGAAACCTTTGCTATTCTTCGTGAAAGATCATTTAAAGCAATTATTTAGGACCATACGCTGCTATTCATTAGTGGTAACGAAATTGTAAAGGGTGATGATTTTTTAAAAGAATTTAGTAATTGTTCATTTCATATGTGTCGCAAGTTGTTAGAATAAACTAAAAAAAGGAGTGATATCCCCATAAAAAACACTTCGTGTAAAAATACCAGCCAAGTCTCTTCAACTAAAAAAAAATATGAAATCTAAAAATTCTGCACTAAAAAGTAGTGATATCAAAAAATTAGCCAAGTCAAAACTTTATTTGAAAATCAAAAAATACTTGGCGCATCGTTTTTTTAGGGCATTATAGGTATACTATGTATATGTATATTTCATGTATAATTTATAATTGGCTTATACTTCCAAGCTATTTAAGTACACGATGCGCCAAGTATTTTTTGATTTTTAAATAAAGTTTTGACTTGGCTAATTTTTTGATATCACTACTTTTCATTGCAGAATTTTTAGATTTCATATTTTTTTTTAGTTGAAGAGACTTGGCTGGTATTTTTACACGAAGTGTTTTTTATGGGTAATTATTACACGAACCTTTGAAAGAATATCTGGAAAATTTTGACAGGAAGTGAAGTTATTCCAATTTTAAATTGAATAGTTTTAAAAATCAAACGGGTCCACCGAGAGTTTTGAAATTTGGCATCATTAAAGACAATGTATTTATGCTATACACTCCTTTTCAAGAAAAAAACAAAATTTCAAACCGAAAGTGGAGAAATTATCATTATTTACGTTCGGCTCTTCTTCTTTGATACAATAAACAGCGGCTCTGATTCCCATCGGACTGGTAGCTCAGTTAGGAAGGCGGCTGGCTTCGGTTTCTGCATAACGCGTTCGATTCCCGATCCCGGAAAACTTTTTTTTCATATATTATTTTTTAATTTGTATAAGCGATGATACCTTCATGGATATATATTCAAATGAGAGGTCCAGGGATGCTGTGAAGATCATCAATAGACCGAAACATCGCAATCGCGTTACGCCAGTTGCCATCGTGAACACTGAAGATATCAGGGAAACAGAATGTACTCGCACGTCGTTTTACTTTCCGCTATTCTTCTTTGATACGATACAGACTGCTTTGGTTTTTGTGTGGCGAATTGGCTCGATCACATGAGGCATGAGACTTCGAACACGGCGTTGACGGGTTCGATCCCCGTAATAAACGTTTTATTTTTTTAGCTTTTTATTTACTTAAAAAATGTTTAAGGGGAGGGTGTAGGCAATACTGATTTTTTTTAAATTTTTTTTAATTTTTTTTTAAATTTTCTGTCGAGTTTTCTGAATAAAACAATGTCCACATGTAGTAACTTTTTTTAAGAACTAAAATAGTTATGATGATTTTAAAGTCAAGTGATTTCAATAAACTGATTTCAACTGTAGGTAGTAAATAAAACATATGTATCTTTAAACCTTGATAACTCAAAAACGTATTTTTGAATGTTCAGGTACCTGTTGCCGAAAAACTATCCAAAGAAAATTCTTCATTTTTTTTCTCTATAATCCTTAAGTCATTATCAATAGATGGTAGTAGAATTAGATAGCTGAGATAATTAGGGGAAGTGCTAAAAAAAATAATCACCAAAAAATATTGATTTTTTTCTGCAATATATTACAGTTCCATGCAAATAATAATTTCGACGAAAGTATTCATGCTAGAAGTATAATTCTACTACAGTGCCTTCATAAGACATATAACTATATGTAAAATAAAAATTGTTGAGTTTGAGTGTATACAAACTGTGTAACAGGTACATAAAAATTGCAAATTTAACATGTAAAGGGTACCCCTACCCCCTCCCCTTAACCTTCTTACGTATATATTCAAAATGTTAATCCGAATACATTCAACGATTACATAGTTACTCTTTTTAATATTATACTCATTGGACTATAATAATGATTTGTCAATGTACACGTTGTACGTAAAACTGTGCAATAAAACAATTCGTGGTCATGCTAATCAACCTTGGTGGCTCAGTTACTAAACTAGAAACCACACAAAAAGGCTCCATTACTAGGTGCATTAGGGTGTCACAACTTTTAATTTGTCAGAATGATTTAATTATGTTAAATTCAGTTAATAAGGTAAATAGTAAAATTCAGTAAAGGCTCCATTACTAATATTCTGTGTATTAGGTGTTTACAACTTTTCATTTGTCACACTTATTTAATTATTTAAAATAAAGTTAATTTGTCAATATTGGTGGCTCAACAAGAAACAAGAACAACACGAAACAAGAAACCACACAAAAAGGCTCCATTACGTGCATCAATTACGTGATCACAACTTTAAGTTTCTAAAATAAATGTTATTATTTTAATTATGGTAATTTGTCAATCTTGATGGTTCAGTTACGAAACAAGAAACCACACAAAATGGCTCCATTACTAGGTACATTAGGTGTTCACAACTTAGTCGAAATTATTTCATTATTTCAGATGTTGTAATCTGTCAATCTTAGAAGCTCGGTTACAATAAACAAGAAACTACACTAAAGGGTCCATGCAAGGTGTATTTATAGGTGTGTAAAACATTTAATGGAAATTTGTGGGTATGAGAGATTTAAATTTCATTTCATCATCCAACAATGCCTACGTTAAAAAGTTAGAATAATAAAACGCTTTTAAATTATCATGATTTATTTCCAAACTGGGAGTCAAAGTCTCATCAAGTGGCATTGTTTAATGGAAATAAATGAACCTGAAACTGATGTTCCTCCTAATCTGACACTAATGAAATAAACATTGCTTTTGATGCGAACGTTATATACGGAAGTGGTCTGGCTTGTTTACATCGGTAATACAATAATATTCTTCAAGTATAGGCAATAGCACGAAGTAGTTTCCTGGTTTGAAAATATGAAAATATTATCTTCCACAGCAACATCACAAAACAATATAATAATCACTAAATAAGATCAGTAGACTTATTAAAATGCAAGCTAGATAGCTGTATACAAGTACCTATAGAAGAAGACAACAATAATAAATGGACATCGATCGTATTTGCCATGAACAAAGGTAAACATTAAGTTGACCTGTCAGGGAGAGGCAGAGAGGTGGAGATGCCAGGTATAGGCCGGCCCATGCTATCCGTGTACATAGGCGAGTAAGGCGGGTAGCGTAAATTTCATCACCCGTCATACTCCTTCCCACCAGCACTATAAACACCAGGTGGCTCAGCTAGTTAATCTTAACTAAGTTCCTTTTAAGTTACATTGCCTTCCAAAAACCATCCGGATTTTATTTAAAATGTGTTGTAAACATCTGTAAGCCTGCACGCTTTACCAATTGAGTTTATATGACATAAAAAAGGAAACTTGGGAGAATTTAAAAATGAGGAAACGCATTTGCAATCATCTATCTTTCGTGTACCTTTCAGTTTACCAAGTGGCGACAAATATGTAGTACGAGATGAACGCACAAATTCCGGTCTACACCGGAACAATACACGTACAATTTACGTTATTCACATGACTCAAAGTTGGGAACTTTTAACAAATTATAATTTGAGATAACTCAAATTCAACCAAAAGAAATTGACCCTTTCGTTATTCTAACTTCGGAACTATTGAAAGAAAAACAGAAAACTTTAGACAAGAAGTGACGTTGTTGGCGTTAACTGTAATGATAGGTAACACTTAATGATCAGTGAAAGCTGCTATAAACTTATACCCCATATGACATGTTGTACAAAAACAAAAACTTGTAAAAAAAACTGCCAAGCACCTTCCCACTTAAAACAATTGAGATCTAAAAGAAGGGCCAAGCAATAATATATTGTTTAAACATTTTCGCACTTAAAATTCGTGAAATCATTTCGCCCAGTTACTGCCGCCAAGCACAACACTATATAAATCTAACGTTGTGTCCAAATTTGAAAAATACAATCTAAGTGAACCATCATTGTAAACTTTAACAAATATAAAAAATAAAAACGACTAAAAAAAAATTTAAAATTTAAATTAAAAAAATTAAAAATAAAGCTTGGCGCATTGAATTTGCACCGACCATGTAGATTTCTTCTATCTTCTTCCTATTCTGTCTTTCTTCGGCTCCTTTATCGTCATCTTCTTTCTTATGTTGCCTTCTTCTTGACACAATGCGCCTAGCTTTATTTTTAATTTTTTTAATTTCGATTTTAAATTTATTTTTTTAGTCTTTTATATTTGTTAAAGTTTACACGACGACATCGCGACGACATCCGTGACGACCGCGCCACCTGGTGACTAACACAGTGCCACCTACCTGTCCTCCATGCGCCAAGCGACGACATCCGTGACGACCATGCCACCTAGTGACCAACACAGTGCCACCTACCTGTCCTCCGTGCGACAAGCGACGACATCCGTGACGACCACGCCACCTGGTGACCAACACAGTGCCACCTACCTGTCCTCCGTGCGACAAGCGACGACATCCGTGACGACCTTGCCACCTGGTGACCAACACAGTGCCACCTACCTGTCCTCCGTGCGACAAGCGACGACATCCGTGACGACCGCGCCACCTGGTGACCAACACAGTGCCACCTACCTGTCCGTGCGACAAGCGACGACATCCATAACGACCATGCCACCTGGTGACCAACACAGTGCCACCTACCTGTCCTCCGTGCGACAAGCGACGACATCCGTGACGACCATGCCACCTGGTGTCCAACACAGTGCCACCTACCTGTCCTCCGTGCGACAAGCGACGACATCCGTGACGACCATGCCACCTGGTGACTAACACAGTGCCACCTTCCTGTCATCCGTGCGACAAGCGACGACATCGGTGTCGACCACGCCACCTGGTGACCAACACAGTGCCACCTACCTGTCCTCCGTGCGACAAGCGACGACATCCGTGACGACCATGCCACCTGGTGACCAACACAGTGCTACCTACATGTCCTCCGTGCGACAAGCGACGACATCCGTGACGACCACGCCACCTGGTGACCAACACAGTGCCACCTACCTGTCCTCCGTGCGACAAGCGACGACATCCGTGATGACCATGTCACCTGGTGACCAACACAGTGCCACCTACCTGTCCTCCGTGCGACAAGCGACGACATCCGTGACGACCATGACACCTCGAGTCTCCTGTTGCACCATGGTGACCAACACAGGTGGACCACCGTGCGGGTCGCTGCAGGTCGTGTCGGACCAACTGACGAACTCTCCGTCCCCGCCGAGTTGCAAACCCAGCTTCACCCTCTCTTCCAGTCTGTCAGCTGCATCTGATGAGGTTTCATCACTTGATCCTCTTAGAGTCCCGGGGGAGGCCAATGGGGCCGGAGGGGAATCTTGTGGACTATCCGCTGTTTGCGTGCTTTCGGTCGCACTTCCTGGCGGCTTCAGTTGTGAATCCTTTTCCTTATCTTCGGGTCGAACGCTTTCGTTCGGATTCTCCGAGATCACGTCGAGTGGCTCGTTGTTGAGACTCGCAGGGGTTTGCGATAATCTCTTAATAGTTTCTGCAGTTATGGAATTTCTTACTGCAATCACCTGTGCAAATAAGAAGAATGTCAGGGGATCTCATTTGTGAAATGAATACAAAATTATAGAAACTTATATAATACGTTGAACTCACTTTTGATTCTCAAGCATATATATAGGTATATATTAATACCAACTGCAATGAGAAAAGATTTTCCTCGAGGTTATCAGCGAAAACGATATTTCACACATATGCGCACTCATCTGCTTATGAGGAAACCAAGTCGAGTGAAGTTAGTCAGTTGTCAAACGTGGAACATATTCCACGGTCTTCTAACCCTATCTTCAAATCTCGGTAAGTTGCTAACGCAGCTTATATTGGAACACAGCCGCTGCAATGTTAACTGCCTCGATAGCTCAGCTGGTAGAGCATCTGACTGGATATCGGAACGTCGTGGGTTCGAGTCCCACTCGAGGAAAATCTTTTCTCATTGCAGTTGGTATTTATTTACATCTACCTATCTGAGGTTATCAACGAAAACCATATTTCACATATATATATATATATATATATATATATATAAGGTCTGTTCGTTTTGCTTACTGCAGTTGCAGTAGCAGCAGCTTACAGTAGGCCCTGGTAACTCTTGCAGTAGCTTGCTGTACCAACACAAAACGAACGCATTTGCAGCAGGATGGCAGACTGGCCTTTTCCTATTGGTTGGGAGGTTTGTGAATTTGGCGGGAAGAATGTAAAAATAAGTGAGGTTATGTTCTGCATTTATAGAATTCTTGTCTAATCCCAATGCATTTTTATATAAATATGTATCATTTCATAACATGTAACTAAACTAAACTCTGAAACAAATACTCATTTCCCTCCTCCTTAGGCGTTTTTTCACTATCCATCCATAAGAAACACATTTTACATTTCAAATATGGGCCATTTTGCCGCCTACTGCAAAGTTACTGCATTTACATCACCTCCCTACCCAGCTGTAAGAGCAGTCACTGCGCAGCTACTGTCAGTGTCAAATCGAACACAATCGCAGTGACGGAACAGCAAGTTTGATGCAAAACGAACGGATTTGCAGTGAGCAGTAAAGTGCAGTAAGCAAAACGAACAGACCTATTGTCTGGGGCACAATATTGTGCAGCGAGGCTAATGGCGACGGATGAATGATTATGATGATGATTGGGAGATGATGGTGAAGAGTTGGTAAGGATGGCAGGTGGGAAGAAGGTGGTCGTGGTCTATAAGTAGGTTACCTTCCCAGCATTTGCCAGTCGACTGAGGGAAAACCATGAAAATCCCCAGTCAGAAAGGACGGCCGCGGGAATCGAACCCGGGCCTTCGGAATACAGTTCAGAGCGTTAACCACTCACCCAACCTGTTCCGTATATAATTTCTGTATCAAACAGATGCTCAACATTATAAGGAAAAATATCAAAACATATCCATATTATGTTGGAACTCTGTGCGTTACAGAGATTATAAGCATACCTACCCGAATCGTAAACGCGCAGAGCGATTGGACTGTTCAACTTGAGTGTCTGTAACAGGCTAACATGCTAACATATTGCCCCTGAAAAACAACAGGGTTTGATCATTGACATCCGCTCTAGGGGATTTGCAAGAGTTTCGTCGATGTCTAGTGACAAACGAAACCGAACCGTTCTTCGTATAGACCAAGGTCAAATTCTTCACTCGTCCGGCTAAAATCGTCTTATTTAAGACAAGATTGCACGGAAAGCTGACGCAGCACAACAATATGCTTTTGATGCTCTTGTATTATAAATATGTAGACACAGCGTAGCATTAACCAATATTAATATTATGTCTTTAATTTGACATAATAAATATAACATAATACATTTTTAAACCAGTGGGGCCTCCGACATCGGCGAAAGCATTCAGGGCTGCAGCTTCAGTCACAAATCCCATATAGAGCGGAAGTCAATGGTTCGATGTTTTCATTTTGCGCAAAACTTAAACGCGTCGTTTGGAGGACGAAGGCCTTGTTTGACAAATTATTAGCGCACTGCTTTTTTAAATGTTCTTCCCTGACTTATTCATCGAAACACACCCGACCTGTGCATCTCTCCCAGTTGAGTCAGCTGCACTCACCAGATCCGCGTTCGCTCCAACAAACGCGCCAAGCCTCAACTTCTCATTCAGTTTTGCGTCCGGCCTTTGAACACTTGCCTTCGGTGATGACACGGGCAACGCCAATGGCGACTGATTAGGATGCCGTGTTGTGTCTCTTAGCTCGGTGTCATCCTTCTGACTCCCTGGTGACGTAATAGGAGGTGCCAGTGGAGATTGTTCGTTATCCTTCGGCCTGTCTGGCGGCACGGGAGTCTGTTTCGAAACTCCTGGTTCGGTCAACTTCTTCTCCTTCCTTCCTTCGGGACAGACTGGCGTCATGTCCAGACTAAGGACGTGTCCAGAGCGTTTGGGTGATTTCTTGTCTGTTTTGCCATCACAGTGACATCTGTGATTCGTCTGTCGGTCCGAAGTCTTATCTGTGTTGACACTACAGAGACATCTGTGATTCGTCTTTTGTCGGTCCGAAGTCGATGGTGCGTCGGATGTAAGAGCTTTAGACATGGTGCTGGACTGACGTAAATGGAAAGTTTTATGTGTCTACCAGAAATTTATAAATCGTAATTTACATGTATTTAACATATTTGTTTATGCAAACATTTGTATCCATGCATTTTTAAAGAGAAATGTTATCTTAACCATAATAATGCTATTTTTAAATAACAATCTAAGTAAGAATTACAACATCAGGATAACATTATTGAAGACGTCTAGGTCAGAATGTATTCTTGGTCCCTAACTGTTCTCTACAGCAAAGTTGGTCTGGACTCAGAATATAGTTTGCCAAGCAACTGCACTGACTTCTGAGTTCTAATCACTAGGAAAACGCTCTGTGTAACGCGTTGATAAGCGAGCCTTCGTATTGTATGCGAATTGATCTGCGTTTGCAAGTCTCTGCTCTAAATGCCGTAGAAAGAGCCGAAACGAAAACAGCTCCTCAGCCTTTTTATATTTTTAGGCATTTTAACGGTTATGTTGTCTGAGAGTGTACGAACTGTACTACTTAGCTGAGTGGAGAGACCGCTCCACTAGATAATGTGTGATTCTAGAGACTACAAAGCACATTTTCGGTTATCGATTTCATTCAGATTGGATTGGTTAATTCAATGTCGAATTGAGGTTATTTCATATCTTCGAAAGGAACTTCAGGAAATGTCTCGGAATTTTCGGTGTGAAGTTACAAAGAAAGATCTCAACAACTTTTCTTATTTTCGGGTTCGGCGAATTCAGTTCCCGTTATAATACGTATCAGCATTATTTTAAAATCCAATGTTTTTCACCATGCACGTCACAGAACATAAAGGGCATTTTAAAATAATGTTCCATATGCTTCCGCCCACAACCACATTCTATGGATTCGTCATCATTTAAAATCTACCCCTACTTCTTTATATTTTCCTTTGTCTTGGCCACGCCACATCGCAATCTATTTAGAGTATTCCACATTGCCCAACATTGATCTCCTCCCGATGCCAATTCTTCTGTAGGTTCGATAAAATTGTTCGAATTGAATTAAACTTGGATCATACTGATAGGATATACCTAACTGAACGGTAAAGTTCAATGAGTCATAATAAATTAGTTATAGGAACTAACTGTAACTTCCGTTCACGTCCCAAAAATGTGAAGATAATGTCATGCTTCCCCATTGTATAAAATATTAATACTACATAAAATGTAACAAACATGTAGACGGGATTAAATGTATTTTACAGTCTATATTGTTTATTCGTCCTCATCTTATGGTAGTTATTCGTATTTGTCTATTTTCTGTTATGGATGACAACCGATTCTGTCTCAATGCGATATTATTTTCACCTGCAGATGTTTCTTGAAGTTCTGTAAAATAACACATTCGATTAGATGAAGTGCAACAAGTTGTTAATACCAGTTGGTGATGTCATTTTCGTAAACATTATACCTCAGAGCAGAGCTATCGAGATTCAGCAAACATCAACCAACTGGCTCGGACAAATCTAGTGGAGCGGTCGCTCCACCCAGCCAAGTCGTACTGTACACACACACTCACTCAACATACCGTAAATGCCTAATAAACTGAGGAGCAGACCAAACACTTTTACTGTAAGCAACAACATGGCATTTTCGGCCTACTGGATCTTAAAATTGGAAAATCTCACATTGTTGCGAAATATCTTAATTTCGAGCTATGGCCCACCCCACTACTTAAACCAAATTCGGGAACAACAGGTTATGCCATTTGGGAGCTAGAGGGCCGTGAAATACGTAAAATTACACCACTTTCTGATTCTGATGATGATGATAATGATGATGATGATGATGATGATGATGATGATATCAGGAAACGTTGCTATCACCGCCACAGCCTAAACGGCTGAGCCGATCAACCTAAAATTTTTACCACATGTGCACTTTTGGCATCTGATGATACCTTGCCCTTACAAATTTTTTGTGCCGCCATTTTGAAACCGGAAGTGACGTCATATCTCAAAAATGGATTAACCTATCGGGACGAAACTAGCGCCAAACGATTCGGATGGACTTCTTTATAAAATATCAATAGTCGAAATAGAAATGACCTATTACCAAAACCGGAAATGACGTCATAAAAATGCAAAATCTAACAAAAATCATCTCTTAGAACAATAACTACATAACCAGAAGGCTTATAATGTTACATAACATTTATAGATACAAATTGTGGTAGTGATGTCAGCCGCCATTTTGAAAACCGGAAGTGATGCCATAGTTCGAGAAGGGCTGGACCAATTGGAACGAAACTTTCGCTATACTTCAAAGCATATTATTTACAGCACATAGTAACAAGCACAATTTTTCTTAACAATCAAATCACAAAGGCGTATTTTTTAAAGGAATTATAGTCTTTGGTGACACAATATATGTTACAAGTTGTAAGAATAAACTGAAAAAAGGAGTGATATCCCCATAAAAAAACACTTCGTGTAAAAATACCAGCCAAGTCTCTTCAACTAAAAAAAATTAAAGAAATCTAAAAATTCAGCACTGAAATGTAGTGATATGAAAAATGGCCAAGTCAAAACTTTCAAAAAATACTTGGCGCATCGTTTTTTAGGGGATTATAGATATATTATATGTAAAGATGAGTATATTTGATTGCCGGCCTACTTCTATACTATTTATATGCACGATGCGCCAAGTATTTTTTGAAAGTTTTGACTTGGCCAATTTTCATATCACTACATTTCAGTGCTGAATTTTTAGATTTCTTTAATTTTTTTTTAGTTGAAGAGACTTGGCTGGTATTTTTACACGAAGTGTTTTTTTATGGGGTAGGTATATACCTTTCCACTCTCACTCAGTTCATTTTTAAATATGTATTTTCCTGCACGGCCCAGCTCAGGCCGTTCAACCAATCGATCTGGAATTTGGCACTAACACTAATGTAATGAGCGATCTCATGGAGGTTTAGTTATTGAACAGCACCTTGTCTCTGATTTCATTGAAACTGAAAATGTTAGACAGATAAACTTCAAATTTCTTTGGTGAATGAGACCAACATTTCAGGAGGCATTTGTTAAGATTATTTTGAACAGGTTTCCAAGGTATGTATAGAACAGCACGTTTCACACGAACTTTAATTCACATGCAATACGTAGACTCGCTTATCAACGCGTCACACAGAGCGTTTTCCAAATATATCGATATGATAAAAGTCGCAGAACTCACCTCATTGCAAGACACGTTGTTTCTCATCCCGTAGAACATCGAGCAGTCATCACGGCCGACACCTCTGCCGCGTATACACATGCTTCTCAGGCTTACTTCTCTCAAGCGAAGGATTCACCATCACCCTCGGCTCGAGCGGAACGCTCATGGGGAACATCGTACGTGCACTCGGATTCCGACATCGAGGAGTTGTAGGTCCGTTCGAGGAGCGTCCGTACGGTGATGCTTGTGGAATTGGAGGGGGACGGAAAGAACCAGGGGGCGAGTGGACTACGGGGTGGGTGCTGGTAAACACCGGTTTTCTTGGTGTACTTGGCGCAGGTGGTGAACAAGGAGGTGTACTTCGCTCGTGTGACGGATTGAAATTCAAGGGTCGTCTATTTGGAAGGTTATAAGCTTCGTAACGTGCATTCTGATCAGAACGACTGACTGCTCCCGCATTTGGAGGTGGACAAGGAGAAGTAGGACGAGCGTTCAAAGATTTTCCACACGGTGATGTTGCCGGTTCTTGCGCGAACATGTTTGGAGGGGGACGGAAAGAACCAGGGGGAGAGTGGACCACGGCGTGGGTACCGGAAAACATCGGGTTTCTTGGTGTACTTGGTGCGAGTGGAGGTGAACAAGGCGGTGTACTTCGCTCGTGTGACGGATTGAAATTCATTTCTCTATTTGGAAGGTTATAAGTTTCATAACGTGCATTCTGATCAGAACGACTGACTGCTCCTGCATTTGGAGGTGGACACGGTGAAGCAGGACGAGCGTTCAAAGATTGTCCACACGGTGACGTTGCCGGTTCTTGCGCGAACATGTTTGGAGGGGGACGGAAAGAACCAGGGGGAGAGTGGACCACGGCGTGGGTACCGGAAAACATCGGGTTTCTTGGTGTACTTGGTGCGAGTGGAGGTGAACAAGGCGGTGTACTTCGCTCGTGTGACGGATTGAAATTCATTTCTCTATTTGGAAGGTTATAAGCATCGTCACGTGCATTCTGATCAGAACGACTGACTGCTCCTGCATTTGGAGGTGGACACGGTGAAGCAGGACGAGCGTTCAAAGATTGTCCACACGGTGACGTTGCCGGTTCTTGCGCGAACATGTTTGGAGGGGGACGGAAAGAACCAGGGGGAGAGTGGACCACGGCGTGGGTACCGGAAAACATCGGGTTTCTTGGTGTTCTTGGTTCGAGTGTAGGTGAACAAGGCGGTGTACTTCGCTCGTGTGACGGATTGAAATTCATTTCTCTATTTGGAAGGTTATAAGCATCGTCACGTGCATTCTGATCAGAACGGTTTCCTGCTCCAGCATTGGGACGCTGCCGAGCATCAATTCCAGTCGACATTCGCGGCGCCACAGCTCCATATCCTTGAAGGTAATTCCCGGAAGGTTGTAGCGGTGAAGTTGGACTTCTAGGAGGGGGACGTTGCCACGGCTGTGTTTTGACAGGAGAGTGCTGGACAGGTCTTCGCGACGGACCTGCGTCTTGACCACCCAAACTGGAAGTCAAGAGTAGGAAATTAGGATTTGGAAAGTTTTTGAAGAAAGTGGGACATTGATTGTTGTATTCTTCAAATGTTTCCTAATTTAACTCGAAAATTAAAATATGTGATTGAATCAGTGGAAGCATTATACCTATTTCTCATAATGGTGTGGCCGAATGAATTAACTTGTTTGGTAACTTATAGATCCAAGATGTAACATTTGATATTGCTCATCCCTGGGTAAAAATCATGGAGAAAATAAAAGCATTTTCGTTATTTATAGAGGCATTTAGTCGTACTGCTGTCTCAAAACCTTTCCTCCACTTCTGAAGATAAATAATCGTTTGTTGGAAAATCAAAACGTTTCCAGATGAATTGGTTGTAAGTCCCATTTCGCCTTCCAACCGCTGACCGCGCTCAATGTTGCTTAATGTTGGTGATCTGACGAGAACCGTGGTATCCAATGCACCAGCCGGTGCCCTCATGTATATAGGTTACAACTAGGAAAACGCTCTGTGTAACGCGTTGATGAGCGAGCACGGATACACGCAACACCTCGAACCGAAATTATGTCTATCGAATGTCATTAAAAGCCAATAATTCTTTAGTTTCGTCACATACTTGTATAAAAATCTCCAAAATCTCCAAAAATATTGGTGCCAATCCTTGCTAAGTTTTAAGTTGATCGATTAAACCTTTATGATTGAACGGTTCCTTGTTAATTTTCAAAAATCACAGGATCTCGTTCAAAAAATATACCTGGGACCACCCATATGATATGATATGTAGTGTGTGTACACAATATCAGATCAATCTGTTGAACGGTCATTATTAGTTTCATATCGTTTAAAACTTTCTGCTCTAACTACCTTGCCTTGAACTGTAGATTCGAAGTCGCCGTGAATTTGACAGCCAACACGCAAAATGTCCCTAAAATGACAAAAACTTTTGAAAATAACGACAGATTAGACTGAAAATTGGCCAAAATACTTTAAATGTTGGTACCAATGACCATGCGAAGTTTTTAGTTGGTCGGTCAATCGGTTCCAGTTTAAATTTCAAAAATCACAGGAAAAATGCTTTCAAATTTGAACCAATTTGAGGATATGGCTGAATTTTTTTTTGATTGGGTACAATGTTGGTTGCAACGACTTTCCTAAATTTCAAATTGATCGAACCAACCAATCGAAAGATAATTTTTATAAAATTTGAACCAATCACAGGATCCCGTTCAGAAAAGATCCAGGGGTCGCATAGATTACGTTAGTATGTGTACAAAATTTCAGATCGATTGGTTGTGCGGTTTGACCTGGGCAGTGCAGGCAAAAAAAAAAAAAAAAAAAAAAAAAAAACACACAGAGAAAGTGCCATAAGAGTACCGTGGTGACGCTCGCTACGCTCGCTCAACAAGGTAATATTGCAATGAAATAAACGAACTTGTTGGTTTCCGTGGTGGTGATTTCTTCCCGCACAGTTCTATCTCCGTACTTGGTGAGCCTCACCGCGAGCGTGACTGTCTCGCTGCCGTCGTCGCTGCACGTGGAGGTCTCCAGCGTGTCGACGACCACGCCCGTGTCGGGGTCCACTTGCACGGAGCGACGCACGGGCGTGCTCATGCCGGGGATCATGAACTCCGCGTCCGCGCCGCCGCCGTACGGCATCACGCCTTGCTCTGGGGACGCGTTGGAGGAATAGCCCGTGTCGTCCGTGCATCGCGATTGGGAATTACCCTGTGAAATGTCACGTGTGAGGAGAAGGAAGTTTCGGAAGGGATGCTTGTAGGGCTCGGAAACGGGGCAAGAACACTACCAACTGAGCTACCCGATCAGATGGACTGACATGCACACTGATGTGATCTCCGAGGAGAATGGAATGAAGGTTGAGAATGTACAAATCATTGATTTCCGCTCTGTAGGGGATTTGCGAGATTGTCGTCGATGTCTAGTGACAAACAATACCGACCCGTTCTTATGTATCAAGGTCAAATTCTTCACTCGTCCGGCTGAGATCGTCTTACATAGGACAAGATTGCAGGGAAACCTGACACAGTACAACAATATGCTTCTGATGATCACGTATTATAAATATGTAGACACATCGTAGCATTAAACAAAATTAATAATATGTCTTTATATTGCCAGAATCTTGGCTTGCAGTGCGGCCTCCGACATCAGCGAAAGCATTTAGTACTGCAGCTATGGCAGTCACGAATCCAATATAGAACGGAAGTCAATGTACAAACTGTCCTATACCACCGGTGACGATACTGCTACCATGTCTCATTGCACTACATTAGACACAACGCTCTGATGAGGGTTAGAGATCTCCGAGGAGAATGGAATGAAGGTAGAGAATGCTCACTACGAACTGTCATACCACCGGTGACGATGCTGTCCCCATGTCTCATTGCACTTGCGTGCGCATCTCTCTTGAACTCAACGTGGCGAGCTCCTCGTATTTGCCGGGCGAGAGCTCTACCAACTGAGTTACCCGGCCGGACTAATGAACATTAGTTACCCTGTTCGGCCAGGAGGCGTATTCTAGAACGTTTTCCCAATTCCATTCCTGATGGAATCCGGTCCCGGCCATAAGGATTAACATTGCACTGAATCAGATTCCATCAGAATTTGGAATTTAAATGTTCTAGAATACGCCCCCCGGTTTTATATATTCACATCGCCAATCACGTGATATCATCTTGACATCACTTAAAGTAAAATCCAGTATTTCGGGTGACCGTGTTGGTTTTGCGTTATTTTATATTCATCACGTATTCGGTGTAGGTACAGTTGGAACCAACATTTTGTACGGTACTTTATTGAGATTAATTAAATCAATCAATCAAATAATTATTCAATCATTGAATATTTTCCGATTAATTACAACAATGCAATTAAATAAGTTGTTACATAATTTGATTAACAGCACTGCCGGAAATGTATACAAAGCTACAAGAGAACTGTAACTGTCTTCTTATTGTCCGAAATAATGACAGTGGTCTCTAAGAAGGTCTGCACTGATACTTGTATTAGAAAAGCTACTCACGAGCGATGACTGCGGCCAAGCTCTTGCTGTCAGTGGAGTACTTGTTGCTGCAAATAGAAGGTTAACAGAATACATGAAACCTCTGACAGACAATTGCTGAATACGCTCAGTGTAACGCGTTGATGAGCGAGCACCGATACGTACAACATCTCCATCAAACAATCCACTCAATCAAATTCAAAGTTAACTAACTACATTATAACTTACTTTCATTGGAACTTCCCATACTCTGGAACAATTGACGAACAGATCAATCTGCCGTGAATAGTCAATCTCTTTAGACATCTATTTCAAAATTCTTGGTCGGAGTTCATCATTCAAACTATTAATTTTACATTTTTAGCCAATCAAGGATCTCGTTCAAAAACTATGCACCACGAAACCTCTTTTATGACATTAGTGAGTGAACAAAATTTACGTTCGATAGGTTGAACTGTAGAGCTAGGGCCCTACAGGACAAATAATCTAGTTGTGGATATTCAATCAATTTGTATAATCTCCGTTTTATAGACTGCTTGTGCTATTCAAATTAATTCACCCCCGCCATAGTTAACCAAGGTTAACCAAGTTAACTTTCATTATGTGAACATTGTATTATAATGCTCGTTGCGCACCCTCAACAAATAGCTTGCACGAACTTCTTTTGTTTCATATCAACAATTATTGAATTTTCCACCTGAGGACGGACATTACGTTGGCACGTTGACAGTTGGATGTAATAACTTGATTGAGGTAATCGTTGTATTTTTGTAATGTGAGTTATGAGTGATTGATTCCTCTTCGCACTAAAGATATCTCCGGAGCCTATACAATTTCCCAGGTATACCCATTAAGACGGCTGAGTAGTGAGTTTGACATTGAAGAATTGCTTTTATCGATTTTTATCAATATCTTTTACCAATGTAATTGTTAACAAAATAAGGCTTTGTACGAGTCTTCAGAATAGTTTCATGAAAATAATGTAATAGTTTGGAATAGGTTATTAGTTTCATTTCGTCCTGCAGACGTTTAGTTCCTGACAATTAATACAAATATGGCCCTTAACGTCTGTAGGACAAAATAAAAATAATAAACCATTATAATCTATGAAATTATTTTCATTGAACTGTTCTGAAGACTCGTACGTTGCCTTATTTTATTAGCATTTACATTGGTAAAAGATATTGATAAAAATCGGTTAAAAACTCTTCGCGGTCTCAGCTATTCTGCGTGCCATCAAGATGGTGGCAGGCAGTAGTGAGATGACATCACGTGCAAGCTATGAATGGGAAATACCTGTAGGTGGACAGTTGACGCCGGGCATCAGGTAATCAAGTTCGTGCGTCTTCGTCTCGGTGCGTACGTCATGGCTGTTTCTGTTGGAACATATAGGTAGTGACGTCACCACATCATTGGGAGGATTCAGCTTTCATTTGTTTAGCAGCAACAAATTGAATGTTACCCCGAGGTCGGACATTATGTTGGCACGTTGACGGGTCAGAAAAGAAACATATTAATAAGGAGGTAAATCGATGTATTTTTGTAATGTGAGTGATTCCTCTTTACATAAAATATTTCTCCGGAGCCTAAAATTGCCAGAAAACCAAAAATTTATAAGTAATCGCCAAAAGCACAGAAAAAATCCCTGAGGGCGGCCAATGTTGGCATATTTGACACGTCAAAATTTATTTATAAATGAAGGTAGGTATTCTTTTGCGCGTGTTTACTCTCTTTTCGTTTACTTTTGCTTTTGTTCTTTTGTCAGAGACTATTGCACATGCAACCATAAACACGACCAACACTTAACACAAAATCACACAGATATGACATTTATTCTGAATTGTGCCAACAAGATGACGACAAAAAAATGATGTCATGCAAACTACATATTTATTGACATTGACACTTCATGTCGTGTTTTATTTATGAAAATAATGCGGCACTTTAGTTTTGTTATTTACTTTAATAAAGTTTAACGTCGCACTGTTTTGCGACTTGGAGATGACGACGATGGGAATGAAGTGGTCGTGCTTTGTTTGTCGGAAACCTTCCTAACATGGACACGATTGTGGGAAACCACGAGAAAGTAAGTAGTTGGTAGAACCACAGCGTTTTAGTGACTTGGCTGCGTGGAGCGACCGCACTTTCAATAATGTATCTCGTAACATTTCTGTAACTTAGAGGTAGAAGGGCGGAAGTCCGGTATCTCGGTTTTGCTTTGCACTCTGGATTGATGTCATCAAGCTCTATCAAAATTACCATTTGACTGGTGTCAACAAATACAGTTATATTGAAGTTGAAGCATTCTCTTACACAATGACAGGTGTCACCTTTACAAATATGACTGGATGAAGACGAGTTACTGGTTTTTGAGCTCACCTCAAGAATCTCTCAATGGACATGTGCCCTTCTACCTCTGAGGTACAGATAAAATGCTGTTAGTGACTATTTACTCACTTGCGATTGTTCTTCAGGTATGAGTATCTGCTCATTATACTAGTAATTTGGATTTTTTTGTATGTTTTCTTCTGAAGATTTATGAGATGAGTTTGGTCTAGGTTACTGGGGTTACTGTTATTGAGCACATTGTTTAAGAATATTGAGAAATAAGTTATATATTGACAACAATAAAATCTGTTATTTTGGAAGATAATTTGTTCTGTTGACATTGTGTGATTTACGATGTCAACAATAATAACAACAGGCAAGAATATTTTTTTCTGTTAAACACTGTTTGTGAACTCAAAAGCGACTAGACCTACACTTCCCCCGCCCCACCACTGGGAAGTGCGTCAACTTCCAATGCTGCCAATGCTAATTCTTGAAGCATAAACAGTCATATGAGTTACTACCGCAAGCGCCATCTTCCACGTGACAATGGAAGTAAATTGAACAGTCCATGGCTCAGTCGAAATTATTATCGTCATGATTCGTAAAGTAAACGCATTAAATACGTAAAATGTAATTAAAAATACATTTGTTTATGCATTTGTATATTTATTTATAAATATATACGTATATATTTATATAAATATTTACATATTTAGATTATATACGTAATGAATAGTTCTCTCAGTTCCCACCACCACAGCATTTCAGGAGCGCTGCGGTTCGTAACTCCGATTTTAGAACGATTCGTATAACTGGCCATTTTCAGACCGCGCAAATCTGGAAGTTGACGCTCTTCCCAGTGGTGGGGTGGGGGAAGTGTAGGTCTAGTCTCATAAGTGAACTCCTTAGCTCAATAAAAATGAGAGAACCGAAATGGGAATTTCAATCCTTTTCAGAGCTATTGTTCCGACCCTAGAAACAATGATTTTTTTTCGATTTTGTTAAGGTTCTGTAACTGTTAACTCTTGAAAACAAAAAATCGTAAAATAAAATTTCAATGTTGGTGTCATAATACATACTAGGAAAACGCTCATGTGTACCGCGTTGATGAGCGAGCACGGATACGTGCAAATTCTCGAACCGGAAATGCGTACTCAACGCACAGAATTGAAATATGATCAACTCAAACAACATAAAAGTATATGCTTTTCATCGAAACTTGAAAATAGCATCTAAGCACCCTGGTACATAAAGCAAATAAGATGCAATTCAATTGGCACTGGAAAACATTAATTTCGATACTTCGCTTCTGACTTAAAAATGTCAATTATCATTTTCAACCTATCAGGAGATGTTTATTTAAATTTTAACCAATGATTGGATTTCAAAAAAAAAATATGGTCTGCAAACAGAAAATGTTATCTCTACATGTGTGCAAAATTTCAGATCGATCGGTGAAATGGTGCGACTTATATTGCTCCAGGTAACAGCAAAACAAACGAAGACCAACCTTGGTCCCATCAGTTACTGTACTTTTACGATACTAGGAAAACGCTCTGTGTAACGCGTTTATCAATGTTGATCAATGTTCATCATTGAAGTTGATCAATTGAACCTTTATGATTGACCGATTCCGTGTTAATTTTCAAAATTCACAGAAACTCCTTCAAAGAGTAAAGTGGGTATCACACTGAGTTGCAACCCGTGGTTGGAACTGTCGTATGGAAACTTTTGTTGCAACAAAAGGCAAAAGCCTATCACACGCAACTGTTTGGTTTGATGTTGGTTGGGTCACAATTGACACTCATGAGTTGCGCAGAAAGCAGTTGCCATAGTAACCAAAATAAAAGTATAGAGAATAACAAAATCTGACAGCGGCAATCCAAATCTCATATTTAGAGTGATTACTTGTAAAAGAAAGATATTTAAGTAAGTACAAGTAAATAATAATACGCAATATTTATCCATACACATGTTCAAGTTAAATATTCATCTGAATGATTTATAGCTAATATTTATAGCATCCTATTGGTAAGTTCACGTCACGTGGTACCACAACAAATTGTTGGAACCGGAAAAATAGAGACTTCTCTATTTTTCAACCCAACCCGTGGGTTGACCAAATTCAGTCTCTGCACATGCGCGGCCAACCATATTTTCCAACCGCCGGTTCCATACACGGGTTGCAACTCAGTGTGATAGGGCTTTTATACCTGGGTCCACTCTTATGATATAGGTGTGTGTATGCACAGCTCTAACTACCTTGGAACTATGAAGAGTCGAAGTTGCCGTGTTCAACATTTTCGAGAAATTTGACAGCAAACACGCAAAATGTCCGTAAAATGTCAATAACTTTTGGATTTAAACACAGATTAGTCCGAAAATTGTCAAAGATACAGATAGCGTTATTCCCAATGACCATGCAAAGTTTTAAGTTGATCGGTCAAACAGTTATAGCTAAAATTTCAAAAATATAGAAAATATGGTTTTAAATTTTAACCAATGGGATGATTTGGCTGGAACTTTGTAAAATTGGTGACAATGTTGGTCGTAATGACTTATCAAAATTTCAAATTGATCGGACCAACCAATCGAAAGATAATTTTTTAATATTTGAACCAATCACAAGATCTCTTTCAAAAACGATCCCTGGGACCGTATCGATTACGTTAGTATGTGTGCAAAATTTCAGATCAATTTGGTGTGCGGTTTGACTTGGGCAGTGCAGGCAAAAAAAAACACACACAGAGAGAAAGTGCCATAAGAGTACCGTGGTGACGCTCACTACGCTCGCTTAATAAATAGACCAATTCAGAAATTATCTGGATGGCTCTGGAATCTACTGAATTTCACATGCAGTATGATTTTCCAAGTGTGTATTCTTATTGTAACCCATTGTTGTAAAACACAAATAGATATATGGAAAACCAAACTGCATGTGAATTTATCTAGAAACCAGAGCCACCCCAATATTTTCTGAATTGGTCTATTGGTTTATTATCTCTCCAAAAAATAAAAAATATCGCAGATCAAAAGAAATAGTTACGTATGAGTACATACCTTACATCGTTCATGTTGAGTAATCCAAGGTGATTTATGAAGGATATTCACTGCATACATGGAGCTTATCAAATTTTTCAGTCAATATTATTTATTTTTGCAGTGATTTAATAATAAAAACAACACAAATCTCGTGAATACGTACGCGTGTGAAGACTGTCAAAACCAAGTGCTGTTCGTTTAAACATTACATTCATAATAGTGGATATAATTAATATCTCGCCATTTCGTTGGAATGATGAAGAAAGAGCGCATGTTATACATTCAGACATTGCGTCAGGTTTGTGATGCATATGTGCCCTTTTATTAGAGTAAAGATTGCTGTTCTTGGCAACTCGTAGAATTTCCTTCAACTTCAGGTCTTGATTTGATAATATTTAGGTGCAAGGAAGTAAAATCATAGTATACGTTATTTTCGCAGTTCTTTTCTGCTTAGATTAGTTCCAACAGAGTAGTCCTAACTTATCTGGTGAGGGACAATACGGACTAAACTGAACTCTTCCAAGTGAACATTTGTAGCATTTTGGTTGAAAAAGTCACGTGATGTACAGCCACCTTAATACTTAAATGTATCTATATCGTCATTTTCAACCCTGTTATTTCAAAATTAAACATTTTTCAAAAATTACAACATCAGAAAAAAAGTAGTAAATTTAGTGATATTGGGCTATTTTTTGTAATGTTTTGAAGATAAAAGTAATGCCCATACTCCAGGGTTAGAACATTTATTTTCTTTCTTATGATGATTCTAAATTGATAATTTATCGATAAGGAGATTACTAGGAAAACGCTCAGTGTAGCGCGTTGATGAGCGAGCACAGAACATGCAACATCCCCATAGTAACGATGCACGTCACGGCACAAGACGATTTTCTCTGCAATTTTTCAATCTCGATAATACTCTGGATGAATAACAGATCCATTGTGTCGTGAAGTCTTACCTACATACCTTCTCCAGAAATCTCTTGTGACATCCCATACTAAACTCGTAAAATTACAATTAATACTTGACTGATTCGGCTAACAATATGTAAAATTTAATATTAAGTTGGTCTTGATCACCATGCAAAATTTGAACATAATGTGAACGTTTTTATTGTCGACCAATCAGAAGACATTATGTAAACTTAAACCAATTAGAGGATTTGGCCTTCGTACTGCATCCGATTTTATGCGCTAGCTCAAAAATGCTTTCATTTTACTGTACATTGTGGATAGCTTGGCTTCTCTACAGGCCTTGCCTTGGAACAGAAGCTTAAAGAAGGCAGGGATGACAATTTAGTATACATTTTTCAAGATTATGGAATAAAATGACCTTAAAATGACAAAACTTTTGAAAATAACGACAGATTAGACTGAAAATTAGCAAAAATACCTAAAATGTTGGTACCAATGACCACTCGAGGTTTTAAGTTGATCGGATAATCTGTTCTAGTTTAAATGTCAAAAATCACATGAAAAATGGTTTTAAATTTGAACCAATAAGAGGATTTGGCTGAAACTTTTTATGATTGGGTACAATGTTGGTTGCAATGTTTTTGCTAAATTTCAAATTGATCGAAGCAACCAATCGAAAGATAATTTTTTTTAAATTTTAACCAATCATGGGAGCACATTCAAAAACGATCCCAGGGACCGCATAGAGTACGTTAGTATGTGTACAAAATTTCAGATCGATTGCTTGAGCGGTTTGACCTGGGCTGTGACCACAAAAAAACAAACAAACAAACAAACAAACACACAGAGAAAGTGCCATAAGAGTACCGTGGTGACGCTCGCTACGCTCGCTCAATTATATAGGAATGTAGGGTAAATATCACAATACAGAACGTAAAAATTCTATCACAATTATTTTAAAATTTAAAAAGTAAATATTGGATGAACTAGCAGCTAAATACTTTGGTCTGACGAATTCCGCTAATATGTATTACCTACTTGACAGTTAGTGCCGTTTAGTGTTGGCAGACACTCAATTCTGTGAAGAAGAAATTGTGCTGCCATCTCCAAGTCAATAGATAACAGCTGTTTTCCATTATGCCTCACGTTCCACTTTGCCCTTCTCTCCCCTATTTGTCATAAACTAGGAAAACGCTCAGTGTAACGCGTTGATGAGCGAGCACAGAACATGCAACATCCCCATAGTAACGATGCACGACACGGCACATGACGATTTTCTCTGCAATTTTTCAATCTCCATAATACTCTGGATGAATAACAGATCCATTGTGTCGTAAAGTCTTACCTACATACCTTCTCCAGAAATCTCTTGTGACATCCCATACTAAACTCGTAAAATTACAATTAATACTTGACTGATTCGGCTAACAATATGTAAAATTTAATATTAAGTTGGTCTTGATCACCATGCAAAATTTGAACATAATGTGAACGTTTTTATTGTCGACCAATCAGAAGACATTATTTAAACTTAAACCAATTAGAGGATTTGGCCTTCGTACTGCATCCGATTTTATGCGCTAGCTCAAAAATGCTTTCATTTTACTGTACATTGTGGATAGCTTGGCTTCTCTACAGGCCTTGCCTTGGAACAGAAGCTTAAAGAAGGCAGGGATGACAATTTAGTATACATTTTTCAAGATTATGGAATAAAATGACCTTAAAATGACAAAACTTTTGAAAATAACGACAGATTAGACTGAAAATTAGCACCAATGGTACCAATGACCACTCGAGGTTTTAAGTTGATCGGATAATCTGTTCTAGTTTAAATGTCAAAAATCACATGAAAAATGGTTTTAAATTTGAACCAATAAGAGGATTTGGCTGAAACTTTTTATGATTGGGTACAATGTTGGTTGCAATGTTTTTGCTAAATTTCAAATTGATCGAAGCAACCAATCGAAAGATAATTTTTTTTAAATTTTAACCAATCATGGGAGCACATTCAAAAACGATCCCAGGGACCGCATAGAGTACGTTAGTATGTGTACAAAATTTCAGATCGATTGCTTGAGCGGTTTGACCTGGGCTGTGACCACAAAAAAAAAAAAAAAAAAACAAACAAACACACAGAGAAAGTGCCATAAGAGTACCGTGGTGACGCTCGCTACGCTCGCTCAATTATATAGGAATGTAGGGTAAAAATCACAATACAGAACGTAAAAATTCTTTCACAATTATTTTAAAATTTAAAAAGTAAATATTGGATGAACTAGCAGCTAAATACTTTGGTCTGACGAATTCCGCTAATATGTATTACCTACTTGACAGTTAGTGCCGTTTAGTGTTGGCAGACACTCAATTCTGTGAAGAAGAAATTGTGCTGCCATCTCCAAGTCAATAGATAACAGCTGTTTTCCATTATGCCTCACGTTCCACTTTGCCCTTCTCTCCCCTATTTGTCATAAACTAGGAAAACGCTCAGTGTAACGCGTTGACGAGCGAGCACAGAACATGCAACATCCCCATAGTGACGATGCACGACACGGCACATGACGATTTTCTCTGCAATTTTTCAATCTCCATAATACTCTGGATGAATAACAGATCCATTGTGTCGTAAAGTCTTACCTACATACCTTCTCCAGAAATCTCTTGTGACATCCCATACTAAACTCGTAAAATTACAATTAATACTTGACTGATTGGGCTTACAATATGTAAAATTTAATATTAAGTTGGTCTTGATCACCATGCAAAATTTGAACTCATTGTGAACATTTTTATTGTCGACCAATCAGAAGACATTATTTAAATTTAAACCAATTAGAGGATTTGGCCTTCGTACTGCATCCGATTTTATGCGCTAGCTCAAAAATGCTTTCATTTTACTGTACATTGTGGATAGCTTGGCTGCTCTACAGGCCTTGCCTTGGAACAGAAGCTTAAAGAAGGCAGGGATGACAATTTAGTATACATTTTTCAAGATTATGGAATAAAATGACCTTAAATTGACAAAACTTTTGAAAATAACGACTGATTAGACTGAAAATTGGCAAAAATACCTAAAATGTTGGTACCAATGACCACGCGAAGTTTTAAGTTGATCGGTCAATCTGTTCTAGTTTAAATATAAAAAATAACATGAAAAATGGTTTTAAATTTGAACCAATGGGAGGATTTGGCTGAAATTATTTATGATTGGGCACAATGTTGGTTGCAATGTTTTTGCAAAATTTCAAATTGATCGAAGCAACCAATCGAAAGATATTTTTTTTTAAATTTGAACCAGTCACGGGAGATCATTCAAAAACGATCCCAGGGACCGTATAGAGTACGTTAGTATGTGTACAAAATTTCAGATCGATTGCTTGAGCGGTTTGACCTGGGCTGTGACCAAAAAAAAAAAAAAAAAAAAAAACACACAGAGAAAGTGCCATAAGAGTACCGTGGTGACGCTCGCTACGCTCGCTCAATCAAACATATCATCTTTAAATGCACAAAAAACTGTGCTTTAAGGTGAGCGCTCGGCCGTTTTAGAAAATTGAGAGAAAAAATATGTTTCATAAGTGAGTGTTACTTTTACAGGATGTTCACATGATCAGTCTGATTGTATTAGTAGACATTTTTCATTTTTGCTTATTGCATCGTTAATTAGACGACGGTTATTCAACAAAACCGCGCAAAACGATGAAATTTGCAATACGATTGGAGATTAAACCCGTGAACCAATTGATCTAAAATTTTAATCATGATTAGATGGAAGTCAAACTTAGGGTTATCACTTGGCACATTTTTTAAATTTAATTTTATACGGCACCCAGGGAGACAAGAAAATAGCTAATTTTCACCAAAAATCCTCTAATTATTACTAATTAACGAAACAAAAAATTAAAAGTGTACCAAGGGATAACCCTAAGTTTGTCTTTTATCTAATCACGATTAAAATTTCAAATAAAATAAAATTTTCGAAATAAAATTTCGATTGTCTCGTAATCGTATAACAAAAAGTGTCTACAAAAAGCATCGAAATCGATCGCGCTTCCATAATAAATGACAATGAATACTTTCTCATAAGAGAGTTTAGACCTGGCTGCTATTTTTACATCGTGTGCTTTTTATGGGAATTCATATTATAAAGACGTTGCTAGGTGGTACGACCGCCCACTATTTGAAATTGAAATGCAACAATGAATGTGGATATTGTTGTAAATGTTTCTGAGTATCTTGTCTATTGGATGTATTGTCTCTTGTAGTCTTTGTCTATTGTTCCAGTTTCACAGCGTCGAATCATTTTCACTAGTTGATGTTTCTTGACGTTCTGTGAAACAACACACTTGATTAGTTGAAGTGCAACGAGCGCTTGGCTATCACCTTTATTATCTTAAGCTTCAGCAAATTGTGCCGATCAAAGTCTAAATTTTGTTTTTGACAGATGACAGTTTGACGTCAGTATTTCCATCACTCAACAAGAAAAAATTCTAAAGGTACCTACAGCTTTCTTGCCGTAGGCAAACTTTCATGTCAATGACAATTAACAGCACCTGAGCACATACGGCGTCTGATTAGTGATTTGAGATTGACGAATCCCTGTCAAATGTAATGATCGTAGATTATATGTATTCCCTATTTCTATGCGGCGTTGAAATTTCGTAACAATATGGCATCAGACAGAGGCAGTGGCGGCTCGTCCATAGGAGCACACGGTGCACTGCACCGCCTGTATTTCTCCCCAAAAAACTTATTTTTGAACAAATCAAAATAGTTTTGATCTCTTCCTCTTATTCAATTTAATTTGTTTGAATTATTGTGTTTTCGCGCGCTTCGTTCGTAGACTCTCATTCTCCCCCGCCCGAGCCCCAGCCTTATACAGCGCGCTAAACGATGTCCTATCAAATAGCATTACATTCAAAAGTGACTCGATTGCCGAGCATGTTATTGTATATGGGAGACCAGCTACTGTGGATTTCCCATTCAAAACTCTACTACCCGTCCTACGCTTTAGGCGCCTTCCCATAAGCTCGACTGAGTGCACTTTCTTGACTTGAACCCACGCATTGAATGCGCTTTGCCTCGCTTGATCAGAATGGTCGATGTTTTCGGCAAACGACGGTCTGTACACTTCACGCGCAGTCGCTGTCGCATTAGATTCGTCAGCAGCAAGCTTACCTACTATGATGTCATTGTCAAGTGGATTGCGTGTGAATGAATCGAATCGAGTGATTTTTTTACTAAAAGGATGTGTTTGTATATTTTTGTAGTACATTATATTTATAATAATTAAGTAGTAATCATGAACGATATTGATTCGTTATTGTTTTGTCCAATAAAACAATTCAAGAACAAAACACCGCGAGACAATACTGCAGGCGTGTGGGTCACCACTCCACATCAACCGATACTTCAATTTAGTCAAACAACAGTGGTAAAAAATAACCGTACAGTTGTGAGAAAATTTAATTCGGACTCAAATAGACAGAAGCGATAAAGGTAAGAAGTGAATAAAACAATAATAACAAGAGCACTATAAGTAAAATTACCAAAATACCAGAATAAGAGATACTTCTGACAATTTTTTTATTTTTAAAATTCGTGATAAATAAAAAATAAAAATAGATGTACCTATTAGAGGTGTTCAGAATGCGTAAAAATGCGTCAAATCCAATCCAAAATCCAATTTTTTCCCCGGGACTCTACGCCCCGGACCCGCATGCGCTTGGGGCCCCTCCCCCCAAATCTCCCATTGTACTCAGCGAAATTTGAAAATTGTGCACCTCCTCACTTTTGGGTCACGAGCCGCCACTGGACAGAGGGTGCACTTGCGATGTGGGAAGAAATTTAATGCAGTACCGATGTCATCATAGGACAAGAAAATCTGACACAGCTGTATACATATACACGCCTTTCTCATAATATTTATTGAAATATTTGTGCATATATTCTTGTGTAAGGTATACATCATTACATGACTTACAGTTTCTACCCACAGTCGATGCTCTGTCGTATTAGTTAACTCTGCACATTCTCTAGTATGTAGCTGATAGTGATGTGATGAGTGATTACAGTGTTTTCCAAGGTAACTCTTGCTACATGAACATTATCCTACACAACTTACCTGAAGGGCGGTTTCAAGTTGGTCGAGGCGGTCACATGGAGCGCTCTAGAAGAAAACAAGACATTTAGAAGATGAATATACCCATATAGACTATAGAGTACTAGAGTGCCACGCCCACTAGGCACTTCCGGAGGATTCTGGATTTCTTTCTTATGGAAAATAACATGGGGACTTACGGTGATTGCTGGTCATTTGTAAACAAAACAGAGTTATGAAAATCCCAATACACCACCATCAGTCTTTCACTGATTTATAATATTATTCCAACAAATCTCTTCAAATATATACCAAATTTTAATCTGTTACAAGTTAAACAACATACTACACAGGGTACGACGTCACAAAAATGTACACCGGTTCAAGATGTAATTTCAATGAACTGTCAGTCTACATTTCAATATCTCATTACAGCTCGTTTTATGGTATCTTGCAATTGAAATAACTGTAATATGAACTTGATTCAGTGTATAAACTCGAGGAGCACAGAAATACTTCAGTTTTGTTTACTTTTCGTCAACAATCGAAATTTGAAGTGCAAGGTCTTGCATCATTGTTGAAAATTGTTTCATTTGTTTTTCATTTTTGTAAAGTCGCAGTTGCCAACTCGCTTCCCAGGACATCGCGCTGCGCCGTGTTACAATATATTATTGATGTAAATTGCAACGTCGCACATTGGAGCTGTTTAATAACTTAAACAGATTAAATACGGTATATATTTGAAGAGACGTGTTGACGTTATATTATAAATGAAAGATTGAAATTGTATTGTATTTGTATTTGTATTTGTATTTATTTATTACTCTCAGCTTTGGAATTGTTAAATTACCGGTGGCCGAGGCTCAAATGGTGGTGTATTGGGATTTTCTTAACTCTGTTTTGTTTACAAATGACCAGCAATCGAAGATAGCCCCCATATTATCCTTAAGAAAGAAATTCAGAATCCTCCGGAGCTGCCTAGTGGGCGTGGCACTCTAGTACTCTATTCCAGTCAGCCAAGAAAACCGCACAGATTGCTTCTGAAGGTGCGATCAAATCATTTTCAGACGATACGATTACGTCGAATATTTTGAGCGAGCGATTCATTTTGGCTCTTTTGGCACGGACCACTGTTTTTTTCTGTTACTGCCGCTTTATACAGGTCACAGTTTTTCTTCAATCAAGCTGAAATTATGCACACATGTAGGGACCATCCCTAAGCGTTGCAGACCATAATTGTTTTGAAATCCGCTGATTGGTTCAAAAATTAAAATTAAAAACTTGCGATTGGTTGCTTCGGTCAAATCGAAATTTTGCCCAAGTCATTGCGACCTACATTGTCTAAAATCCTAAAACGTTTCAGCCAAATCCTCCAATTCGTTTAAGTTTAAATAATATCATCTGATTGGTCGAAAAGGAAAATGTTCCGATTAAGTTCAAGATTTGCATGGTAATCAAGACCAACATTTTCTAAACTTAAGCACATTTTAAGCCCAATCAGTCAAGTATTTATTGTCATTTTACGAGTTTAGTATGGGTTGTCAAAAGCTGGACAAAGTATGACGTAGGAAAGTCACGACACAATGGATCTGTTATTCATCCAGAGTATTATATGGAGATTGGAAAGTTGCAAAGAAAATCGTCTTGTGCCTTGTCGTGTATCGTGACTGGGGATGTAGCATGTTCTGTGCTCGCTCATCAACGCGTGACACTGAGTATCTGTGGTTGAGTGCACTTACTGATTCTGTCCTCGAGTTCACTGAGCCGGTTGAACATGTCGCCAAGGACGCAGTCGACGCTCCCGGGTTCGAGCCCCGGCGTCGAGGCCGCGTCGTGGCGCCCTCTTGCGTCGGACTCGGGGACGATATGCAGACTCGCCAGGCGCCGTCGCACAACCTGCACCTTCCTCTCTGAACAACATTACAAACGTACGCCATTAGTAGGTAATAGTGGTAAAGTGTTATACCTATAAAAATGTGTACTCGAAAAGAAAAGGATTGGCTACTGGTAAGGTTCCTTGACAATTAATCCTTGATATTATCAATGAAATAAGAGCTCACCTACTAGAGGTAGATAATGCGTAAACACAGACTGGAATGATGCCGTCAAACATTAATCAGCCATCTTTTCGAGTACCGATTTTTATTGGTTGAGTGTACCTAGGTAATTGTAGGTAATTGCAATAGACTCCGGAGGTATCTTTAGTACGAAGAGAAATAGTGGAGGTGCAGTTTTGAATCACAGTGTATTGCTATTTTTGGAATTATAAATAACAAAATATCGAAAAACTGGTCTAAGGTTTAATTTACACTCACAATACAAAAATACATCGATATCCCTCAATAAAGTTACAAATCTGACCCGTCAACGTGTCAACAAAATGTCCGTCCTCAGGTGGAAAATTCAATAATTTTGCATTGCTGATATAAAACAAAAGAAGATCGCGCAAGCTATGAATTGATTATAACGTCTCTGGTTCGGGTCTCCGACTGGGAAGTGACTTACGTCTCTCTGCTTCGTCCAGGAGGCCGTGATCCCGTGTCGCGTCTGCGTGGTACTGCCGCAGCATCTTCTGGTAGCCTCCTCCTGCAACATCCGGTTCAATGTTATCCAGACGGCAGTGGATCAGTTCGGAGGTGGGATTCTATAACTCCATTGCAATCGCTTAGCAATTTCTTCCATAAGGATTAACATAAAATCCGACCGCTAAGCGGTCGCAATGGAGTTATAGAATCAGGGCCCAGACTGATTCCAGAACGAAATAGACGTTTCCTAAAACTATCTGAGTGGCTCTGGTTTCTATAATAATTCATTTTGTTTTCCAGATAATAACTATTGACGTGAGTGTAACACATTGTTGACACACTAGGTAGACATTAGGTTGTTGGAAATCAAGCAGCAAGGAAACTTTTCTTAGAAACCGGAGCCACTCAGATACTTTTTGGAATCGTATTCATCGTTATTCATTATAATTACAAAAAATAAAATTTGTAAATATAAAAGGTTAAAAATTATAAAAAAAAATAAAATGCTTATAAATATATAATAATAATTAATACAACATAAAAACAAAAATGTGTGAAATATAAATTGAAACAATGGCGCTAAAAAATCAGTGTCCATGAAAATCAGAACGGAATTATTTGGTAGTGGATTAGAGGGCCAGGCAAGAGAGATGAAATTGCTCCATACCTCCAACGAAATAGAATCCCTGCCCAGACATGGAAATCAAAACCTCAGTTGGTGATTTAATCAACAAAAGTAAATAAATAGCACATAAAATAATATGTGTATTTTCTGTACAACTGTACAGGCTTTCCCTTTTGCTCGTTAAAAATCACAGTAAAATACCTCGTGGTTTTCATTGTTAGCTAAAACAATTATTTTATGTGTAACAGAAGTCTGTGTAGTTCCACACAAAAAACAATTACCGTGTTTTCCGCTTTTCTCATTAAAAACTAAATTTGTAAGTAGAAAACTCCGTGGCTCTCAAATTACATGTATTCAAAAACTCTGCTTTCAGTGACAGAATTTGTGTTAAAAATGTGATCTAATAAATCCATAAAAGCACACACCGTGTACAAATACCAGACAAATCTCCCAACTAAAAAAATAAAATAAGGTTAATCTGAAATTCCAGCACTGAAAAGAGTGATTGATTTTTCTTGTTCTTCTTTTCTTGCACTAGGATACACTAGTCTCTTATAATCAGACGAGTTTTCTTTGCGTTTGCTTATTTTGATTAAACTTTCTTAAAAGTCTAGGCATCCTGCATGAGAAAAGGTTGCCATAGTAACCTACATAAATGTATAGGGAATAAACAAATCTGACAGCGGCAATCCAAATCTCATATTTAGGGTGATTACTTGTGAAAGAAGGATATTTAAGTAAATACAAGTTAATAATAATACTCAATATTTATCCATACACATGTTCAAGTTACATATTCATCTGATAAATGTGATTTATAGCTATTATTTATAGCTTTGGCACATTTCCCTTAACCCCTCAACCTCTATTTTTCTACCCCTGTGACGTCACGAGGCCAAGAATGGGCGACCTCTTAAGGCCAATGTATATCACGTGACTTTTTCTCTATTTCTCTACATCCGATCAAAAAAAATAGTTAACTATGAGTACATACCTTACATCGTTCATGTTGAGTAATCCAAGGTGAACTATCAAGGAAATTCACTGCATACTGGAGCTTATCAATATTTGCAGTCAATATTATTTAATTTTGCAGTGATTTAATAATAAAAAAACACAAATCTCGTGTTTACGTACGCGTGTGAAGACTGTCAAAACAAAATGCTGTTCGTTTAAACATTACATTCATAATATAGTTGATATAATTATTATCTCAACATTTTGTTGGAAAGAGGAAGAAAGAGCGCATGTTTTGATGACAACATTGTTTCAGGTTTGTGATGCATATGTGCCCTTTTATTAGAGTAAAGTTTGCTGTTCTTGGCAACTCGTAGAATTTCCTTCAACTTCAGGTCTTGATTTGATAATATTTAGGTGCAAGGAAGTAAAATCATAGTATACATGTTATTTTCGCAGTTCTTTTCTGCGTAGATTAGTTCCAACAGATGTGTCCTAACTTATCTGATGAGGGACAATACGGACTAAACTTAACCCTTCCAAGTGTCAAATAATTTATAATTCACGTTGTGACGCCACAGGTATTCAGCCACCTTAACCGGACTCGAAAATGAATCTGTACTAATTGCAAGCCCAACACAAGGAGTGTCAAGCGCCATGGCGTTTGACGTCGTATCCGTTACTCTACTTGTTGCTCCAACACCAGCCGTGTTTGTCCGATCCAGCTGAATGTTCAGAATGTCATTTGTATCAACATGTTATAAGATTTTAGATATTTCCGACATAGTGCAGTCCATAAACTGCAATTTAGGGATCAATAGTGCAAAAAGTCATAGACACATGGAAATGTGTGTAGGTACTTACTAATTCGACCAAAAAAAATCCAAAAATGTATGGCCCCAAGCTGAACTCCTGCAACTTTCGGAGTAATAAATAAATGAATTCACATTTTTTAGTAAAATTTCAAATTAGCACGCTGTTTTCAAGTCATTACAACACAGAATATAATTACCTTGATTCAATAAGAGCCTTCTAGATTTTAATTCTTTATGAATGAAAGCACAAATTAAGGATTTGGAGATTGATTTCAATTTCTTTATTATTAAATTTAAGTCTGAATTAATCAAATTTGAATTAAAAAAACGACGGTTTATATTTAAAATAGTAATTATATATATTATTTAATTTTAAAATTTTAAAAAAGTCGCCAATTTATTGTGATATTTGACATTTAATTGTTTAATTTATTTACTTAATTGCTCCAAACGTTGGGGGAATTCAGCTTGGGGCCATACGTTTTTCGATTTGTCATGAACGAAATTTTGAGCGAGCGTAGCGAGCGTCACCACGGTACTCTTATGGCACTTTCTCTGCGTGTTTTTTTTCTTTGTATTTTTTTTGTGGTCACACCCCAGGTCAAACCGCTCAAGCAATCAATCTGAAATTTTGTACACATACTAACGTACTCTATGCGGTCCCTGGGATCGTTTTTGAACGGGATCCCGTGATTGGTTCAAATTTAAAAAAAATTATCTTTCGATTGGTTTGTTTTATCAATTTTAAATTTTGACAAGTCATTACCACTAACATTTTACCCAATCATACAAAGTTTCAGCCAAATCCTCACATTGGTTAAAATTTAAAAAAATCTTTCATATGATTTTTGAAATTTAAACTAGAACCCGTACGACCGATCAACTTAAAACTTTGCATGGTCATTGGGACTAACATTATCTGTATTTTTGACAATTTTCAGACTTATCTGTGTTTAAATCAAAATTTTATTGACATTTTACTGACATTTTGCGTGTTATCTGTCAAATTTCTCGAAAATGTTGATCACGGCTTCTTCGACTCTTTATAGTTCCAAGGTAGTTAGAGCAGAAACTTTCAAACGTATGAAACTGATATGACCGTTCATCAGATCGTCTAATATTGTGTAAGTACACACACTTTTATCATATGAGTGGTCCCAGGTATATTTTTTTAAATATATCTTATGATTTTTGAATTTTAACAAGGAACATTTTAATCATAAAGGTTCAATCGATCAACTTAAAACTTTGCATGGCTTTTGGGACTACTACTTTAGGAATATTTGGAGATTTTTATACCTACAAGTCTGACGAATTACAAGAATGATTGGCTTTTAATGATATTTTCGATAGACATATTTTCGGTTCGAGGTGTTGCGCGTGTCCGTGCTCGCTCATCAACGCGTTATACAAAGCGTTTTCCTAGTTAGTATACACAAATGTAATGTTTCTATAACTATTTGCACTATTGTTAGGTTTATGGACTGCCCTAACAAAAATCGCTTTGTGATTCGACGGCCTCTCTGGAAATTTCTACAAATTTGCAAAGGATTTTGAATTTCTAGAAGGCCGTTTTACCATGGCAACACAATTTTACATATAAAACTGTACTTTTCAGATGGACAAATGTTAAAATATAACAGTAAAACCCTCATAGCTCGGTAAAACGTTCACGAAGGTATACATTTAAAAATGTTAAAATAACATATTGCATCTGATACACGCTTTAGTAGTTTTTCAAAAAATTATATATGTGGGAAAGCAGCCATATACACCTTTAAAAATATCAGCATGACTTTTTCCGTATGGTCGCAATGTTAAAATGAGAAAGAAACTGTAACTTTTAAGCGATATATCTCGAAAATTAGTTCACGTTGACTACTTTTTCTCGCCATATTATGATGCAGAACATAAAAATCTATTTATATGCGAAATTTGAACAATTTCTATACATAAGTGAAATTCGTAGATCCCTCCTTAAGTTCGTTCACGTTAAGAATATTTCTGACGTTTTAGTCGATCACGTCGTTCCTTGGTCGTTCACATGAACAATGCCCTGTCAATGGCAAGACTTTCTTCTTTGGATTATTGAAATTGTATAAATTATGTGAAATACACAATGTTTAATAGTAAAAAAAATTAGAAATATTCAATAAAATTGATTTATTTTTATCTAAAGTGGTATTATACATATTTTTTGATTATTGTATTGATATTTACATGTGTAGGCATACATTCGCTTGACTACTGTAGTACACGGCCGCCATTACGGCTTGCTATTCTAAACGTGAACGAACTTTAACGCAAAACGCTCTATGTGGACAGTCCTATCAAAAACGTAGATATTTCACTTTTAAAAACAGAAAACGCAAAACGGAAAAAACGGTCTATGTGGACCCGGGTTAAATGGTTTCTAAACGTGAATCTGAAGAATTCTCTTACAACTACGTGACAATGGAAATATTCACGCTCACCGTAACGATCCTCCCTGTGAGGCTGCAGCTGACGCATCGATGAAGAGTTCGAAGATCTCGGGATGCTGTGAATCCTGTGGAGACAAACACACTCAGTCCACAGCAACGAGATCTGTACCTCAGAGGCGGAAGGGCGGATGCACATATTCTCGATTTGGCGTTGCACACTTTTGGAATTATGTAATCAAGCGCTATCAATTTCCAATTGACTGATGTCAACAAATACAGAAGTATTCTCGTACACAATGACTCATGGCACCATAACAAATAAGATTTGTCGAGCAGATAACTGGTGTTTGACCTCACCTCAAGAATCATTGAAATTGACTTCCGTCCTTCTACCTCTGAGGTACATATTCGAGTCTAAAACACATATAGAAAGCGCTTCATGGTAGTTGCATCACACATGTTGCTATGGTAACATACCTCAATCTGGGCATGTGGTCAATCTGGGACATTGTTTTGGGACAAGCAATGTTCGATAGGGTATTTATTATAATAAACATAGGTATTAAATGATATGTCAGAAATAGTATAAAAAAATTAAGGGTACAATATAAAGATAGATAATGATTATACTAATAACTTATTTATTGAAAGCATATTAGTCCCCTGAAGGCAAATTCTTAACTTTTCACGTTTTGAAACTATTTACGTTCGCATTGTATAAAACTTGAAACAGTTGACAACAATAGACATGAGCTTTCAACTTTTGTACGTTTTGAACGATGAGAACGTACATTGTTTCAAAACGTGACAGCTCAAGAATTGGCCCCAGGAGCTTAATTCATGAGCTTTCACTATTTGAAACCGGTCACGTTTCATGTTTAAAACGCAAAAAAGTTAAAGACTAAAATGTCTATGTCAACTTTTTGAAGTTTTATACAATGCGAACGTAAATAGTTTCAAAACGTGAAACATTAAGAATTGGCTTCCAGTTAAATTCTGGTCAGCTGTGAAGTCAGATTAAGGTGGCTCATCCAATCGGGCAAAGCCTTAGATTTTCATAATTGTTTGTCTACTTATTGATAATCATGCTTGAAAAGATTAAACACTTCTTGTGTCTAGTTTCTGAGATAAATTGTGTTTTCTTCCCCATGTTGTCTTATGGCAGACAAGTAAAATCGTGTCACATTTAGGCTAATAATGAAGATCTAATTTTTTTGTTGTCCCAACTTTGAACAAAAAACTTATTTTATGATAGATAGTTAGACATTCTATTAGGAAAAAAAATTAAAACAATACCAACGTGTGCTGTTTTAAAAGTGTCAAACCAAAAACGAAATGATTTCTCTATACCACCTGTGTTAATGTTTTCTTCAATTTCGGAAGGCAATAAATTAATTAAATTGAATATGATAATTCATATGGTTAGCAAAACAGAAAATCATTAATCCTCATTATTTTAATATGCTCCCTCATGAATTAAGAAATTTGAAGGTCTCCGAGAATCTTTCAAATCTTCCAAGTACATAATTTTCCTTGATTGCTGAAATTAGTATAATATATAGTTTTTGAATACCTATCACTGTGTGTGCATTCTTCCCTTGAGTGTATTAAAAATGTATTTTTAGTGTATTTAGTGTTTTATTTGTAATTATAATTAGTGTAAAGCCCCGCAGACAAGCCATCCTATTGGTTTACGGGGCTACAATAACATGTAATTACTTTTCTAAATAAATAAAATTAAAAAAAAATCGCTGTAAGACAGGAGTTGCAAGTTAAATGACATTTTATGGTTCTTTTTAACTTAACTATAGTTGAAATGTTGGAAAAAGTAATTCATTAGGGTAATTTCAAAAAATATATATTTTGGAATGTTCGATCGGTTGAGCCACGTTAAAAGTAAAATTACTGGAGTTAATTCAAGATTCCGGAAACTGATATGGTGCTGTGTTGTTAAGACGGCTTGGTAATGAGCGTGGCCTTGACGAGTTTTTTAATCGATTTTTATCAATATCTTTTTCCAGTGTAATTAATAACAAAATAGGGCTATGGACGTGAATTCAGAACAGTTCAATGAAAATAATTTCATAGTTTGGAATAAGCTATTAGTTTTATTGTGTCTAACAGGTGTTTAGAACCCGAAAATTACTAAATTGTCGGTGTCTAAACACCTGTTGGACACAATAAAACTAAAAGCTTATTCCAAACTATGAAATTATTTTCATTGAACTGTTCTGAATTCACGTCCATAGCCCTATTTTGTAAACAATTACACTGGAAAAAGATATTGATAAAAATCGATTAAAAAACTCTTCAAGGCCACGCTCACTACTAAGCCCTCTTAATCTAGTGGAGCGGTCGCTCCACCCAGCCAAGTCGTACTATACACTCACAGTCACTCAACATACCGTAAATGCCTAATAAACTGAGGAGCAGACCAAACACTTTTACTGTAAGCAACAACATGGCATTTTCGGCCTACTGGATCTCAAAATTGGTAAATCTCAAATTGTTGCGAAATATCTTAATTTCGAGCTATGGCCCACCCCACTACATATACCAAATTTGGGAACAATAGGTTATGCCATTTGCGCGCTGGAGGACCGAGAAAACAGTGAAATTACACCACTTTCTGATTCTGAAGATGATGATGATTCTGATGATATCACGAAACGTCGCTATCACCGCCACAGCCTAAACGGCTGAACCGATCGACCTGAAATTTTTACCACATGTGCACTTTTGGCGTCTGAGGTGCCTTTTTATAAAACCAACCGGAAGCCGCCATTTTGAAACCGGAAGTGACGTCATAACTCAAAAACGTCTGGACCGATTAGAACGAAATTAGCGCCATTCGATTTAGATGGTCATCTATATCAGCGGTCGCCAACCGGTGGTCCGCGGACCACTGGTGGTCCGCGAGAAAATTTTGGTGGTCCGCAGAGAAAATTGGAAGTTTACTTTTAAGTTTCCATGCAATTTATTTAATTTAGAAAAATGGCACAACACAAATGTATTGAATTCGGACATGTTTCAATACGTAATAATGCCTTTACAAAGTATCTACCTACCAACTATACGTATTCACTGGCTCTATAATGAAAATAATATCAGTTTCCGAGTATTTTTCCAATACCTATAAGAGTTATTTTAAACGCTTTTTCTGGAAAAAAAAGTTGGCTGAAATAGCGTAGAAACGCGCCAAATGACTTCCTGAAAACCAAAAATTTCCGGGGCTAAGCGCCCCGGACCCGCTTGGTGCTGGGGGGCCCTCCCCCCAGACCCCCCATTGTCTCCCTCACCAATCGTATTTCCCGTCATACGTATTTTACGCGCCTGAGTGGTCCCCGAGATATAAAATTGTCATATAAGTGGTCCGCGAGGTCCAAAAGGTTGGCGACCGCTGATCTATATGAAGTATCAATAAAAAAAATATTATTTTCTTATTTTCTAAACCGGAAGTGACGTCATAAATACGCAATATTTAACTTATTTCAACAAATTATACTTAAAATACGTACATAATTAACTTACATTGTAACATAGACAATACAATTTATATATTCAAGGTAGCAGTGTTCTCGGCCGCCATTCCTGAAACCGGAAGTGACGTCATATATCTAAAACGCCTGTAACGATTGCAACTGAACTAGCTCCTGCGTATTCATTCTGCTATTTATTTGAAAAATCAATTGTGAAAAATGAATAAATAAATTAATGGTACCGGAAATGGCGGCAGGAACCACTAAATGAAACCGGAAGTGACGTCATATATTACAAACGGCATGACCGATTTTACGGAAATATAGGGATTAGGAATTCAGATGGTCGTTCATGAAGGTATCAACTAGATAAAACTAGATTGTTTTCTTATTACCTATACCGGAATTCGGCCGCTATTTCAAAACCGGAAGTGACGTCATGTATCGAAAACGGCTGGATCGATTATAACGAAACTTAAGCTATTCTTCTTGGATAATCATTTTCATCTTATACCAAACGCAACTTTTCATAGTAACCAAATCGGTTGAGGCGTATTTTTTTAAAGAAATTAGTCCCTGCTCGGACATGTGCTACAAGCTGTATGAATAAACTAACAAAAGAAGTGATATCCCAGAAAAAACACTCCGTGTAAAAATACCAGCCAAGTCTCTTTAACTATAAAAAAAAATAGACGAAATCTAAAAATTCAGCACTGAAAAGGAGTGATATCAAAAAAGGAGCCAAGTCAACGAATTTTCCAAATTTTAATCGTACCATTGAAATAAAAATATCAACCCCCGAGAAATACTTAAAAAAAGGACTTGGCGCATCGTTTTTTTAAAGACATTTTTCTATTCTTAAGCTTATGCCACTCACATACTACGTAGTTCAGAAATGCCTAGAAAAATTGGGACAAAACTTTCAAATTAAATATTGAACATTCTGTAAAATATTTTAAATTTAAATATAAGTACGCAAAGAAACATAGCATTGTCTTACAAGCAATAAATACAGAACAGTTGTGGTTGTGATTGGTAGGTAGGTACCTATAGTTTTGTGGGTACATCAACATACCTACTACAGCATTATACTTTGAACCTTCTCGCCGTGTAATTAATTGCTATTAATTAACATTTTATACCAAAAAAATTCATAAATTACATAACGTATTACTTTAGATAAAAATCTAGTCAGTAATTATTTGAGCAGCATGGCTCAGTGCACTAGTCACTTATACAAATCTCATTGACGGCCTTCTTGTAATGAGCGCTTTCGCTATTTCCCTCAGTCACGATATTGAGAAGTATGATTGATTAATATGACCGAAGAAATAGTGGCAATAACGAATAGACTAGGCCGCTTCCGTTTATTCGTTATTCGTTTATCCGTTTATTTCCTCTGAATATTGACAAAATACCAAAACTGCCAGTAGGTAAGAGTACTAGTTATATTAAAACGTAGTATGATTCGTCGATAATGAATGTGATATACTCAGGAAAATATACTTGTAGAGTTCTTCCTATACTTTTAGGATAGAAAAGTGTCTTTAAAAAAACGATGCGCCAAGTCCTTTTTTTAAGTATTTCTCGGGGGTTGATATTTTTATTTCAATGGTACGATTAAAATTTGGAAAATTCGTTGACTTGGCTCCTTTTTTGATATCACTCCTTTTCAGTGCTGAATTTTTAGATTTCGTCTATTTTTTTTTATAGTTAAAGAGACTTGGCTGGTATTTTTACACGGAGTGTTTTTTCTGGTCCGTATTACATCGGATTCTGTTCGAATCGGGAACATTCAATTGATATAATCGGGCCTCTGACATGTTTGAGTATTATTATAATCGTCGTGTTCTGATGTTTTGTCGCGGTAACATGCCGTGAAGGTCAATGTTAGTATCACGCCAAGGGCACGTGCTAGGTTATCTGTAAGTGAGGGGAGATTACAGGAAAAACATCACTCGTACATGTTGTTGTTCTACACGAAAACACATGTTGAAACTAAAGAGACTAGACCTACACTTCCCCCGCCCCACCACTGGGAAAAGCGTCAACTTCCAGATTTTCGCGGTCTGAAAACGGCCAATACGAATCGTTCTAAAATCGGAGTTACCAACCGCAGCGCTCCTGAAATGCTGGGTTGGTGGGACATGAGAGAACTATTTATTATGTATTTAATCTAAATATGTAAATATTTATATAAATATATACGTATATATTTATCAATAATTATACAAATGCACAAACAAATGCATTTTTAATTATATTTTACTTATTTAATGCGTTTACTATCCGGATATTGACGATAATGTATCGACTGAGCCATCGACTGTTCATTTACTTTCATTGTCACGTGGAAGATGGCGCTTGCGGTAGTAACTCCGATGACTGTTTTGTGCTTCAAGGATTAGCATTGGCAGCATTGGAAGTTGACGCTCTTCCCTGCAGTGGTGGGGCGGGGGAAGTGTAGGTCTAGTATCTAGTTGAAACTAACACGAGCTATGTTTTTCATAGGAAAACGCTCTGTGTGACGCGTTGATAAGCGAGGCTTCGAGATACATAGGAATTAAGGTGGTGCAAGCGCAAGTGATTTTGCCGCGTTTTGCAGTCATTTTTTGGATACGTTTGGAGACAAAGGGGTTGACGAAATTATTTGAAATTTTAATCATGATTATAGATAAAAGACAAAAAGTTATTCCTTTGTACAATTTTAATTTTTGCTTCGTTTATTAGTAAAAATTTGTTGATTTTTGGTGAAAAATTGTATATTTTCCCGTCTCAGTGAGTGCCGTAGGAATTTAAATGTAAAAATGTGCCAAATAATAATCATAAGTTTGTCTTTTATCTAATCATGATTAAAATTTGAGATCAATTGGTTCACGGGTTTGGTCTCCAATCGTATCGGAAATTTCACCGTTTTGCGCGGTTATAAAATGAAAAGTGCTACCAATATACAATCAGACTGATCATGTGAACATCCTATCAAAGTTACACCCACTTATGAAATAATTTTTCTCTCACAATTTTCTAAAACGGCCGAGCGCTTGTATCACCTTAATATTCGTGTGCAATCTGCTGTACGATCTCTGAATCTAATAGTCCAGTAATTTAATGCAAAAAGGGCTGAAGCCACCACTAATTGCAACAGAATGTTTCAATAGATGAATCGATTTAGAAAAATGCCCTCTACATCATTTCCAAAATCGCCCAAAATCGGTTTATCGGGGTAAGGAAATATGGACCTCGAAAAACGTCAAATTACACTCAAAGTGACCTAAATCGACGAAAACATGACTTTTCAATGGGCCATATTTCCTAAACGATGAGATTAATAGGAAAACGCTCAGAGAGCTATTTGTGTTGTGTTTATTTAGGATGGTGAACAATTATACCAAGTTTCGTCAAAATCAGAGTAACATGAAAAAAAGTTTTTTTGCACGATAGAATTAACATGGGTAATTAACAAAGTGATTAAAAGTACTTTCGGTGGACTGATTTTGAGCGATTTTGGATATGTTGTAGAGGGCATATTTCTGAATCGATTCATGTATTGAAACCTTCTGTTGCAATTAGTGGTGCGTATAATCACAACATTACTGGACTATAAAGCTCCCAACGGTCAATTTAGAGCCGGCGTGAAGCGTCAAGAAAGTAGTGATAAAATAACTGAACATTCTTAGATTAAAGTTTCATACATTTACAGACAAGTATAAAATGTCTGTGATTTTTTTTATAAGTTTTGCCCTTAACGACAGATTAGTCGAAAATTTTAAAAAATTACCTAAAATGCGGTTCCCGTTGGCAAAAAACGATACGCGAGACTGCTTAGGTTAAACTAGTGGGTGTGAAAGATTTCAAATCGATTGGTTGAATGGACTTGGGCAATCAAGACAAAACCATAAAAAGTAATTTTTTATCCACTGTATCGCCAACACTGTGACTATCTGTCACAATTTCAAAACAAGCCTTTCTTCACACCAACAAAATCATATTGACAAATCATATAGTTACGACCCATTACAGCCTAATAGGCAAAATAATGCCACCACTAGAGTTCATAATGACCTTTGTTACGACCTCAAAGTGTTAAATACGATATTTATGGTAAAATAATAGTATCACTTTGAGGTCGTACCAGAGGTCATAAGTGTATTCCAGTTAGTATGGGTCGCTACTATCTGACTTTTTACAATTCTGTTAGGTGAGTAAAATTAAAGAAAAACGCTGTGACGAACCGTGCGATTCCCGTTTGCTTACCCACGCCTCTTAACAAATAGCCTACTGAAGTTTATAGGAATTGACCAATGAAGGTGGGCGTTGCCTTATGAAAGACAAAAGTATTACCATGGTAACTCCAGGGTTCTTAGAAAATAACAATTTTTCATTCAGACAAATAAAATTCAAAAATATCAAAGAATTAAGCTCTCACGTGTTTAATAGTTTAATTTACCACTTGAAATTGTACAATCAATATATTTAAACTCATATAAATCATGTTTGATGATAAGCTGGACAATTATTATAGACTAGAGAGCCCCGCCATGTAACACATGACCTTATCACAATCTTTTCTGATCAAGGTATAATAGATGGCGCAATCCTCGAACCACTCTTGCTGACGGATTGACTGATCGTGACAATTGACTATACCCTCGCGGAACTACCGATCTCTATGGCAACTCAATTCTAAATTTTTTTTTTTTTTTTTAAACAAACCGAAACAATAATTAAATATGAATGGAATCTGTTTAGTGAAGAATTAACCCAAAGTGGCAATTTCTAAATTAATATACTTAGAATATTGAAAACAGCAATTGAAAAATTTATGAACGAATCTAAACGAATCCAAATTCTGAATATGAAATCATACCCAAATGAGTTAATTATACGAAACAAATACGCAATATAAAAAATTACAGCACAATCAAAGATTTCCAACATTAAAAAATATATGCTAAGAAAACACGGGACACACTATCAAATTTATAATATGAAAGCAGAGTGAAGAGCATTTCTGTCGTTGTCTGACTACTCTCACGTGACTTTACTTTCCTCACAGCTATTTGGTCATGATCGATAAAGCACAAAGTATACTTGAAGCCCATGGTCAAGACTGAGTAGTAGAATTTAATGCGATTTTATTCAGGTCTCCACATAATAAGATTCAACCTGATTATATAAATGTACGCATCTCGGCAGAAATCACAACAATACCATTTTGATTCCTAAATGGTACTTTCAGTTTTCAATATACTCAAATCATTGTCAAAATGCAATGTGACGTAAGGCGGTACACTCGAGAAAAATGTCCAATATCAGAAAAGTTCTCTTGCGCCCCCCTCCCCCCAACCCACACAACATTCTCAACCCCCAAAATAACATCTAATTACATTTAAATGTTGCTTTTCATGTGGTTCTATTGAGTCAAGGTCCACAGAGTTAAATTGTATTTTCTTCACTGCCAATGGATTCACTGCTTCCTGAAGTTTCAAAGTTTCGATAAAAGTGTGTTTTTCCATGATATTGTGCATTCCATGCAATATCTCTCGAAATACTCAACGGATTAGATTGAAATTGTGTGCACTTTATTTGGCTCGAAATTATCTACAGGAAGAGTCCGGGTTTGATTGAAAATGGGCTAAAATGACGATTTCTATAGAGGTCTATCGTAACGCAACTTCCGAGCTCAAGGTCAAAACTGTGCATTAATAGTAAAGGATTCTCAACCCCCAAAATAACATCTAATTACATTTAAATGTTGCTTTTCATGTGGTTCTATTGAGTCAAGGTCCACAGAGTTAAATTGTATTTTCTTCACTGCCAATGGATTCACTGCTTCCTGAAGTTTCAAAGTTTCGATAAAAGTGTGTTTTTCCATGATATTGTGCATTCCATGCAATATCTCTCGAAATACTCAACGGATTAGATTGAAATTGTGTGCACTTTATTTGGCTCGAAATTATCTACAGGAAGAGTCCGGGTTTGATTGAAAATGGGCTAAAATGACGATTTCTATAGTGGTCTATCGTAACGCAACTTCCGAGCTCAAGGTCAAAACTGTGCATTAATAGTAAAGGATTCTCAACCCCCAAAATAACATCTAATTACATTTAAATGTTGCTTTTCATGTGGTTCTATTGAGTCAAGGTCCACAGAGTTAAATTGTATTTTCTTCACTGCCAATGGATTCACTGCTTCCTGAAGTTTCAAAGTTTCGAAAAAAGTGTGTTTTTCCATGATATTGTGCATTCCATGTAATATCTCTCGAAATACTCAACGGATTCGATTGAAATTGTGTGCACTTTATTTGGCTCGAAATTATCTACAGGAAGAGTCCGGGTTTGATTGAAAATGGGCTAAAATGACGATTTCTATAGAGGTCTATCGTAACGCAACTTCCGAGCTCAAGGTCAAAACTGCCTAATCACAATCTTTTCTGATCAAGGTATAATAGATGGCGCAATCCTCGAACAACTCTTGCTGAAGAATTGACTGATCGTGACAATTGACTTGACCCTCACGGAACTACCGATCTCAATGGCAACTCAATTCTAAATCTTGATATTTTTTTTTCAAAACTAACCGAAACAATAATTAAATATGAATGGATCTGTTCAGTGAAGAATTAACCCAAAGTGGCAGTTTCCAAATTAATATACTTAGAATATTGTAAACAACAACTAAAAAAGTTGTAAACGAATCTAAGCGAATCCAAATTCTGAATTGGAAATCATACCCAAATGAGTTAATTATACGAAACAAATACGCAACATAAACAATTACAGCACAATCAAAAATTTCCAACATTAAACATTTATGCTAGGATAACACGGGACACACTATCAAGTTTATATGAAAGAAGAGTGAAGAGCATTTCTGTCGTTGTCTGACTACTCTCACGTGACCTTACTTTCCTCACTGCTATTTGGTCATGATTGATAAAGCACAAAGTATACTTGAAGCCCATGGTCAAGACTGAGTAGTAGAATTTAATGCGATTTTATTCAGGTCTCCACATAATAAGATTCAACCTGATTATATAAATGTACGCATCTCTGCAGAAATCACAACAATTAACAACAATACAATTTTGATTCCTAAATGGTACTTTCAGTTTTCAATATACTCAAATCATTTTCAAAATGCGATGTGACGTAAGGAGGTACACTTGAGAAAAATTTCCCATGTCAGAAAAGTTCCCACCCTACACAACATTCTTAACCCCCAAAATAACATCTAATTACATTTAAGGCCACTCTACCCTACGTCATAGTTCACAATGCAATGGCAATCACCAAAACCCAAGGAGAGCGCCATTTTGTTTTGAAGGGTCACTTTTCAATCGAATATCTTTCTCCAGTGTGACTAGATACAATAATGCGGGTTGAGCTGAAGTGTTCATAAAAGATCGCTCCTCAATGTTTCATAATGACACTTTGTAATGACTGTAATAAAAATGCTTCCCTGAACCCAAAAAGTGGGGGGCGAAATACGGCAAAACATCGACCACATGGCGCCTGTCAGACAACATTAAACTGGACAATACTAAATAAATAATCACATACCTGCAATTCTAGCTGACGAGTATTCCTTATTTTTACCACGTTTCTTCCTAGTATCAATTACACATCACGAAACATTGCCTACTCGCCTGTGCCGTCACTCTATTTATTACGATTGAACACCATATTTAAACTTTGATTCCACTAAAATGTTCACGATATCAATATTGTCTGCATGCGCAAGTAAAAAATAGATTTCAGGAAAAGCTACTATTCTAATTGTAATACAGGTTGTGAAATACTATTATCAAATGTATATTATTCTTACGTGTACAGATATTATCTGAGTTGAAAAAAAAGCAATTGATGAAGTCACGGCCACCTGTATATTGAATTTATGCTTCTTCAAAATTTGAATAGTACCGCCAACCTGACATAATGTATTCATACGCCATGACGTAAGGCTCAGATCAAAATCATTCAGTGAAATTTAAATATGGTGTTCAATCGTAATAAATAGAGTGACGGCACAAGCGAGTTGGCGATGTTTCGTGATGTGTAATTGATACTAGGAAGAAACGTGTTGAAAATCAGGAATACTCGTCAGCTAGAATTGCAGGTATGTGATTATTTATTTCGTATTGACCAGTCTAATGTTGTCTGACAGGCGCCATGTGGTCGAGGTTTTTGCCGTAATCGCCCCCCACTTTTTGGGTTCAGGGAAGCATTTTCATTACAGTCATTATAAAGTGTCATATGAAACATTGAGGAGCGATCTTTTACGAACACTTCAGTACAACCCGCATTATTGTATCTAGTCACAGGAGAAAGATATTCGAGTGAAAAGTGACCCTTCAAACCAAAATGGCGCTCTCCTTGAGTTTTGGTGATTGCCATTGCATTTTGAACTATGACGTAGGAAGTCACGTGGGGTAGAGCCCCCTTAAATGTTGCTTTTCATGTGGTTCTATTGAGTCAAGGTCCACAGAGTTAAATTGTATTTTCTTCACTGCCAATGGATTCACGGCTCCCTGAAGTTTCAAAGTTTCGAAAAAAGTGTGTTTTTCCATGATATTGTGCATTCCATGTAATATCTCTCGAAATATTCAACGGATTCGATTGAAATTGTGTGCACTTTATTTGGCTCGAAATTATCTACAGGAAGAGTCCGGGTTTGATTGAAAATGGGCTAAAATGACGATTTCTATAGAGGTCTATCGTAACGCAAATTCCGAGCTCAAGGTCAAAACTGTGCATTAATAGTAAAGGATGCTACAACGAAACAAATTATATTTTGTCAGGTATGTTGCCAAAGTGTTTTACTTTTTAATGGCCTCTGTCACTGGATTGTTTCGTCAACTTAAAAAGGCCCTACCTCTCTTATGATAAGTTAATTGAGACTGAACAATACTCAAGTAGATGGTTTAAACTAAAGCATTACTATTATTAATGGCAATTTGTAGATCGTAAAACTGTTAAATTCTGTTAGAAACAGCAGTAGTTAATAGCTGTTAACTGACAGGTAAATTCTGTATAACTTAAAAATTACCATTTCGACCAGAATTCGATTCGGTATTGTCGTGCACCGGATTCTGGTCGATTCTGGAATGTCAAAGTTATAGAATAGGGTCCCTGAAATGGGTGGCATTTTTTATCTTCACGTGCTGTTATTATCACGGCTAAAAGTCAAGGTCAAAGCTTTATGCATGACAAGTGCACGTGATTGTTATCAACAGTTGCTGAAGGACATGGAATGGAAAATTACTGGAGGCTATCACTATCACTAGATAGCTGATAAATACGTCACAAAAGAGGGTAGATACCGAGACTCGAGGTGACCGCCACTCACGGCGGATCACGAGTCACGAAATCAAAGTTATTTTCCACGACGCGGAAACCAAAATATTTACGCTCACGCACACTCACGCAGATTATTTATATATTTTTTAATGCACGCTCACGTATTGAAAGCATCACGCAACTCACGATTTTGCAATTTGATTAATTTTTACCGTCTGACAATACTTTACAATACAAAAACAATTTGTTCGATATTTTGTTACTTTATATTCTATGACAACAATGATATAGATCCTTTTTTGATTAGGGAGCCAATTTTCCCAAAATTTATAAATTAGATAATATTGAAAGCCGCAGTAGAGGCAATCAAACATAATACAATGAAAACAATAAATTGAATTGCTAGTTTATTTATATATTTTGACGATATTAAGCCCCTCAAAATGTTGCCCCATTAATTTTTTTTTTAGAATTTCAACAATTTAAAAGTGATTTTGGGACTCTAAAATAAACAAATTGAATCAAATAACTTTCCTATTGTTGTTTGTTCCGATTTTTCACACTTTTCGATTCCCGATTTTTATTTAAATTATAAAAAGTCCTTCAAGAACCACCAAGCAGCCGCATTCGGTTCCGGACCTCAGGTTGCCGACCACTGAAATAGAATTTCATTTGACTCCAAGGAAAATGTAACCCAAAATGTTATAGTTATATAATTTCCTTGATTTTCTATATTAACACTCTATGAACCAGACACAATCTCTACTTAATAATCTCTGATCTCATCCACATATTAGTCACACACATTTGGATTGATATTGAAAAATATTCAGTACTTGATACAATGTATACCTTCTTGTGACACGATTCACGCGTGAGTGAAAACTTTGCACACTCACGCACACTCACGCACACTCGCGACAAAATTCGTGAGTGACGCGTCACGTCTAATCCACGCTTCTACAAAAGAAAACAATGCGTTTTACTAATAATTCAAATGTACATACCTGCATAACTATTACATATTGTTTTGCATAACATTGATAATAGAACAATTCAATAATTCCGTTCAGAACAGACGTTGTGTGTGTAAATTTTCAGACCGAACGAAGTGACCTGGGTATTATACCTGCAGAAAAACACACCTCAAAATGTACAAAAGAATTTTATGTCTTGATATAATTTTTAATTCTATTCATGTACTAGAAATATATTATTTTGCATGCTCTCTATTGTCCTAATACTGCTGTCTTACTATAACACTGTTACGCACAAGCGTGGCTTAGGGGAGTGTCAATCATCAAATGTATATTATTAGGAAAACGCTCTGTGTAACGCGTTGATGAGCGAGCACGGATATGCGCAACACATCGAACCGAAATTCTGTCTATTGAAAATGTCATTAAAAGCCAATAATTCTTTAATTTCGTCACAGACTGGAATGAAAATCTCCAAATATTCCTGTAGTATTAGTCCCAATAACGATGCAAATTGAACCTTTATGTTATTTAAAACTAGGAAAACGCTCAGTGTAACGCGTTGATGAGCGAGCACGGATACGCGCAAATTCTCGAACCGGAAATGCGTACACAACGCACAGAAAACATATACATCCATATTGAATTGATTATGATATCAACTTAAAAGTGTATGCTTTTCATCGAAACTTTAAAATAGCATCTAAGCACCTGGTTCATAAAGCAAATCAGAATCAATTTTCAATTGGCACTGGAAAACGTTCATTTCGATACTTCATTACTGACAGATATTAAAAATGTCAATAACTTCATACGTTCTTAACTGATTGGGATGAAATTTTGTAAAATAAGAGACAATATTGGTCTTAATGATCATACAAAATATGAGTTTGATCAGAATTATCGAAGACCGTTTTCATTTTTCAGCCTATCAGGAGTTATTTATTTAAATTTTAACCAATGAATGGATTTCAAAAAAAATTATGGTATGCAAACAGAGAAGGTTGGTTTTACATGTATACAACATTCAGCTCGATCAAAGAAAAAACACTGACCTGTATAGCCAAAATATGAGTTTGATCAGATTTATCGAAGACCAGTTTCATTTTTCAACCTACCATCAGGAGATGCCTATTTAAATTTTAACCAATCAATTTTTTTCAAAAAAATTAGGAGTCAGCAAACAGAAAAGGTTGTCTCCACATGTGTGCAAAATTTCAGCTCGATCGAAGAAAAACTCTGACCTGTATAGCGTCAGTAAACGGGAAAAAAACAAAAAAACAAAAAAAACAAAAAAACAGAGGTCCGTGCTAAAAGAGCCAAAAGGAGACGCTCTCTTCGCTCGCTCAACAAGAAGAGATTATATACCAGTAAGTATACTAATTATTACAACCAACTATTGGAAACCTGGTATTCAATTTAAAAGCCACACATTAAAACAATATTTCGATGATTATTCTATCATCTTCATCAGTCAACTGACGACATTCGCCAGCTTTCCCCCCTTTCATCAAAAAACCGCTACACCATGACTCATCTCTGTCAAAAACTAAAAGTACATTACGTCCTAATAACTAAAGGTAAATGAGTCAGGTACACATAATATCACAGATTAATTAATTACGAAGCAGTTTACTGATGTCAGGAGTCAACAAAGACCTCCATGACTCACCGAACATAAAATTACTCTGGCTTGTAATTAGACGATATGTGTGGCTTTTAAATTGAATACCAGGTTTCCAATAGTTGGTTGTAATAATTTGAACCTTTATGATTAAAATGTTTCTTGTTAATATTCAAAAATCATAGGAACTATTTAAAAAAATATACCTGGGACCACTCATATCCCGCAGAATCGGGAATGCTAATGTTATAGAATAGGACCCCGGGAAAATTAATAACTGATAAAAGTGTGTGTACTTACACTAGGAAAACGCTCAGTGTAACGCGTTGGTGAGCGAGCACGGGGACATGCAAATTCTCGAACCGGAAATGCGTACACAAGCACAGAAAACATATACATCCATATTGAATTGAAATATGATAACTCAATCAACACAACATATTATTATGCTTTTCATTGAAACTTGAAAATAACATCTAAGCATCTAAGAACCCTGGTTAAAATAAAACAAATCAGATTCAATCCAATTGGCACTGGAAAACATTCATTTTGATACTTCATTACTGACAGATATTAAAAATGTTAATAAGTTCATACGTTCTTAACTGATTGGGATGAAATTTTGTAAAATAAGAGACAATGTTGGTCTTAATGATCATGCAAAATATGAGTTTGATCTGAATTATCGAAGACCGTTTTCATTTTTCAGCCTATCAGGAGATATTTATTTAAATTTTAACCATTTATGGATTTCAAAAAAATTATGGTCTGCAAACAGAGAAGGTTGGTTTTACATGTGTGCAAAATTTCAGCTAGATCAAAGTAAAACTCTGACCTGTATAGCCAAAATATGAATTTGATCAGATTTATCGAATACCATTTTCATTTTTCAACCTATCAGGAGATGTTTATTTCAATTTTAACCAATGAATGGATTTTAAAAAAATTTGGGGCCTGCAAACAGAAAAGGTTGTCTCTACATGTGTGCAAAATTTCAGATCGATCGAAGAAAAACTCTGACCTGTACAGCCTCACCCAACAGAAAAAAAACAAACAAAAAAAAAAAAAAAAAAAACAGAGGTCCGTGCCAAATGAGCCGAAAGGAAACGCTCGCTACGCTCGCTCAACAATATTAGACGATCTGTTGAACGGTCATATCAGTTTCATACGTTTGAAAGTTGCTCTAACTACCTTGGAACTATAAAGAGTCGAAGTAGCCGTGATCAACATTTTCGAGTAATTTCACAGCAAACAAGCAAAATGTCCGTAAAATGTCAATAACTTTTAGATTTAAACACAGATAAGTCTGAAAATTGTCAAAAATACAGATAATGTTGGTACACTCGACAATTCATAAAACGGTATTTGAAAGAAATGGATTGTCTGAAAAAAATGTGATGGCATCATCTGATGAAGTCTATACTTACTCGTCATCTACCTCTAGTAGGTGAGCTCTGATTTCATTGATAATAACAAGTATTGATTGTCAATGAACCTGACCAGCAGCCAATCTGTTTCCTTCAAATACCGTTTTATGAATTGTCAAGTGTACCAATGACCATGCAAAGTTTAAAGTTGATCAGTCATACGGTTCAAGTTTAAATTTAAAAAATGATATAAAAGATTTTTTTAATCTCCTGATAGGTTGAAAAATGAAAATGGTCTTCGATACATCTGATCAAACTCATATTTTGCAGCGCAACGCTTCCGATGATAATTCCGAACCCCAAAATGATGATATGGACGGTAATTCTTATGATGTAAATACTAAAGTAACTAGATCTTTTGAAGGAGATGGACCTGCTGATGTGGTTGACTTCCATTATGTTTCTGTACAAAGATATCCTACATGAACTACGTGGAATGACGTTTCCGCTAAAGCCGATACCGCTTATCGTACTCCACCTAGCATTATATACAATATAAAGTAGCATAATTGGCATTATAAATATATTCATAGTGTATTATGATTGACATGACATGAAATATAAAAAATTATATAAGTAATAGTCATTAATTAAAAAAATCACTAACATATAGAAAAGGTCTTAGATGCCCGGAAGGGCTTTTTTGACCTCTAGCTAAAAAAATTTTTATTGTTGTCGGATTTTTTTCAAATATTTTTTTTATTTTTTGTTGGGTGTTATATACTATAGAAAACATATTTCAGATTTTTTTTCATGCAAAATAAATATTTGGTCCATAAGGGGTTAATGTTGATTAAGTGGCTCATATTTCAATTCAATATGGATGGATATGTTTACTGTGCGTTGTGTAAGCATTTCCGGTTCGAGAATTTGCACGTACCCGTGCTCGCTCTCAACGCGTTATCTGTTTTATGTATATAACTAGAGAGCCCCGCCATGTAACACATGACCTAATCGCAATATTTTCTGATCAATGTATAATAGAGAGCAGCCCTTGAACAACTCTTGTTGAAGAATTGACTGATCGTGACAATTGACTTGACCCTCACGGAACTACCGATCTCAATGGCAACTCAATTCTAAATCTTGATATTTTTTTTTCATAACTAACCGAAACAATAATTAAATATGAATGGATCTGTTCAGTGAAGAATTAACCCAAAGTGGCAGTTTCCAAATTAATATACTTAGAATATTGTAAACAACAACTGAAAAAGTTGTGAACGAATCTAAACGAATCCAAATTCTGAATTGGAAATCATACCCAAATGAGTTAATTATACGAAACAAATACGCAACATAAACAATTACAGCACAATTAAAAATTTCCAACATTAAACATTTATGCTAGGATAACACGGGACACACTATCAAGTTTATATGAAAGAAGAGTGAAGAGCATTTCTGTCGTTGTCTGACTACTCTCACGTGACCTTACTTTCCTCACTGCTATTTGGTCATGATTGATAAAGCACAAAGTATACTTGATTGATTGATTGATTATTGTGGTTTAACGGCGCGTCAACGACGAGGTTATATTGCGCACATTAATATTTGCATTTTTGCATTTAACTTTGTTGATATAAGTGGAGGACATGGGGAGGGGTCGACCTAACTGGCCCGATCCGGGGGAGTCCAGCACTGGTGGGAAGGCCAGGCCGGAATGGGGACGGACCGGTGGGGAGGGAGAGGCTTCGGGCCGGTAGGACTCGATTTCAGGGGGATCACCATCTCGAGGGGGGAGGCCGGCCCGAGGGGACCGCAAATTCAAGGGAGGGTATGGGACTAGGCCGACCCTGGACTGCACTTGGTTGGGACCAACTCGCTATGCGAGCCGGTCCCTTAAGCCCCACCACCGCGTCAAGGTGGCAGTCCATTGGTGAGGAAGTATACTTGAAGCCCATGGTCAAGACTGAGTAGTATAGAATTTAATGCGATTTTATTCAGGTCTCCACATAATAAGATTCAACCTGATTATATAAATGTACGCATCTCTGCAGAAATCACAACAATAACAACAATACAATTTTGATTCCTAAATGGTACTTTCAGTTTTCAATATACTCAAATCATTTTCAAAATGCGATGTGACGTAAGGAGGTACACTCGAGAAAAATGTTCTATATCAGAAAAGTTCCCACCCTACACAACATTCTCAACCCCCAAAATAACAATTACATTTAAATGTTGCTTTTCATGTGGTTCTATTAAGTCAAGGTCCACAGAGTTAAATTGTATTTTCTTCACTGCCAATGGATTCACGGCTTCCTGAAGTTTCAAAGTTTCGAAAAAAGTGTGTTTTTCCATGATATTGTGCATTCCATGTAATATCTCTCGAAATACTCAACGGATTCGATTGAAATTGTGTGCACTTTATTTGGCTCGAAATTATCTACAGGAAGAGTCCGGGTTTGATTGAAAATGGGCTAAAATGCCGATTTCTATAGAGGTCTATCGTAACGCAAATTCCGAGCTCAAGGTCAAAACTGTGCATTAATAGTAAAGGATAGTAAAGGATACCGTGAAATACCGTGAAATGTTTCAATTCATACCGGGCGGCTGTGAAAATATTCATAATCATAATATTTTTCCCTTATGACCTTTGGTTTGGTTTAACCTTATGACCTACCTAGGATAGGTGGTTGCTCGGGTGGTTGTAAATAAATACCAACTGCAATGTGAAAATATTTTCCTTGAGTGGGACTCATATTTAAATTTGAACCAACCAACGAATTTCAAAAAATAGGGCCTCAGACCCCAGAAGTTTCAACCATAAGTTGGACCATACACGTGTGCAAAATTTGAGCTCGATCGAATAAACGGTGCTACCTGCACTGCGATCGTACAACTTTGCTCGACAAACGATCGACAACTGTTATGAGAGATTAGCATTGACTCGACTTTGTAGTCGATCGACTATGACGTGTCAATGTTATTCTCCCATAAGAGATGTCGATCGGCTGTTGACAAAAGTTATACGATCCCAGTGCTGTACCGTTTTCTTGTACCAGATCCTAGTTTGTAAAAAATACGGGATTTTTTTTTATAATTCAGGTACCTAGGTGTAACATACACGTTCGTTATTCAAAACATGCTTACATGAATGTATTAAATTAAACAAAAACATATAAGATGATAACATTCAACCTAAAGTGATAAAAGTCTAAGATATTACCCTAAAAGTGGAAATTTATGGCTTGAAGACATAATCTAATGCGATAGCATATATTAAAACATGGGTAGTGATTACAATGCTTGAATGGTATCTGCACGTGAATTTGATTGTTGGCTTGAGAGAGATAAAGAAGGGTATAAAAGGAGAAGGGGTTCGAATTGAGAGGCCAGGGTATTCCAGAAATCGCCTACAACTACAAGCATCAACTACAACTACAAGCATCAACTACAACTACATCAGCAATGAAACTGTTGCTCGTTCTGTGCTTCGGTAAGTCAGATTCATTCTATTTTTTTCTTTGATTTAGTGTCCATGGCTAAGCGAACAGTAAAATTTGCACTGTTCTTCAGAGTGTTTTTATTTTTAACACTCTAGTGTGTGGCATTATTTAATCCAGTGTT